>CAEMYA010000684.1:199477-252274 GCA_903131615.1 Diplodus sargus | reverse complement strand
TTAAATTTAGAATTCTGAGAAAAAAGTCAGAATTCTAAAATTAAAGTCAGAATTCTGACATTAAAGTCAGAATTCTGAGAAAAAAGTCAGAATTCTGAGATTAAAGTCAGAATTCTGAGAAAAAAGTCAGAATTCTGAGATTAAATTTAGAATTCTGAGAAAAAAGTCAGAATTCTGAGAATAAAGTCAGAATGAAGTGAGAATTATGGGTAAACTATCTAGTAATGGAAGAGCAAAAAGTGAGTGCAAAAGAAATATACGTTGGTTTGGTGCCTTGCGTTTGTAAAAACAAAGAAAGGCTACGGATATGAAGGATGCTAAGGCACCAAACCAACGTGTATTTCTTTTGCACTCACCTTTTGCTCTTCCATTACTGCAATGGCTTCCTCTGGGACCCTCGAACACGCAGAAACTCCAATACATCCGACATAATCAGGTTTTTTGTGTCTTCCCTCCCTCATTAATTCTCATGTCACTCTCTCACTGAAATTGGTTCTTTACAGATAGTTTACCCATAATTCTCACTTAATTCTGACTTTTTTCTCAGAATTCTGACTTTATTCTCAGAATTCTGACTTTAATCTCAGAATTCTGACTTTTATCTCAGAATTCTGACTTTATTCTCAGAATTCTGACTTTAATCTCAGAATTCTGACTTTTTTTCTCAGAATTCTGACTTTAATCTCAGAATTCTGACTTTAATCTAGTCAAGAGAACTACAAAAAAAATGTCACATGTGGCCCTAATCCTCTTCCGTAGATATATGATAATAACTAATCTTACAAATATAATGAGTAAAATATGAAAAATAAAGGCAGAAAATCATTAAACAAGTTATTAAAACTTATCTCAAAATATAACGTAATCATTCTCATTTTAAAAGTACATTTGTATTTATTTTAATGTAGAACTTTTTATTTCATAATAAGACTTTTTTATTTCACAGATATTACCTAGAGAAAGACAAATAACTATGATAAGCAAAAGAGACCTTTTGTATGTTCTCATCTCTGTATCGTCGCCAATAGAAGCCAGTTAGCTAGTTGTTCTCAGGACAACGTCAGGCTCGGGAGTGGCCAAACTGTGTCATTACAACCATTTGAAAAAAGAACGATTGGAAATAAAAATATGTATACTGAAAACAAAATACAAAAGACTAATTTAAAACATGTCGGTATGAGCTCTTTGGGGCACCATATGTTTTAGCACCAATCTCACATTCATGATTAAACCACTCGATGATGCAACTGACCTGAAGCAAAAGCAGCTCGTTGTAGAAGAGAAGCAACTTTTGTTCATTCACACGATATAATATCATGAGGACATCACATCTTTTACACCGTCCAGTGTTTAATCACGTTCTAAATGTATCAGGATATTCCAGATAAAAGCTATTCCCTCTTTTTATTAATGTAACCTTATTTTATCCCTCCACCGGTAATACAACCAAGTAGGTAACAGATCCTGTTTTCGGTGCCTGTGGAGCAGTTAAATAGGCTGCTTCCTTTTGAAAACAACAGTGCTATATATTTTATGGGTTCGGGTTGAAATATGAATCATCTGAGCTTTCTGTACAAGAAGCGAAACACGGTTTCTATCAGTATGGGATGAAAATTCTTGGCTGTGGATGTGTTGAGGAGATTGTCGTCTTATTTTACTGTAAATCTAACGTGACAGCTGTGACAGCGGCTCTCTTTAATTGTTGAAGGGAAATAACCTCTCTGCCTTATTGCAGCGCAGCCTCAATAGCCTTTTGCGAGAACGTTGATGCCAGCTCGCCTCGGACAGGAACAGAAAAAAAAGAGGTAAGCACACTGTACTGATGATTTAGCATTACCTTTCTAGCCATTTTTTCCTTAGAAACCAATTCAGCTGCTCGCTCCCATCTTATGTCACACTAACATTGCAGAGTTATCACTGGCTATCTCTGGCCGTGAAATGTCACCTTTTTAATACAGCGCATGTAATAGCCTAATGTCATGTATTTCCATAGGATCACGACCACAGAGGAGAAACAGTATAAGATTTAATTAAGCCTTACAAGTGATGTTGTAATATTTATAGTTCAAAGTGCCAATGATAGAATAAAGTGAGGCAAGATGTTGGAGTTGGAGGAATTATTTGCTTCATTTTGACCTGAAAACATTCTCAGTTTTATACTCATGCACCTGCCGAGTGCTAGATGGGCTTTTTGGAGAAGGCACAATGGCTTTTCTGCCAGAGGCCTCATATGGGACTACCTGGGGATAGAATAGACTGCAGCTCAACAGGGATCTGTGGCTGCAAAATCATTATCCAGTTGCGACCATGCAATCTAGCTCTCGCACTTGGTGCTTTAAAATTCCTGCGTTATGTTTTGTTTTTTTGTACCTGAAAGCTCAGATCAATACATGTAGAGTAATTGCAAAAAAACAAGGTCTGAAAAGCAGCTGCTGAAAGGGCTGAATACACCTGAAAATCCTAAAGCCAGCGTGTGAACCTGGATTCCCGTGATTTAATAACATTTTATTCTTCTCTGTCTATATGATTAAGGATTAAGGATTATCTTTAATGGCAAGGTCACTGTGATTAGCTATCATATATATCTTGTCTGCAGAAAGTAAAAATTTCCAGGAGTGTTGTGTGATTTGTTGTGTATAATTCACTTGGATTTAGGGCTGAATTTAAGTTTTCATGATCCCTTTCACATCAGTAAATTGCTTGGCTCTCTTTTTAGACAATTGCAAAGCTTTTTACTGCCAGTACACTGATGCATTCTTAGATGTACAGCTGGAAGTATTGTCTTTGTTCCAGTTCCAGAGGTCATACACCTCTATACACCTTCATTTTGTCATGACGTATTTGTAGTGTTGGTTTAAACATCAGTATCAGTGAGCAGCCACTGTTCAACCTGTAATGAGCCATAAAGGCTTAGATGGATCAACACGGGTAATTGTCACTTAATTACGGCTGATTGTTGAAAAGTTAGTTGGTCGTTTACTTTTACACACCGATAATTGTTGCGTAGTATGCATGCCGATACCAAATGTATATAATAAACATAATCAGGAGGCAATTTCACAGCAATTCACAGTCACAAAGCCCACAGGGGATGTTTTCAGTGGATTTAGAGACGTCCTACAACGTGTCCCCATTAAATTCAGTATCCAATTTTTTCATGTTTGATATTTTGAATCTTATGGATCAGTAAAAAAATCTATCAGAAACATTTTATACATCGATGTATCACTGTCAAATGAGTGCGCTTGTTACACCTTCCTATAATTACTGTGAACAAATGAGACTACGGTTGAGTGGAAGCCTTTATCTCACAGCACTGAAATAGTTTCCCCAAATTACAACCACTTTTCTCATTAAAGCTAGTTTTTGTCTTATTTATGCAGGTTTGTGTTTTATATTATAGTCACATCGGATATTCACCTTTTTTTTATTTTTTTTTATCCAATCTATGAAAGCCTCTTGTGTGTGTACTTCACCAAACAAGAGGAGGGTGAGAATGGCTTTACAATGTTGGCACAGTTAATGCCAGTCAAACAGAACCGTGTTCCTTGTCTTCCAAAGAGAAATGTTTGACAGCGGGCTGAATGCTGCCCCAGATCAGAACATAATGTCAAGGGTGAGGGTTATGATGACTAATGTCATTGTGCCAACTGCAGAATGTTGCAGTACAGTAAAACCATCACTGACAATGTTTTTAATTCATTTTACAATACCCTCACAAATCATTCTTTATTTATCTGTTCAGGCATTCACAGTGTTTTGTTCAGGTTAGGGGAGCGTTTGTGATATCTATTTTAATACCAAAGAGGCCCACCGTGAAGCACAAGACACAGCTTGTGTACTGACATGTTACTGAGAACTGAATCTTTCTCTCAGTTTGACCAAACTGCATTTTTTAGCCTAATATTAACTACACGCGGGACTCAGGATGTGATATTGCTGGTCTCTGGTGTCCAAGTAGGCCCTATAGCACTTCCTTCATTCAAGAAAAACCCCACCATAGATAGACCTTGAGCCATAGGAACGGGACCTCTGGGTAGAACTGACTGACCCTTAGAGTCCTTTGGGTTGCAAGCTGGGGCCTCGGTGGATCAGACCTGTTGCAGAACACCCCCAGATACTCAATCTGATTGACTGGGATCTGGAGAATTTGAAGAGCAGGTCGACACCCCGAGCTCTCCGTCATGTTCCTCGAGCCATTCCTGAGCAGTGACCATAACCCTGACATCTCATGTGTTAATGCTCGGGATTATTACTCAACCAAAGGCTGTGACACTGACAAACTGGGATTCTCAGATGTTTAAAAAATATTATTTATACTTTACTGAAGCATCCATTTTTTTGTTACGCTGTGAAGCAGAGGAGCAGAGACCATTAAAATGGTCTAATAGCTATTTTATAAATGAAAATAAATTATAAATCAAAATATGGAAACTTTCCTCAGGGTCTTGACTTGCTAGGTGAGCAGCACTTGAGTGTATGTAACAGTGTTGTTACTGCGCCTGGGGTCAGGCTGTTTTTATCACAATATTTCTAAGGCAGGTGTTTACACGTGTAGATATATATTTATTAGTGAAGACATTCACTGCAACTATCAAAGAGTCTGTACCTCCTGAATGCATAAATTAATGTTAAAATGGATATAGTGTTGTGTAGGTGGAGTTCAGGCTACAGTACATGAGAATGACATTCACATGAGAGCAAGAAATGCTACAGGTCCATGGACAGTCTTCAGTGGTCTTTGCTATGAATTGCAGGTCTGCAGGCAAATGCTTTAAAGTGCATGGATTTCACAAATAATGGGTGGAAAGTGACTCGTACCCCCAGAAGAGCCTCCCTGTTAGCTGTGAGCATATTTAAAAGGATCCCCGGCTATGAAGACTTGTAGTTCTTAAAAGATAAATGTTAGTATCAATTATAATAAAGTGATATAAAAAACCTTCTTGATGTCTTTAAAACATTTGTAAAAAATAGTTTAACTGGTAGGTCGCCATTGTTGTTAACGTCTCAATGCACTCTGGGTAGTGTCATCATATGGTTGCACTGGCGGGCTTCGGGATCCTGTTGTGACTGTTCAGCGACATAAACATGTCATCTGTTCAGCCTTTGCAATTTGAACCTGAGCGAAACATTAATGAGGAGGACAGCACTGACAATGTTTCACAAAACGAGCATCAAAATGAAGAGCAAGAAAGACGGGATGAGGCGAGAGTGGGACAAACCGGTGGTCTATGTGTGGCAATTGGAGCATTTGGTTTTAGTCTTCGTTTATACCCAGCCGCTCCGGTGAGCTCTTCCAGCAGTTGTGCTCGACTAAAAGCCTCAAATGCATCAGGAGAAAAATGTCGAGAACACAGCCACGGATCTTTGGGAAGTTGTGTCCGTCCACAGGAATCTTCCCACTCCTGTCTCCTCTTCTTGTCAGTAGGAAAGCAGTTTGAACTCACATCAATCCCCTTGTTGCCTTTTGACTGGAAATTGCATCCAAAAGCAGCACAATGTTGCATTTTACTTAACTGTGTGCACGTACACAAACACTAGCGTCAATAACTATTCTACCAAGTGCGACCATTTTACGTCATCGCCCCCAGAGTGCATTGTGCTCGGAAAACATGGCGTCCTACGTAAGTCAAAATATGTACTAAATATTATAGATTTTTAAATCAATGGCAATATTTTATGTGTTTCTAACAACATATTTTAGTACAAGAGAACAATTGTGGCTTATTAGGGCCTGCAAGTCTTCATAGCTGGGGTTCCTTTTAACAATATCAAATTGGTCGAAGCCCTGGGTTTTATTTTGTCCTCGGGTAGTTTTGCACCAAAAACTGGGGAGCAAGACAAATTCAAACTCATGCAATGATTGTGTGTTTGAGGATGAAACTAGCTGATGTAGGTGCCGACTGACAGTGTTGGAGGTAACAACTTACAAGATTTACAAAGGTAATGAATAAGTTACAGTAATGTGTTTCTTTTAGCGGTAACAGAGTAACATAATGCGTAACTAATAATGCCTGAGTATTCCTTGTTCTGTGGACTAAAATAAAAAAGGCATAGAAAAAGAGATTTTTGTCTTGTCAGAAGCTACAACTCTACTGAGTTGCATATGACTGTTCCACAATTAAAAAGATGTATTCCTGCCTCATAATATTTCAGATCCTCTGTCTGCCTGTTCATGCCTCTGTCTTGTTTATTTAGGAAGGGTCCAGGCTATTTAATTGTTCTATAGAGGCTATTTGGGCATTTTGTTGGAAGCAGCTAAAAAGTAGTGTAATATATAATTTATTACTCTAAGCACATAGTGATATTGTAACGTAACACATTACTTTGAAATGAAGGTAACCAGTAATATGTAATATATTGCATTTTGAAAGTAACTTGCCCAACACTGCCAGCTGATGCCTTGCTGTTTTGTTACACCTATACGTTGTAAGAGAAATAAAATAACAGTTCTGTTTTTAGGATCCTGTGCGGCTGATAAATAATACTGATATAGTATCTTATGCAGGTTTAGCAGACATAAGACATCTGGCATATCTAGTAGATAAATCTGCTATATTTTGATGGTAAACATCAGGATTTTCATGCATTATTAATATGATCGCCTGGAAGATTGTGCTTCTTTTCTCCAACTGGTGCAGCAGGAATGTCAAATATGCTTTACCTTCCTTTGAAAGCTTCTGTTATTACTGCCAATAGCTGCTGTTTCTAACTGGAATTACATGCATCATGTTTGCTTGCCAGAGCTGCAAAGTGATACATTCACTTCGGGTCCACGTGACTGTTTTCATTATGGAACCTTTTCTTCCATGGAGGGATGTCAACAGTTAACTGTTAATTGGTTTATCTGGGTACGCATGTCAGTCTTGAGGTTAATATACATACAGACACACTGTCTGAGGTAAAACGTGGAGGTACTGAATGAAGTTCTGTGTGGAAATGTCATCTGTGTCATCTCATGTCAACTGTAGGCTAAATTTAATATGGTGATGTCACTCTTCAGTTTAGTAGAAGTTCTACCACTATGCTGTGCCACATTCGCAACAAGGACCCTGCTGTGTCTGAGGATGAACGTCAGTCAAAGATCACATTGCTGCTTGCTGGGGGGAGAAAGTGTGATGGCGAGTCCAAGGAAACCAGCACATCACACAGCCAGTGTGAGCGGTGGAGGGCGAGGGATTCAAAGAGCTAGTTCAATAATGTTACCTTGAGCCCGAGTATGCTAAGCCATCGAGAGCTGCTGTGACTAATCGCATGGAAAAGCACTTTAAGAAAATGAGTAATGAGTAAAAGTCAAGCTAGCCAGGGCAGACAAGCTAACATTAGCTCTGACAAGCTGGACAGCTCTCGGAAGCAAAAGTTAACTTTGCAGCTACCTGTAAGCTTCATCAGTGCTGACCGGTGTGCTGCCTTCTCCAGCTGACACGGCTACAAAACAAATCAGTCCAGGTATGTGAGACTGTTGTGGCAAAGACAGGATTTAGAGAGAAATGCCCATAAATAGCTAACATTTATTGACAGACTGATTGGACTACGATCCTAGATCTTGATTCTTGAAATCTTTTTTGTTTCATTTCTTTATAGTATCTTTTAAAAAAAAATATATATATTCACTGTTGTATTATAAATTATGCGCTGAACTGTCAATTTCTTATTAAGCTGAGAAATTCACTAAATTGTATAATTGAAAGAAACGAATGAGACTTCTCACCTGTTTTGTTATCCTTTTAAAGAAGCTGTCTTGTCTGACCCTCAATTTATTACAGTGAAAGACGCACCTTTGTGGATTTGACTTGTTACTGACTAAAACGTCAATCTTACATGGTAAGAAAAGACCTGAACATCAGGACTTTAAACTTTAACTCTTCATAATCATTGCTATTGAAAAGATCTGTAGCCTGAGGGCAATGAAACAACTTTGATTACAATTACCAAGTGATTCAGTATTAATACATGGAGTCAGGAGTTAAGCTTTTGAAACACAGAGAATTGCATTAGAATCAGAACATAATATTTTAGAGCCAGCATGATAAAGGGAGGTAGAATAAGTACTGATGGAGTAAAACACAGAGAGACACACTAAGACAATCTAACTAGAGGCACTGCAGCATTATCATGGAGATTATTACAGTCATCATGTGTATGCTAATACACTTGTATATGCTGTGTTACTCCATGGTCTGCAACACACCCCGGGTAGGACAGGAGCCATTTATAATTGATACCCAGCATTTACTGCAAGCCCAGGTGTGTTGCAGGAAATAACCACTGACCCAATTACAGTTTGTATCCAGCATGCTTTGGTTAATTTGTGTAAAAGCCATAATTGCTCTTGGTTTTATAATTCATGAACAAGGGCGTGCAGCACTGGCAGAGCACCAGCATCTATTACTCAATCACCCATGAGTGCATCCCCACACTTGCTCTACATAGACACAAAGCAAACATGTGCATGTGTGTGTCTGCGCGTGCGTTCGCACTCGCACACAAAGACAAACAAAGCCTGGAAATGCACTTGGGTTAAATGGTTGCAGATGTGAATATTGTGGGTGAGAAAGATTATGAACTTGAATTGTGGTGAGTTGCCACTGGGAGAAACTAATGTGTTTTGACTGCTGTTGTTGTTTTTCTCCTACAGGTGCTTCTGCCATCAGAGGAGATTGGCAGTTGGTGGGGAGTCAACGTGCTCATTGTTAACAGCATCGCCCATGAAGAAAGAACTGCACTACATGCTTCAGGCTGTCGGTGTTCCTGGGATGGCGCGGATCAAATTCTTGCTATTTACCCGGGAGAATTTTCTCCCTCTTCTTCCACATTCCTCCACATGGTTCACTAATCCACCTCACATGTCTGAGCCACTTTTTTCGGTTCAGTGGTATATTTTTCTTGTCATCACATAGAAAATGTTTTGTCACATTGAGATTTGTTAAGTGAGTCTCTGACGATGACCTTAGAAAGCAGGTCGTGGAGCTGATTTCTACCATATAATAACTGCCAACACAAGGATGTGAAGAGGAAGGAGATTTTCTGTCAGCAAACAGCCTTCCCTTGACACCCCCGCCCCCATCTAACCCTACACCACAGATGGTTAGAATAGAATTGGTCTCAAATTCATACCTGGAAGTGAAATAATAATATCACTTTCTGTCTTTGTTGAGGAGCCCTCATTACCAGGCAGCCATTCAAAAAGAAGAGCAACGATAAAGTGATGCAGTTCTAAACAAAGAGACTCTGTTGTCTTCATTCTTGTGGCTCTTGAAGCCCCCCCTCCAGTGTATTTTTTATGATATTTCATATTTTTCTGCATCCTTCCTGACAATGTTGCTAAGCATCATGGTTTGCCAAAGATGACATAGAGCAACACAGAGCTGAGAGAGCACAGTAGCGAGCAGACCGGTGTTAGCATCCAGACCAGAGGGAACGTTTACTAGAGAACTTAGTGGCAATTAACGTACAGTATAGGATACAGTGAGGTGGTAGCTGTCACCATCCCTACTAATATTCATGCTATTTCTTTTCAACGCTAACTCTATGTATGCTAGTGATGTTGTTAGAACGACAGTCTAGGTTACGTATGACTATTAACTGTTTGACAGAGAACGCCGATCGTTATACACGTAGAAAAAATGACTGCAGGAGGCCTTAAAGAACTGAAAATGATGAAATAATAAGTCAACTGTAACAGCAATCTTATGTTAATTGCTTCTAATGAAAGAATGGAGGGTAAGTTGGCTCTTTGCCGTCAGCCTCTTGAGGATGTTACGCTGGTGTGACCACTGCATATTTCTTCTTCTTTCTTTCATCAGGCAGGGTTGTCTGCACTTACTCATCTAGGCCTCTGCTGTTGTGTTGCCAGATACAACAACATACCCCACACAAAAACTAGAACAACCTTAACTCCAACGCTAACACCCTTGTGATCAGTATCATTTTTGGGAGCTTCAAAGGAGAAATTACCAATCAGGGAACGCTGCAGGAGCAGAGTCAAAAACAGGGTGATAGCGCTGAAAATTGGAGTGATGGCGGGTATGAAACATTACAGCCTGGATGATCTGATTAGGCAGACATTTCCTCAAATCTTTGCTGTGTTGTGAAATATTATTTCATTGGTTTGTATAAAAGATTGGTCACTTTAAACCATAATGGGTGTGAACAATTCTTAAAATGAAATAATTCAAGACAGAACAATGTTGACGGGCTGCACATCCCCGCACTGAGGCCACAGCCTGAAAATGGGTTTAGAAGGCCACAATCCAAAAAAGGGTCAGGAAACCATGAGCGAGGGTGTTTGTCACTTAGCCGTCGTTGTTCAACGGTCATACAAGACACAAGAGACAGCCATTTCTCCTGCAGCCGCGAAAAACACAAGAATGCTTTTTTGTAATGTGAGCCGGCACACAGCCATGTCCATGTTGTCTCTCTGTGCGCATATTTTCTTAATGAGCTCTGATTACTGGCCCTTTTAGCCTGACATAGATTACAACCCACAGTTGGTGCTGGAACAAGATTGTGACAAACAACTCAGTTTTAAATGGAAAAATCCTCTGATGGAAACTACATACTGGCTCCTGGAGTCGCTGAAGGAAAGACGTCCAGTTGGCCCAGGATTGCACACGACCCTCCGAATATTAGAGAGCTTTCAAGTTGTATTATAGTTTTAAGTGTGGTTATACACATTTACTGTATATCTAAGCATACAATCCAATAAACTAGATACTGCATCGAAATATTAGTCCTTGAACTTACATAAATCTCTACACCTGTGAAACTGAGTGTATAGCTCTAGTGATGAGAGTCTGGGTAAAGACACTATTAAATGAACAGTGTATGCTGCAGAGTCACCTTTTAGTGCTGCTCTCTTTGTGTGTTTTGTAGAGCTGAGATTGCCCATGTTTACTGTTATTACTGCAATTTAATTGTGTATTATGCAATTCACAGCATTACATTTAGATAGAACAGAATTCCTCCAGAATTGTTTTGTGTTATTTTGCTTCATTCCGCCTCTGCCAAAGTCTGAATGTCTTTATTTTGGACGGATTAACCAGCGGAGCAGTCCTGTATGAAAGAGATCATTCTGTGACACTCAGTTTGCACTGCGTACCCAATATTCAGCAGAAAATTGGCTCAAGTTAAAATTGACATTTAGCCATACACAAGCGGCAGCTCTATAAGAAAAGACCTGCCTGTTGATTCTGCACATAAGCATGTATACATGTGTGGTGACAAACCTGCAGCTGCTATCGCTTTGTTTTGGTGGGTGCAGGTTGAACTGCAGAGCTGTGAGTGTTGGAGAATCTGCTCGGAGAAAAAAAACATTAGTTGATTCAGCAATAACTGCCCAATAATGTTGAGGAATCAAGTGGTCAAAACCCCACATGGTTATGTCATGTTTGTGATGTATCACATTTTCTGAAGCCATCGACACATAATGTTGTCCTGACCAAAAATGCTAATGTGTTCTGCTTTGTGTAGTTCTGGGCTGTTATAGTATTTGCTTTCTTTCATGGAGCGGTTTGATGCTGCTCTCTCAGTAAAAAACAGTGCGCCACAGATGACATATTTTTTCTTCTTGTGGATTTCCAACGGCAAGGATAACTGGAATATTAATCGACATCATTTCTTCAATTTTAAATGTATACATTTCAAACCTAACCTACCACTATGTGAGAGAGAAATGGCCACTTGGTCAATTTATATAATTATTTATAATTTAGTCAACACAGTTAATGTGTCGCCTCAGTCCTGTGGGCGGACCAGTGGACCCTCTACCCGGAAGTATACTCCTAACTGTCGAGTGAAATGATATCTGAACGTTTCTCAACACAAAAACACCAAAGTGTTCTTCATCAATCTACAGAACGAATAGGTTAGTGTGTATAGCAACCATCATAGCAACGAATTCATACGTAACAGCCCTACAATTTTCTGCAGTAATCTTTGACAAACTTAAGACCACACACATTCACTGAGCGAGGATTATGAAAATAAAGTGCAATGTCTCGATAACGGTGTCATCACAACACATTTTAATGTAATACCTATCATAGGATATTGCATTGCAGCCATGTTTTTGGTCTCGCAGCCAGAAAGCTGATGGTCATGTGACGTGGAAGCAGGAAATAGAATAAAAGAATAGGCCAAAAACATGGTAGACATCTCACAATTTAAGAGGCGTTATTGTGAAACTACTACATTTTGTCCTGTGGAGCAACGTGGCTATTACACATTTTCACCACACACCACCGATGTCGAGACTCCATCGGTAGATTATTTTTTTTACTCAAAAACGAGTCTCTCCTGATTGAAATAATTTTTTGAGTTAAGTTATTTTTGCACACTTACAAAAGGACAAAATAATAATTATAATAATATTACTTCATGCAGAAAATTCCATGTCAAATGTTAATTGATTTTTCTTGTTGTCATTTTTCTCCAACACACTTTAAAAAGAGAATAAGCAAGAAGAAAAGACTACTTTCCTTGCAGCAGGGGTTGACTGCAGCACTGTAAAATTACAGAAAATAGCAGATTCATAAAACACACACGTTTTCCCGAATTAAAATACAGTATTAAATATGACATATTATATATTTTTGGCTGTTTAATATTTAATTATTAATATTCACAAATAAAAAAAACACTGCAGTTACCTTTAAATATGGTCACACACTGTTATGTACAATATATTAGTATTGAAACACACTTTTTAGCAAGCTAAGACAAAAAATGGTTATTTATACAGAAAAAGAGCTACTTTCCCCAACATCTGTAGGAAACAGGTCATTGAAGCTGTCTTTTTATTTGTCCTGACATGTGGTGATGTTATCTGTGGACATGCTTCTGTCTCCAGTCTTACTCCACGAGACTGTTCCTCAGGTAAACACTACGTTTGGGAAAACTGCTTCCAGTTCCAGTGCTCCATACGCTTTTAACATTTTAAAACATACATTTAAACTTGATACAGTTAACCTATAGATCCGTTTAAGACTCTGATTACAAACTACTCAACATTTGAATATGACTGTTGGTTGTCTGCCATTATCTTTAATGCACCTCAGTTTAACTTGTGTTTTGTCATGTTTGCGTTGGTTTGCATCTGTTATCTGTTTTCATTTTTATGTACCCATTCTGTTTATTCGCTCTGGGATTATGTTTGTTGGTCCTGCTTGTTATTACATGTTTGCACATATTCTGTTTTTTATTTGTGCTCTCGACATCATTGAAAATGATGGGCTTGCCTTCAATGATTCTTCGAGATTTAAATAAAGGTTGAATGGAGGAATTGATATCACAAATAATCAGGTTCAAATTTGCAGAAGAAAACTGTTTTAATTGGATTTTATTAAATAGTTTTATTATTCACTTTCAGTAAAGACAAAACAATAAAAATAAACATTTGTGAATAATAACTTAATTTTTAATCACAGTTACTTTTTGTTCATTTTATTTTACATTATTCATGTAAAATACAGTCTAGTTTTGTAATTCTATGGATAATTTTGTCTATTTCAGAATACAGGTAAATATCTACAAAATCAATCAGAAAACATTTCATATAATAATCTTGTATTGGTTTCACAGTGCAGCATGTGGGACCCCATCAGAATTAACTGTGCAAGTATCAGTTTGTTAGTATTTGGTTTGTCAGTGCTGTTTTAGTTCTCAGTTTTCTGTAACCCACAGGTTTGTATGGTCCGTGTCAGTCTGTACCTGCAGCCCGGGCAGACTGTGACTCTGCCAGGATATTTGGACAGAATGTGCAATCACTCCTCACACGGTTTCAGCCAGGCTGGGGGTTGATTAGGTACAGTATATCACAGTAAAGAGCATGCAGAAGAAAATGATGAGGACAATAGTGAGAGAGGGTGGGGGTGCTGCGGGATGGAGGGAGGAATGTAGAGGAAATGTATAAAGGATTTTAAAGACTCATTTGTCTGGCTCCTTAATGAGAGGAAGCGGAACAAAGACCCCGGCTAATATTCCAAGGGGTCTAATTAAAATTAGGTGTGATCCGATGGAGGAAGGAGCCACAGAGGTGATTTTAGTCACAGCCCAAAAGAGACCAGCTAATTAGGGAGAGTGATGGCCTTTACTTGGAAACCACTGGAGAGTCACAGGGCACACACATTGTCCACGTCCCTCTGGCCTGGCATGGAGATTGCTGCCATACTCTTTCTATAACCAGGGCAGAGAAAAGAGGACACTACATGGGAATGAGACAAGAACGCCGGGCATCAACAGGGTCCCTGCAGTTGGTGGGTGGCTGGGGATTGTGATTGGACAACAGAGCAAAGATGACTTCCATCCTGGCCATTTCTCATTTTCACACACATCCAGCTGCTCTATTTGTGTTCTCCCTGTCCATGTTGCACAAGCACAAATCATTCTGAAACAGAAGGATACAAACAGAATTGTATGACAAGTCCAAGATTTCAGCTTCCCAGCCAAATCCAGAGAGAGAATATGACTCTGACGCCTGAAATAAATACATTAGACTCATCCGCGCCAAAATCCCGGCATACTTTCATTTCACTGCTGTGATCAGGATCCCCTCCAGGCTGTCTGACCCATGTCACTCTCATTGATGAAGAAACATCAATAGCTATTTGTCAATGTGAGCATTATGTATATGAGCTATCGGCTTCCCTTTGATTTCTCCCAATGGCTTGTACATGTTCATCTTACCTTTGACATTGAGGGAATGCCTTGTTGTTCTTTATGAGACTATGATAGCACTTGCCCTAATCTTAACTGATGGCGCTGTGGCTCATCTGCTAAAAGCAGCCTATATTTATCTGCTCGGACTATATATGTGCACTAATAGCAATTGCTTTCTGCTGCCTGTCCTTGGGAAGCTGCCAGGAAGACTGCGAGAGGGCAAGAAGTATCATCCTAATGTCTCAACACCATAGAGCACTAAATCATTCTGCTCATAATGAAAGCACAGACACAAAAACCACACAGGTACAAGCATGCATACACAAACACACAGTCAGAGGTGTAATTATCTACGACAGCCTGTTTTATTTGAAACAGAAGAGGTCTAAACATATATCCTTCAGCCAAAAATGGGAGAAACATATGACGTGAAAGGGAGAAAGACCTTGACTTCATCTCAGCTCAAAGCAGCTCTCTGCATGCAGAGACGCTTCCACCCAATGTGACCAATCACTTTTCACACCACGGGCATGGAATTGTCAAATGAAGCGGCTGAAGCGTCTCTAGAAATAGACTCCTCGGCTGTCTGTCAGCTTGGCAAGCTTAATCATAACAGGTCAAAGTGCAACCTGCAACCTTTTTTTTTTTTTTTTCATCAAGTGACACAACACAAGACGAGTGAGAGACATGATGGAAACAACAAGGAAGCAATAGACAAATAAAGTAACAAGCAGAAACAAGTTGTTTTATTGCATTGTGTGTTGAGGATGTTGAAAGGCAGAGTATGTGTTTTTATGTACGTATGAATGTGTGTGTTTGAATGTTGTGTGTGTGTGTGTCTTGTTGATTTACTTTGTATTAATCCTGCTTTCTGTGCTCGTCTACACAGATCTAGATTCACCCCGATCACCCAACACCGCCAGCACCTCAGACACCTCCTCACACTCCACCTGGTGTCCCGCAGGCCTCCCAGCGTTATCCACCACCACCAACCTGAGTCGCCCCCGCCCACAACTCAGGTGGTCTCCAGCTGAACCAGAGTTCAGCTCTTACCTGACAGGATCTCCAGTTTGGTCCCAGAAGTGGAGACCGGAGTAGACAAGAAATTGACTATGGAGTTATTTTTGTGTCTTTAGTATGCAATCAAGCAGAACAGATTTGAGAGCAAAACTATCAATGCAAATAACTAAATGCATTATGCAAATCCAAAGGAAAGTTTTGTTTTCAAATCTGTTCTGTTTGATTCATAATAAAGACATAAAAATAACTCCATAATTGACATTTTCCCTCATTTATTGGTGGTAAGGATGATGTTTTATCTGATTGTGATTTTATTTTGAATATTTTGGGGAGGAGTTTTCTTGCTGATTGGATGTTAATTAACCCTGAGGTTGGGGTGGGGCTGTTAGTTGGAGGCCGTACTGTTACATGTGGCTTGGATCAATGATTTGAGTTGTAGGTATTCCAGAAATGGGTTGTGATGATTCCTTTCTATGATGTGCAGATCATTTTCTTAAAAACACAGAGTGTGTACAGTGGTTTTTGGAGACTCCAAAGAAGAATGACTGCATAAGTCATAGCACCAGGATGACACATGTGACACGCCCCCTAACAGGCATTATCAAAGGAGAAAAAGAGAAAGTCAGGTGATGACGTCATAGTGACCATGTCTCCATAAGGTGGATATCAGGGTGGATGGATGTATCACTGAATCCTCCGACTGTAACAGAGGAGACAGCTCTTCAAAATGTTTTTAAGAACATAATCATAAATTGTTTTCATAACCTGTTTGATATCATTTTAAACACGCTGGATAACATTTGCCACCGGTGATGATGTTTTGCCGAGACCAAACCAAACTTCCTTTATGACACTGTCACATCATTATGGCGTCAGATTAGACAATGACTGTGTGTGTCCCACTGGGCTATTTTAAGCCTTGTATCCCCAGTAATTACATACATGCTGGACAAATCTTCTGCATGATTCACATCCAATGCCAACAGTCCGTGTGAATGCAGGAAGTAGAGTGGTCTTTTCTGCAGGGAAGGTTTGAATTTGATTGGGTTCCTACAACGCAGGGTTACACAACAAGCTGTACGTTGCAGTGATGGTGGAGTGTTGAGCTTCTGTATCTCTTGCAAGATGGAAGCAGGGTAAACAAACTGTGGCTGGGTGGCCGTTGTCTTGAAGTATCCTTTGGGCTCTGTGCAGACATCTCACTTTACACTTTTCATTCAGAAATTAAGGAACTCTGCATTATGGGTTGCAGAATTTCCACTAATAACATCATTGTTATGGAGTCATTGTTGACTCCTCCCATGGCTGTAGCCAGGAGTCATGCATCCTTGTCCTGCTTGGGACATCGCCTTCCAGAAGAAAACACGAAGACTATAGTACATGTTTATGCATTTTAATGCATTTTATGAGTAACACTATTCACTTAGGAAATCCTGCAAGGACCAACACATAGAGGAAGGATTAGACTTGCAACTAACAGAAAAGTCCCAAATATGGCCAATTTTGAAATTTCTCTTTAGTTATTGAAGTTAACTTATTTCACTGAAATAGTCTTCACTGTTGTGACATTTTGAAAATAATCTCGGTCAACAGTGTGCGCTCAGATCTTAAACGCATCTGCTGATTCTGTTCCTGTGGTGCCACTGGTGACTTGATTTGAGTGGGTAGTGTAAGTTAGGTGTTATAGAATAGAATGGAGTTCCCTGGCCCACGGAGAAAATGATGGGACCGTAAAATTGCACCTGTTAAACGTGTTGCATATACGTCACAGGATGTGATGGTTGCCTTTGCAGAGCTGGCTGGCTACGGGCCTCACTCCTCCTGGGACTTGAGGAGAGAATAATTCCTGTCATCATTTTATTAGAATTCTTTTAAATGCAGCAAATTCACATCACATCATTGTCTGTACTGTCAGTGTGGGGAAGGCAGTTGAAGTTTGTGTTAGTAAAAGAACACAATTCAACAAGCACTGGTTTTAAGGTACCTGACATAGTATTGATTGGACCTACACAGAAACTTAGACCTGAGCAACTTATTTCTAAATTTGTTTGTATTCTGTATCTGAAAAGTTTGTTTACAGTGCAATGCGAACTCTGTTGACAGACTCTCCCAGCACGCTGTAACTCATGACTGACAATATTTCAAGTCATTTGTACATTTTCCCTGTGAACCTGCAGGAGTCCAGCCGTTGTTTAAAGACTCGCTGTACTGTGTTACACTCCAAAACCACTCATGTGGGACCTGATGTGCCCAGTGGCTGGGATCTGACAGGCTACGGGTGCCACAGCAGGTTTACAAAGATCTCCAATGAGAAATTGATCTGACAACCATTCAAGGGTAAATCATTTCCACAAGTTAATTACTTTGGAAGAAAAAAATGAACACGGCTGAAACTGGGAGGCATCTGTGCAGAGTGTGAGAGCCAGGTCTGCACCGAGGGAACACCACTACTTACCGACTGATGGATCACAGAAACTGCTCTGTGTCTGCTGCTGTTTATGGATTAGTCTAACTTTAAATAAGACTCCAAGACACTGCAGTCAAACATATTGCATATTGTTTCTAATGCGTTATTAAAACTGAGATTGGATTGTGTTATTTGATTTCATCAGACCCGATTGATTTTTATAAATGCAGTGCTTCTGATTGATAGCCAAGGCTATACTAGATAAACATCCTCTTTTGTGCCACATTTTACACCACATAACGTCTTTGCCTCTTAGCCAGCCAATTTACACATCGCCTCTGATTAGATTTGAGCATTTTAATAAAACCATGGGTGAACTCAAATCTCCTCTACGTGACTTTAATCTGCTCAGATTAGTCGATTTGTACCACACTTGAGTATAATGCAGTGAGAAGGGATGCATTTTTATGGATAAGTAGTCAATAACATCAGCATGTTACTGCCATAGTGCTCCTTGGCTGGGATCCAACCTGTTAATACCATTACAACAATACTGGTAAAAGGCCTGTTGGCTTTGCAAATTGAGCCACTGTAGGCTCGCTGGGATCTGATTGGATTTCCCCCGGTCCTGTGGCTGGGAACATGTGTTTCTGCCATCCCCAGAGTGGCTGTCAGTGATGTTTCTCTCAAACGGTGGAAGGAGGGAACAGAAAGGAAGGATAGAGGGAGAGAGAGAGGGAGACAGAGACAGAGAGAGGCACCCGTGGCTATTTACAAAACATTCATTGTTTTATCTGCGCGAGGCAGTCAGAGGCCTTCCCAGTCCTCTCCACCTCTCATTAATCAGTGACAAAGCCTTATTTAAGTGCTTGTTGTCCTGACCTATTCATGACTGACGCTGGCATTTAAGAAATACCAGCGAAGAGCGCTGCGGTCTCGGCAGGGTGGGTGGGACGGGTCTGGTCCACGCATAGCATTTTAGTCGGAAGCGGAGCCATTAATATGTTTCTGCTCAGAAGAAGCTGTCAGCCTGGCGACAGCCCCCTTCTCAGACTCATCAGTCAGCGGGTGAAGGGAGTTCACTGCGGGTTGATGAGCTCAATGGGTGATCACCCTTTGTAATGAGGACGACTGAGAGATAGCAAGGAGAGCAAAGCTGAGACACAGAGACAGGGTGAATCACCTGTTCGGAGAGATAAAAGAAGGAATAGACAAGCTAAAAAAGACACTGAATGAGAGATGCAGTGAGGAGAATGAGTCATCTGTTCGCAAAAGCACGCAGGAAGAAGAGTCAGCGAGAAGAAAAGAAGCACGGAGAGGCAGGATGACGTATGAGGGCAACAGTGATGACTATAATTATTTTGGTGATGATGTCCATGAGGTCGATATTCCGCTGGCCAACAAGTGAGCTGAGAAATGGAGGCCCTCGATGCATTTAGTTGACAAAGGTCAACCTCTCATAACTTCCCCTCATGACTCCTGTACAGCTGCACATCAGTCAGCGTGGCTTCATCATTAACACGTTCTCTGTCAAGGCTTTATCACAGGTCAAGTTCAACGGCACTCCTGGCAAATAAAAGCGCTTCATAACTCAGCCGCTTTATAAGCATGACTGCGTGATTGACAGTGGCATACAGGAAGTGATGAAGCGACAGCAGGGATGGATGGGGTGAGGAGAAGAGAGGCAAAAAGATCACATCCGATTTATATTTAGACATTTTGAGCAAAAATCCAAACTGAATCACACATATTTTTTTTGTAATTACAACAATTGGACACGACACATTACAGCAGTGTTTTTTCTCCTCTCTCCTCTCACATGTTTTCTCCCTCTGCACTGCTGCTGTTGCTCTCTCCACCTACATGTACACAGCACAGGGAGCTCTTCACTGAGAGCTTGTCAAAAACACATTCCTGGGGAATGTACAATTTCACTTACTGAAGTAGATGCAGACAATGGAGGACGAGAGAAAGTACAACAAATGAGTCACTTACGACTTTTTGTATCAATACTCACCCTGTCCACAATAATTGTTTCCAGGGCAGAGTGGATTGTGTGAACTATTTTCACTGCTATTGACCTGCTGCACATTTTCTTGCACTACAAAGCTATCTCACATTGAATCAGCAGCATTAAGCTCTCTTCATGACAGTGTGGGAGAACTCTAAGTAACTTAGATCTAAAATACAATAGAAGATTTCAGAAAGAAATAGACAGACTGTGATCTCATCCACAGAAAGTTCGAGTGTGCAAGTCTTCTATTCCTCACCTACTTACATGCAGCACTGTATTGAATGCATGAAGATGAATCAAATGCTGAACTTTAGGATGCAGTAAGAAATGTGTTTGTTTTGCATGAAGTGCAGTTTATTCAGGATGATTCAAAGGGGCTTCTACTCCACAATCATTAAATATGAGTTGTATTGCAGCTGACACCACTCTCAGCCAGATTCTATCCATTTTTTACTATTTTTTTGGGAGCATCTTACTCTTAGTGCACCTCAGGTTGTTCCAGGTGGAGAGAAAAAAAGTTAGGAAAAGAACAACTGGGAGAAGAAGCTGAAGTTACAAAAACTTTATAGAAATATTTTAAAGTATACGCTTTAAATAGTAGTCTCTTGACATAGAAAATAGACTAATTTAAAGCTGCTGTAAGTGGTATATTTTTACTAACATAAATGTTAAATAGCTCTATATCCCACCAGTAGTCACTGTCACATAGTGTTTGGTCAGTTACCACGTCTCTCTTCCTCCCGCTCATGCAACGAGAAAAACATTAAGACAATATGTTCTGGTATCCCTGCCAGCTTTAACCAATCAGGACAGAGAACTCCATAAAGAGGCGGTCCAATCTGCTTGTGAGCATGCAGATAGCGGGCCCCCTGCTGTTTGTTGCTGTGCCTGGTGATCGCCACCACGCGCTCACGTCGTGATATAAAGAGAGGGGAGGGGACTGGTCACTGCAAAAACAGACAGGAAGCCAGCTACGCTTACAGCAGCTTTAAAGTGTCAAAAATCCTATAGTTCCTCATCTTTCACACACACACACTACTTTACAGTTTGATGTTGTAGCGTTCTAGTCAAAAAGCTCTCAAACCCCACTGTGGCTACTGGCTCAGCACACGTTTGCGAATAAACAGCAGAACATTTATGAGTTGATGAGCCAGATTTTTTTGACGTGTTGATGGAGATCAAATCAGAGCTGAACGTGTGAGCGGTTACTGCACTGACATCAGACAGGTGGTCACAAACAACCCCAAATAAATGCAAATGTTGCCCTTATCTACTAGATGGATAGATATTCAAAGCCAATATACTAGAATCAAAGGTTGCAGTTAATATTTCTGCAAACCAGTGGTAGCTTCACATTCATATGGGTCATACCTGTACTTACCACGTTGACATTGAGATGGAGGGGGCGGGGTTGGAGTTAAACGAGGTGACAAAGCTGCCAAACAAGTGACCGCAACTCGAGATGGCATTTCAACATTTGTAGACTTGACACAATTCCCATCTGTGTTTGTGGCAATGAAAATTATTTTGATACAAAACATGATCTTTCCCTAACCCTAAGCAAGGGTTTTGTGTGTGTGTCTAAAACGAACCAGACCACTGTCGTGAAATAAAACAGAAAACCAAACCCAAAGGAATGAAAAATAAAGGTCCAACATAATGCATGTAAGGTTTTAACATTTCCATGGTTTGCAGAAAGGCACATTTCCCACATTTACTGGTGACTGGGTTGATGGGCAACTGTATAGTTGTTAAAATAAATGGCAGGTGTGGATTTTTCATTTGTTCAAATGTTCTCATTTCAATACAAATTTATTCAATAAGACGAATGACATGTTGCTGATAACATTTTCTGGATTGCACATGTTCAAGTACTATTTTGTGTTTGCATGTATATCAATCACAGCACAGGAAATTGAATTGAAACCTTCAATATTAAGAGTCACATAGAATATATTTGCCAAAGGTCCTGTGCTTCACCTGTTTCTTTCACAATCCTAACTTTATTGAAATATGTCATAGAGGTATGTATGATATCTTGTATTGTTTTCTATGAAATATGATGTTGCTCAAGGTCACACAAGAGTTCATACCTTTTGAAATTTGAAGCCTTCACAGAATCACATACAGAACTTCAAGTGGCTGGATGAGCTAGTGCTTTAAGGCCAGGTTCACCTGAATGAAATCATTGTAGTCTCCTCTCACAGCAATGGCAGACCAAACTTTGAAGGCCATACACAATATCAGACATTCTCCAACTGAAGATCTCGAAACAGTCCAGGGTCGTACATAAAAAGCCAATGTCAATGAAATAAATTCATGCTAATTGATATAACGCCTCTTAGAGCACTACCAAACATTTCTATGCAAGGGTGAGCTTTCAATGTCTGATTCAATTTTCCAAAATATTACTTCTGTCTGCGTCAAATAGACTCTTACAATTCAAGCTAAACAGATAAAAGGTTCTCTTAATCTACTATGGATGAAACTCATCAAAGTGGTAAGAAAAAAAACATTCTACTTACTGTAAATCCACTGCATCCTCAGCTGGAACATTACTGGTTTAATGCACATTGGCTCTCCCCCTCCGACTAACCACACCCGTCCTACCCCCTCCTAAACCCCCACTATTTCTCTCCTAAACCAATAATCCAGCCCCCTCCCTGTTGGGTCCATTCCCTCACTTTTTTCCCACGGATCACTACATCCCACATGTTGGTATTTGGAAACCCTTCTTGTCATCTAAGACCTATCAGAGCAAGGCAAGTCTTCCTGCCAGAAGTGATTATTAAAAGATGTAGGGGGAGATGGGGAGAAGGGACGGTCGGGGTGCAGTAATGGGGGAGAGCAGGAGCAGCACAATGAGAAAGACGGGCTGTAGTGAGGGGATGGGGGCGGGGGAACCCGGGAGTGTCAAGCAGGGCGAGTCTCCCGATTCAAAGAGGGATTTTCACATTATGATTCTGCAACAGTGTATTGCATACTTCAAAGACCTTATTACAACGGCTTATTAGCATTCATGCTGCCATTCACATCGCCGGCCCAACACCTGCATGGGAAACAGGGGCAAGATTTGCAGCGAGGAGGGCTGAGGATCACAACGCTGGGGAAGATGACTTGGGGAGGAGGATACTTTTCAGAGCGAGGAGCCATTGGACATGAATTCTAATTAATACCACTGTCTGAATACTACAATGTCGATAAAGGAAAAGGAAGCGAGTGCAGAAGAACCTTGGTGTTTGTCCTTTGTTCCAGCATGTGTCATTAGTCTCCTGAAATGTCATTGACCTCTTCAAGAAATACTGTTCTTCTGTTTTGTTCTTACTCTCAACAAATCCATTAAAAGACCCCTAAACAAAACCAAAAGAAATCGACGGTGTGCTAGTCTGTCTGAAGTACTTTGTGAATGCCTGACTGAGGCACTCATCCCTAAGCCTGCTGAGGATGTATGAAAAAATGGGTCAGAAGGACTGTTTCATATGAACTATACTGTTCTCACCAGTGGGTGAATACACATAAAGTGGTTAAGTGATGTATCTTTCAGCAGCAGGATGGTGTATGGAGTTGACTCAAAATAAACTACGTTGCCTATGTTCATTATAACGAATGACCTGAGTGGCTAATTCATGTACGTATGTAATCCTGCCACTGCTTGACTATTTCTCTTACTCATTTTAATTCTTCCGTGTGCCTCACAATAAAATCTTTTTGTATGCTAATGCAGTAGGTCCGTCTTCATCCTGATAATGTTAGCTAAAATTGAATTGATATACTTGTGCTAAAATAACTCAATTTGAAACCTTGCAAGATGAACGTATGACAAGCTGTGTTTTAATACATTAATGTGTTTAATGGTCGGCGGCCCTATGCTTCTAAGTCTGGCGCTGCAGTTACCCCTCGAGTCTCGTTTCTGGAAGCGCCTCATAGTGCAGCAGTATCAAGAGTGAGAAAAGGGTGAGTCTGACGGTGGTTGGGGTGGTTAGATGGGTCACACAATGAACTTTCACCACAGAGACAGGGATCTGAGTTCTGTATCTGATGGAGTCAAGATTGGTTAGTATCAAGGTAATCATGTAAATAAGTAAATGTAGGCTAGGTTAATCATATAATGCAAGTCATGTAAGTGACATAAATCACTGAACGTATCTAACTTGACCCTTATTTTAACCCAAAGTGTGATGTTTCCTTCAACCTAGCCAAGTAGTTTGTGTGCTTTTACCTAACAAAAATTGAAATATGTTCACAAAGTTAACAAGTTATACTACATTCTCTTTCATGACAGTATTTCATTTAGAGGACACCACTGCAAACAGGCTGTTTGACACTGAAACTGACTGGCAAGATGGATAAGATCCTGGGTTCATTTCTTGATTTGAAGAAAAAGAAATAGAGTGCAAAGGAACAATATTACTTTGACCTTAACCAAAGTGGTTGCAATTGTCTAACATTTTATTTTAACATCAATTCAAATTGTATTACTTGTGATTATAAGGAAAACAATAATGGATAGCCAATCCCTGCAATCATTGTTAGATTGTGTTTGAAATAACAAGAGACACAATCAAATGGTCTGTGTCTATGATTCTTTAATACAATAATAAACACAACCCGTAAAATGTCCTCCAACTCTCATGAAAAGCAAGTCAGCGTCTGGAAGTCAATGCGATTCATTTCCACACTCATACGAGTGGAATCTTTGTTATGTTCAACATCCATTCTTTAGTGCAACACTGTCTGCTATTTCTCTCACTTTGACTTGTATACATGTCAATGGATTATGTCTGTTTTCACCAGCCTTAGGATATAGCTTATTTGTTCACTTAAGCGTGCTCAAGCCGCCGATGAAGGGCTTTTGATGCAACTGCTCTCTCTTGCTACACCCCACAAGCTGTTTGCTATGGTTCATTAGTTTTCTGTTGACTGCTAACACTTGATATTGTTGCAGGCTGTTCATTCCACATGTTTCCAAGTGCTGCCCACTAGCAGAGCATGATTGGAGAAAGAGAGTGCCTGCCATTCTAATGGGACAAATGTTGTAAGTGCAGACAGAGCCAACAGTTCATCACGTGGACAGCGACAAGGTGGTATGTCATTGAGAATATTTTGTTTGTTTGGCTGATCATTCTAGCTCAGGACGCTCAGAAATTAAAAGTATAAGACAGATACTTCTAGGAAAGGAAGGACTCTTAAAGAGAAGCCACTGTGGTCACACATGGCCCTCTTTTCATAAGATTATGGCTGAATATCTAATACCCTCAACATTAGGTAGTCTAACATTTCTCTTTTATAAAAGACCATGGTTTCATAATGATGGCGAGTGGGGAAAACATTCACATCAGCCTCTTGTTTGTACTTTTTAGTCATAAATGTAAGGGGAATTTTGAACATCTAAGAGAATCCCTTTTGAGAAAAGAATAATGTCAACAGACTGGTTGACACAATGGTTTACAAACTGCCATAGCTGGTATTACATCAAAGCAAAATCCAATATTTACACCGACACAGTTGATTCAGCTAGTCAAAAAGAAATACACTGTTTACTCTATATGTGGTTTCTCTTACCAAACCACTACAAAAATGTAATACTGGAAAAGTAGCTAAAT
The DNA here is from genome assembly GCA_903131615.1 of Diplodus sargus. Taxonomy (NCBI): domain Eukaryota; kingdom Metazoa; phylum Chordata; class Actinopteri; order Spariformes; family Sparidae; genus Diplodus; species Diplodus sargus. The sequence continues at coordinate 226,572 of CAEMYA010000684.1, read as the reverse complement.
CAGTGTATTCACCTGGTATGACAAGGCTTGCAATGGGGATGACTTTCTTGAAATAATGAGTGAACACTTCCTTGGTGTAACGATATGTTTCCCTGTTCTTTAAATCCCTTTAACAAAAGTGCTTGAAGAGTCATAGTGGGAGAAAAAAAAAGCAACTGTGTTAACTTCTTCACTTGTTGTGCATAGCATGTCTTACTGTGAAACAGATTAACAGATTAAAAAAGTAACAGACTGCTAATCTAGATAGAAACATTTACATTTACATTTTGGGCATTTAGCAGACACTTTTGTCCAAAGTGACTTACCATCAGTACATTTGTCAAAAGCAAGAAATCACAACATTTCTACCATCGACAAGGTCAATATGGTGGCGATGGCGGTACTGGCCGGCCTGCTGATGTAGTGGAGCAAAGTGCTCGTTCTGGGCCGTGTGGTCTGTCCAGTGTTTGGAGGTAGACGGGTGCAGTTGCGTTGACGGCCTTGCAGGCCAGCACCATCGCCTCGGATTGGATGCGGGTCGCAACAGGAAGCCAGTGGAGGTCACGGAGGTTCACATGGTATGTTTTTGGTAGATTGAGAACGAGGCGCGCAGCAGCATTCTGGATGTACTGCAATCTAGATAAGCAGCAACGTTATTAACAGTAGCCACTGGTTGTATGACACAAAGTTAGACTGTAGCATGAAAACCACACTGTCTTGATAGTAATTTTCACTTTTATTATTAGAAGCATTTTGAGTGAGGTAAATCAGCCCAGTCGCACAGAGATTATGTTCTGGGTAAGTGGGGACATTGTTTCTGAAAGACACGCTGGTGTTGTAAATATAATCTTTCAAAGATTTGAGTGCCAAACAAACAAACAAAAAAAAGATGTTACCCCTATTTTATTAGAGTAGCAGATTTGAGCAGAGATGGTTAAAATCTTAAAACCTTGCTACATAAAAGCAGAATTATCTAACCAAACCTCCATTAAAAGATAGCACAAAAGATGAGCGAGAAAGTGTGTTTTTGTCCCCAATCTTCTTTGTGAACCAGCCCTTTACAAAGTTAAATAACCAGCTACGACAGAATTACCCCGTGAACTGTGATCAGGCAGCAGCACATGGACATCAGCAGGCACCAGGAACAGATATCTAACCTGGCACCAGACGAAAACACACACGGGGAGGACAGTTGGATGGATCAATATGGCTGCTCGGAATAAGAAGTACTGGGCTTTTAATACAGATTGCACTCCTAAATGGATGCGAACGTCTGCTCAAATACCGCCCAGTGTTAGTCAGCTTAGTTGGAATCAGAGCCAAGAGAGTTTCCCTGTTCATATCTCCTCTCCTCTCTAAACCCACAGCACTATGCTGCCCCTCAGGTGCATGAGTATTTGGGGTAAAACAGACAAATTTAGCTCTGTTTACTATTATCATGCCAAATTTATTAAACAAGCTCAGCCTACAGGCAAATTTAAGAACACTTGTCAATGTTTAAAATATATGAAACACCTACAGTGCATTCGTGTCGCTGCCTCTGTGTTTGACTTCGCTGCAGTTTGGCTGCATTGAGCCGGAGACGGGTGATGGAAGAGGGTGGAGGATCTTAGCATCGCCGTTATTCTCTGTGATCAGTCTCCTCGCAGACGTAAGAGCACTCACCTCAACAAGAGAAAAGACAAACAGGGATCAAAGAAGAAATAAAAGAAAGAGAAAAAAACAACCTCCAACGATAACACAGGATGTATTGCAAACGTTTTAATGAGTCTACTCTTAATTAGTGCCACAGGAAATCGATGGTTACCCCAAATGCTTGTCATTAACAAACGAGCAGACAGCCAACCCATGGGACCTGTGCTGAATAACTGTTTTTCTGTCACGTGCTGCAGCTGAGGACCAGACAGAATGTGAAACTGTGTGTAAGAGTGTGTGTCTCCGTGCAGACGTTGAGAGTGTGTGTTATGTGGCCTGCTGAGCGAAGCAGAGTGCTGATATTTGTAATGGCTGGAGGTGAGAAGAGAATAGTTAATGTATCTGAGATGTGGGAAGGCAAAGATCTATAATACACTGCATTTTACCTTGACTCATCATTTCAGCTTCAGACTTAGATGTATTTGTGTCTTTATGCCCAAACAAAAGAACAATGGAGCCTTTATTTTTAACCACCGCCATGTCAAATTAAAGCACAGTTAGAACGTCTGGTGAAGCTGCTTTCTTTGCTTGCTAGAGGGAGATGAAAAAAATAATCCCAAACATTCTCATATTTGAGTTGAATTAATGCAAAAAAAAAAAAAAAAGACTGGTATTGTATTGTTTTGCTATAAAACAGGATCAGGAGCACGTGCAGAAGAACAACTGACTGTGAATTCCACTTATGTCAGCTACTCAGTTAAGGCTCAATTAAGTAAATTAGGCTGATGATGTCTGCAGCTCTAATTCCTCAAAAAGCTTTAAGATCACTGTTGATGGAGGTTTAGATAGCTTTGTGAGTTGCGGCATCAAGACCAGTAGAATGGGAAGTTTCAGTATTAGCTCCTCCTACATGTTCACTTAAACCATGTCTCAAATCCAGACTGCATACTAATCATGCAGCTGTGGAATATATAATATGTTCACACTGGAAAAGTGACAAAATGTAAGTACTCTCAAGCACACACTATGCATACTCAATACAATCAATTTGTGCTGTCGATGGCCACTGATCTCCCACAATGCAATGCCCGAGGGAAATCGAGACGTGTCCACAGCCGTAAAAAATGAAATGTTTAACAGTTTTATTTTTGCATGGTTTCAAATTGTGAGCGAGTTACTTCGGATTGAGCGAGGAACATAAGAGCGACGTCGTGGTGATAGATCAGTGTAGTTTCTGGCTAACTCAAAATAAAGTAGCGGCTGATGATTGGCTAGAACAGACGTGAAGATATTAAATCAGTGAATCATGATATACATTTTATTCTTAAATGAATGTGAATCAACATACTGATAACTTTCTTAATGAGTTCATGACTCACACTGACCCTAGAATTCCACTGGATGCATGTGTGCTGTGAAACGGCTTGCGTTTACATTTTTTACGCCGCCGACCTTCGTCCAGCAATCCCCACCAGCTCCATTTTGAGTCCGGCATGGCGCAGCACCGGACAGCTGGAGTTGTTAGACCGAGGAGGACCATTCATATCGTGACACGGAGAGGAGGGAGGGGATTGATGACAACAAAGCAGTTTGCTAAAACAACAGCGCCTTTAACTGCCAGCCAAATTAAAGGTGCAGTTTGATTGTTAGTGGATGAAATTTTATGCAATGAAAAAAAAGGACAGCAAATAATACATTCTTATACATATTCAAGTTAAGCCCCTTAGAATAACATTAAGCTGAATTTAAGTGGAGAAAAAAAAATAATATATATTTTACATAGACCAGAATTAATTGCAGCTTCCAGATTAAATCTGCAGCTTTTCATTCATAATTTTGTCTTTCAAATTAACAAAACAGTTGGCACATTTTTGTGTAGACTGTGCATTACAGGCTTTTCACCTCCATTCAGTCGTGGCTGTTAGGAACAGCTATTAACTCTTTTGCTTTCAGCTAAGGTTGGAAGAGACGTACCTTTATAAGCAACGTCGGCCTTAGACATCCACGACGCAAATGAACAATCAGCTGGTGCACACGGTGTTCTTTCATTCTCTTACATCTCTACCTGCTCCTGACGAGGACTTTAATGGAAAAACTCAAAGCTTCAACAATGCCTCTGTCTTTTATCCAAGTCACTTTGCTTGTCACGGGATCCCTCGTTATATGTTAATGTGTTTCCCTTTTGCAATCACCTCATCAGATTTGAGCCTCTGGGACACACGCCTGCATACTTACACAACCGTTGCAGTATAACAATCAAGATACACGACAGAGGAAAGACATTTGTGTCTGACATCAAAACTGCGAGTGTGAAAAGCATCTCAACTTTTTATTTTGGGGATATTAAACCAGCAAAGAAAACTGCATTGAGTTATAGGAGCGCTTTGAAGATTAAAGTTAACTGTCATCCCATTCGACATTACAGTAGGTACTTTCATGCTCAGAGGCAGCATAATTTATTTTCATCGGGATCTGTCAGCGTCAGTTGCAGGCGGAGTGTGGCCTCTGTTTGTGATGGCTTTGACTTGCTGAGCGCTTGATTGGAACACACGACTTTTAAAAGGGTGACAAACCCTCTGACTTTGATGGATTTCCGGGCAATATTAGTCAGCGAGCATGTATACCCCTAAGCTGTGGTGGAACTGATCGAGGTTGACCAAATAATCTGCCAATTCCCTCCCAAGAAATGCAGAGACGACAAAAAAACGTCTAAGTCTCTCAAGCCCTCATCCCCGAGAGCTGGATCAGCAGTTGTGTCAAAAAAACTCCCGTTAAGAGCACAAGATTTCAACTTTAGAGAAGGTGGTGGGAGGACTTGCAATTTCATGGTTTCACTTTTAATTCATGTTTAATCACACAATCGTTTACGGGATCACAGAGAGAGCGCTGATGGAGTGTGACAATACCGTTAAAAGAATCGTGAACAAATGTCACAGTGTCTGTATTATTATGCGGCCTGAAATGAGCTGTCACATCACTCTCTCAAACCTCTTGTTATTCCTCAGGTAATGAGACAATTCTTGAGAACAGTTCGATGTTTGTCTGTTTGTAAGTCGTGTCAAGGGCTGGCCTTGAAACTCCCAGTGCTCTCTCATTCATCTCACTTCATAAAGCTTCAGGCTTCCGAGTCCCATAAGGGCTGGAATAGATTGCGTCAGTGTTTTTTTCATTTTTTATTTTTTTTTCCAGGCGATATAGTCAATATGGTTTATGAAGCCGAGGTCTCCCCAGGTCACATGAGAGCAGGACATGAAAGCCAGGCGCTCGGCCTCCACTTCACAAACAAGCTGTCCCTACTTCAAACGGGTGGCAAAGCTGCCCCACATTTCTTCTCTTTTCACTTCCAATAGCCAACACTGCTAATGGCCGGCGGCTCTCTCCATCTCCCCTCTCCACCTGGCAACGGGAGTGTGCTCGCAGCCGCGGCCAAAGGTAGCCTGAACCGTGACAGCACACGGCCCAGCGCTGAGCTTTTAAGCACAGCTTCATCAACGACCACATAGAAATCAAGGTCAACATTTAGATTTTTTTAACAATTTCTACTGAAATTACAAATATATATTTTTAACACATTTTACTCCCATTTCCTCCAAAGCCATGCTGTTGGTTTCAGTTTACAGTCAACAGCGTTCTTGTGCAGCAGAATGTATACATGTGAAAAGTGAAGATACATGGACACAATTACAATAGAATCAAAGCAGTTTTCAAACATCGAAAAGCAGATTCATGTTTTCTGATTATCATTGTAACAAATGATTTTCTATTTATTGACCTTATGGCAAAAATGTGGCATGAGAAAATAACACATTTGTCAAAGATAAAGCAACATGTGCATAAAAAATTGTGTAAGAAAAATTTGGTTCTTTGTTAAATAATATGTGGGTCGAATATTTTACTAGCCTCAATTAGAATGTTCTGTTTTTTTATTTTGTGTGTAGTTGCAGGTCCTTGCATACGGTCGTGAAACAGACACAGGCATTACATTTTCTACCAGAAAAGTGCAAAATTCTGGCTTCTGCAGACATAAAAAATAAGACATACAAAAAAAAAAAAACTTTGTGCAAACCTGTGCAGATATGGATGTTTTGCCTAGACAAAGGTTACAGAAGCTTGCATGGGAGATGACCTGCACAAATCACAAATCTCAAGATTGTGCAACTCAGATGCCAGAGTAATATGCTGGCTTGCAACGTCTCTGCAAACCATGGATACATTCACATTTATAGGTATCATAGGCTACGTACCATACTGACATTTCTACAATATATGTCATAACACATTCAGCTAGACGACCAGGCTGCCAAGCCAGTGACCACAGGACAGAGTCTTGACATTTGAAATAGTGGATATTTTTAACAATGTGTCAACATTGTTAAGCGTTACTCTACTGGATATTGTTATATAACAGAGCATAGGAAACTACATTCTTCTTAAGGCACTCAGTATATAGTGTATATAGCTGTAGTGGTTTGTTAACACTATCATCAGTCTTGAAACTGATTTGTGGTCAAGTATAAAAGTAACATAAATGTGGACAATATTACAACATGAAGGTCCTTCCAATTCCACTATTTTTTTATGACAGCTGATTACAAGGGTTGCAATTTTGTTTTTTGAAGTATCTTTTTCATTAAAGAAGAATGACATGTGCTTTTGATGTGTTTGCTCTGACCGATGAAACCTTCAGAACTGCCTCAGCTTCCAGTCTGATTGTGCGATCCTTTCTCTGTCACTGTCACTGCCCTCAAGCTCAGTCCTCATCAGTAAACACCCTGTGTCAGGTTCTTTGTGAGTATAGACAGTCAGTTAGTTATGGCCAGGGTCATCTTTTTACATGTTAATATCCATCTCGAGAATTGAACATACTATTTTGCTATCAAGTACCCTAACTGCACTTAAAGAAACAAATGGAACACTTCAGTATTTAAATAATGAAAACATGCTGTTAGACCATAAATGATTTAGAGATGAATGAATCGGCTTGTATTCTTCCTACACAAGTCATGTTGACATGGAGGTATTGGATACGTGTTTACCGTCTCTTGGCCCTGTGCCACCAGTGCGTCTGACCCCAAAGAGTTTTTCTACCCAGAAATGCAACATCGTCACTTCAGATTGTCATGTCATCAGTACAATATGTTAAAAACTTAAATATTTATGAGGTGATGGTGTGAGGGTCAAAAAGAATGAGCATTACATATAAATTACTCTGTTCATTGCATATCCTCCACTACTTTCACAATAGGTCTTCCACTTCCTGCCTCACTCCTCTGATATGTGGACTGTACTAGTGTCCCTCTGGGCCCCACCACCACCACCAACACCCAACTTCCCCTCCACAGCCCAGTGCACAGGGCCCCTCCCTCCCTCACTGTGCCGCCAATTTGATTGGAACAGCGAATGCAGGCTGGGCAGCCTTCCAGGAGCCTTTCTAAAGCAGCTGAATATTCATCTTCATTAGGGGTATCACCACCCCCACTCCGTCCAGGGCTGGGTCCTTTTAACAAGGAGCAAGTGATCCACATGGAAGAGGGTGGGGGGGTCAGACTCCAAGGGGTTGGTGGAAGGTGAAGACCATTTTTATCCTTCTTTTACTTCTGTTTTTTGTCCCTAGGCTGTGTAGGCAGTCTGCCCTTGTCAACATATTTTTAGTATTTGTTGTTTTGACACAGTAGGAAGACGACCGGGGCAAAGATGGCTGCAAATAGTTTTGTGCCATTGATTTGTCACCGCCTGTTGAACACCAACAACATGGAACACTGGAACGTCAAGAGCTGACAAATCCTTCTCAAGATATTCCTCATGAATGGCCATCAAATTCTGTGCTGGATTTGAATTCTGCATATATAAAGTCTACTTGATGCAAAGTAGGTTGTTATTAATCTTGGTTGGAACACAGCACACTATTTCTGATTTGTCAGTTTGTGTTTGTTTGTTTGAGCTTTATAGCTCGGAGGGGGTTCTGACTTCAGATGGAAAGGGAAATCTAAGTCAAAAGGGCAAACCACTGTTTGAACAGTTGCACAACTGGTGCAATCAAATGATGCTTTGTTGTGCTATGCATAACAACACACAGATTCAGGTATTCAGTGTGGTGTTATGCATAACACAACAGAGCTTCATTGCTCCGTATTTTCCAATCACTGCTGTGATAATGGAAACCTTGGCATAGGATGAATCTATGAAATGTGTCAAAACTTGGCAAAGCCCAATCAGTGATGCTGAAGAGGGCATTTTGCCATCAACAGCTGTTAAAAATGTGGGATGCAGCTTAAAGTGGAAAATTGTTAAAGGTTTCAACTTGAGAGAGTGATTCTGTGTCTGTTTCAGTGGGACAGTACTGACCTGGACGCACACTACCACCACTTTTACAATGTACCCTTCGATGTACTGGGACTTCTTCTCACGCACCTTCAATTCTCACAAGCTGCCAGTAGCATAGGCGTAGAATTGCGTATGGACCGTATGGATGTGTCCATACCAATCTCAAACGATGGCTGAAATTTCTCTGGCTTTAAATCCTTTCCCACTTTGGCACCGCCTCTGAAATACGTGTTTGAGACAGGTCTGTTTTTTGATTGGCTTAGCTCCCTGTAGGCTGTCAAAGTTGTTTCACTTGCTGGCTTTGCCAGTGTTGACGAGAGGAGGTTCGACACTGTTTTCATCCAACACATGTCCAAGGATGTCGGGCAAGAAAAGAAAGGTAGAAGACATAAGAAGCTATTTCAACAAACACAGTGAAAGTCACCTGAGGAAAATACTCCACTCTCATAGGCTACTGCTATTGAATGCAAAACATTGTATCCAACTGTCCCACCAATGTCAAAATCAAGACTGTTTCACTTTGAAAAGTTGTCCACAGATCCTCGGATGCCCAGACGAAGGGAGGCCAGTCGGCCACAATGTATATATTGTTTAATCACAACACAAATGAGACAAGACTTAGCTAGCTAGCTTGTTATTTCCTTACTGTATGTTCTGGTGTTAATGGGTTGTGTCTCTGCTTTTCTTGGGATTGTGTTACACATCAAATAGCCAGCACCTGAGCTGATACAGTGAATTGCGATCAGTGTTGTTTCCCAGGTAAACACACCGATGTCGGCTGTTGAAGCTGTAGTGTCTCTTGGGGAAAGCAAAGAAAAAGAAGAAAGAACCATTCATGCCACTGACTTATCATTTCCACTGTGACAACTGGCTCCGTGGCATGGCGTCCATTCCATAGATTGACAATTAATGCAATTTATTGTAATTAATGTACGCGACTTACCCCCTCCTCTGTTTTAAATGTGATGACGTAACGTTTACTCTGTAGAATTTAACTGACTTACTTTTCACTTTTACTGTAAAATAAAGTATGAGTAAACATTCTTCAAAACAACAGTCCATTTTCTTTAGAATATTACTCTGGTAAGTATTGAATAATGTGAGCGGTGAAATCATGTGTGTTGTTACTGAGCTAGCGGGCAAAAACAGATGAAAAGTATCGGAGCAGAGTAGGTCTCTTTACTGATGTCAGGGTATCTCATGGACCTGAGGGCAAAGAGCTTCACGAACGCAGCAGTGCTGCATGCAACCTTTCCCAGAGCTGGGGCTATTTCTTAGTTATTGCAGTATATGTATAACTTTTACTCCTCTGTCAGAACGAATTGGATAACTTGTGCAAAACAGACGGCTTCACACTCCAGACATTTTCTGCCAATTACATCATTTATTTCTACCAGTTCTGAGTCTAAAAGTGATTTGCCTTTCTGATATTCCCTGATGCCTGTCAGATTGTACATTGAGATTCTGCCTAAACCGTTCCAACAGAGCACTTAAATATACATCACAGCTTTGTTTATGAATTGTTTTATGTCCCTGACAATTAGGCATATGATGTGCCTAGCCACAATGTTTTATCGATACATCAGTTAGGCTCGATTCTACTCTGAGGAAGCAACACAATAGAGGTGAAATGTAACAACGATTTAGATTGATTTGCATCTAATGTAGGATACGTGCCATAGGTTAGATGATGTAATCCTGGAAACTTTTTTTCTGATTTTCACGTGAGAGTAACTGCCTGCAAATGCATAAATCACGAGATGTAAAGGAATGTAAACTACGTTAGAATGGCTGCAGGTTATCAAACTGTACTCAACTGTTGTCTTAACCTATAATCATTTGCCCGAAGTCAAAATGTTTAACTGAAAACTTCGGAGACCTTTGGCAACACTGGAATATTGCCTTTATAATTACTTGCCAAAATAAATCAGGATTTGTTGTGCTCAATTTTCTTCCAACTAAGACTTTGCCTCCTCAAAGGGAATTTTCTACTCCTCGGTGAGCAGCCTTTTTCTATAAAAGTATGATAGAAATTGTCTGTGACAACCGCCACTCAAACTGAGCGGCCCATAACGACAAGAGAGCCAAGAACAGGCTTAATACTATTTATAAATCTCTGAAATGGCAGGGTTTGCAGTAAAGTGTGAAGGAATAAGGGGTGGAGGGTAGGAGGTGGTATGTGTTTTTTTTTCACCCCAAAGCTTCTTATGACCTTAGTGTTCCTCCAGTCTAAACATAGCCCCACTCCAAATACAATGGAGCTGTCCAATCCAGTGCATCCCCTTAACAAGCGTGCATTTTAAGAACTGTCACACTGCAACGTCGCTGTTTGTGTTTAAGGGGAAACATAATGAGGCTTTTTTGATAACATCACCTAATTCAGTCCTTAATCACTCATTTTCGACTTGATAGTGTGTTCATCATCATTATGCGAGCATTAAAATCTTCATTTGTGCGTGAGTCTGATCATTAATTTTTCAAAAGAAATATTCCTAATCCCAAAAACAGTTTTATCCTGCACACCATAATTTCAACTCTTGATTCTAAGGCTCCTTACTTTTCCAAGAGCACAGCAAGTGTTCAGTCCTACAACATCCAGTTCTAAGAAGTCCCAAAGGATTAGCCAGATTATTGAATCACGGTTTTAGATAATACCATCAGTTACAGTTTACTTCTGAGAACAGATGCAAAAAGGGGCAATATGGCAATGTTGTGAATGTGCTAATGATAGCAGCAGACTTTTCCTCCAAATAAGCAGATGCGGTGAAGTTTGAACAGCTGTCAAACGTGATGAGCGTGACACAAGCGCCTGCAGTGGAAACTGTGGGACTTTTCCTATGATATAGCAGCCTACACACCAACATACCAGATGACAAGTCACGCTATCTGTGAAACACCTGGCGCTTCCCTTTGAGTGGAGATTCAGAGTGCAGAGGAATTATAATTTAATCAAATGCAGCACACGCAGTTAAAGTGTGTATAACAACTCACAGATTAGACTTACCAAAAATGATGAGAACAAAGCAGTCAAATGTGCAGCTCTATGTCAGCTTATACTGTTGACCAGGAATGGCTGTAATATCTCAAAATATCATCATAAATCTCACATGCTTCATACATTGATTTCTCCTGAAGTTTGCACACATTAATGTGATGCCACTGTCATTGGCTGTAAACTGGGTTACTTCACCCAAATCAGAAAAATTGTATGTTTTTATCACTCACCTTTCGTGGTCTCTACCCATGCAGATAATTATAGTATTGTTTGCTGGGACTTTGTCTCTGAGAAGTATTCCTCCACCCCAAAAACAATGGCGGTGAGTTTTGTTTGTGTTGCTCAAAGATTTGTAAAATTACATTTAATCCCTTAAAGGTGAAATATGGAGTATGAGCTGAATGCCGCTGTCGAGTGTCTCAAGATCGTAGTCGCGAAAACAAAAAAGTAATTCCGGCGGTCGGGTTGCCAGGTTTGTTGCCGAATACGATCAGTATTCTCATATCTAGGATCAACGTGATATAATGAAAATAAGTATAGCAGAGGAGTTTGACCGACAGGTAACGTTAGCTAAGTTAGCAAGCAAGTTAGCTTACTGATCCAGGAGAAAGTTCGCCATTTCCGCGTGTGTTTTGATGCCGTGGAAATCCTTTACCTGAGTCCATCGAGCGTCTGCTTCACCGATATTTACTCTGGTTTTTGTCACTCAGCTGCTGGGACAGATAACGCACCGTTCGCTGGGGCTCTGAAGAGCTTGCAGACTCCGCCCTTTTACCCAGTGTCAGCCTAGCTGTGCCGAGCTTTGCCGAGCATTGCTGAGGTTGTGAAATTGACAACCCGCAATGCCGGCCGCTATTTGGCTGGTATGATGTAAACAGGAAGTCATTGTCGAACCCGTCAAAATTTCTTAAATTATTTATTTCAGACTAAATATAATTTTTCAAGGAAAAGCATTACTTTTAATCTGCGCCCCTCTAAACGCCCCGTGGATGTATTATTTTTGAAAAAATATAGCTTTTAATAAGCATGTTACATATTCAACCTTTAATTACATCCCTCTACATTCCAGTCACTCAAAACAGATCAACAGAGGTCGCAGTTAACAGTTTAAGTTGGAACGTTTTTTTTAGTGACGAAATAGCTTTTACATCCCTTTCAGCATGTATTAGTAATTTCATTGGCCAAATGGAGTACAGACATACAGTAAAAACGTAACATTATGTACTACTAAATCATGATATTTGTTGTAGTCTGTTTTTGCAGTTATAGTTTTAGGATATTAACATAACAACATATTGTTGCAGGAAAAGACACGTTAGAACACCACTGCCAATTAAACCTCACAAAGAGAAAGCAAAATGTCTTTCTGAAATATTAATACTTTTTTGGCTTTGACTAATCTTTCACAAACCGTCCAATTACTATTCAAAATGTATTCCCAATTATTGCAACAGTAGGAAACTTGTGCATCACACTGTTGAGTCAAATTATTCATCACAAACATCTACATCACTTTTAAAAATTGAATGTTTTATTGTGCATAATCACCTTTTTTAGTTTTTAAGTTTGGATTGTTTTTTGTTTTGTTTCTACTGCTGCTATTCAAATTCAACATACTATGTTTTATGCAGTTAAGGCAGCATTTCATTACATACATCATTATTTATTTCATCTGCATGTAAAAAGTGCCAAAAGCATGAGTTGATTAATCATTTAGTTAACATGTACTAATTAATCTCTCTCCACTTCGCTAACAGAGAGTGACAGTAGCTAGCATTAATACAGAAATGGAGTCCAATAACATAAAGTAATAGATAGATAGATAGATAGAAATACTTTAATGATCCCAGACTGGGAAATTATTTTGTTATAGCAGTATTAATGACCGGCTTCCAGCACAACACAGAAGTCCCACAGAGTTTTTTTGTCAAACTGTTATTTCCAAGGTCAATATCCTATTAAGAAACACTTTAAAACATACCTATGATTTAGTATAACGTGCATTTAGAGTGAACCTTTTGTAGTGTTTATGGACTGTTAATACGCTCCTCATGTATACTAAATAGGAGGGTTAAACTAGTATTTTCTAGTATCATGAAAATACCAATTATTCGTTGTCCCGATCAGCCTCACTGTGACAGGTTTCAGTTTTTCTCTAATTATTTGGTTGACACTTGTGACTTTACAGAGGTTGTTAGGAAAGCCTAGTATACCTGGAACTCATTTAATTTAATTACCAGGAAAATAATAAAAGAAAATCAGCTGAATCATCAATAATGAAAATAATAAGGCCTGCCATTGCTAAATAGTGGATGTTAATTATCCTGAGCATGTACTACTGTTTAAAGAACACAAGTGATGAACAAAACTGTCTTTAGAAAGTTTGCTGGTGTGTAAAAGCCTCCGCAGTCAATGTGTACATTGACTGGATCTCCTTCACCTCACATTCCACACTTGACGAGCTGACGCCTCTGCTGCCGTGTTCTGTTACAATTACAAGATTAATGGACAGGGTGGATTCTTGGTTCACAGGAATTAATTGCGTCTCATTTTCCTCCCATGCCCCGACAGATGAAAAAATCAGGGCAGTAAACCTGGTGGTGATTCTTGTCAATGTGAGTGCAGATGCAAATTAATAGATGCTCAACAGGCCATAACTTCCCAGAGCAGTCTGGGCAGCCTCACAATATTGTGGATATGCACAAAGCCCTATCAGAGTTACACCACTGAACCACTGTTTTATTGGTTTTCTCCTTCACTTGTTCTCATAGCTAGGGTCAGAGAGTTGTCTACAGCACATGCATCAAATGAATGTCTCTACATATATTTTGACCTCTACATAACATCTCTGTTCCCTCCTGGTCAACAACAAGTATTTGCTGTTGGCTTGCATTAACCTGCAAGAGCATTAACTATTTGCTTTGGTTTGGTCCAAAAAATAATAGCAGACTAGGCTAGCACCATATTAGGAATATGTATGTATGAATATGTAATATTCCAGAAACTATACAAAAAATATAATTTTCACTGGTATACAGTAGAGGAGAGGTCGTGTTAGGTAGATTTGGATTGTCTATAAACTTGAATTATTTATTTTTTTATTTATTCATTTAAAATAATTAGCTGGGATAGTTGTTTGTATATTAGTTGTAAATACATTTGAGAATTTTGTAAAAGTTATGTTTGTTAAAAGAAAAAAAATAAGAGGCGGGTCGGGATAAGTCTTTTTAGGAAACTGTTATTTTTGTTTAGTTTATTTCTCAATTATGTTGTTTTAATTTTTGTTTGAAATAAATTAATGAATTCATGCACTAATTCAATTGACTCATCTGATAGATACCCCAGATTACAAAAAGTATTTGAGTTTGCGACCAACAAGTTGCATCAAAGATACAGAGCTATTTCTAACCAACCATATGGGAGCGTTGTCGGGTTAATGATGGGCGAGTCAAGTGAACACACCACCAGCCGTTGCTTAGCTATCAAAAATCGGACCGAATGAAAAAAGGAAACATGTCAGTGGTGGTAATGCGCTTCTACTACTTAAACACAGTAAGTATTTTCTGCTACAAGGGGTTCCTCAGTCAAAGCAATGAAAACAAAAGATGTAGTTTGATGATGTTGTAGTGCAGAGAGATCATTGGAGTTCCTGACTTTGTTGTTAAATTAACATCATTGCCAAATAAAATCTACCTGACCTGAAATCAGGTTCACACACATAGTAATGTATGAAAGTTTTACATTATGTGTTGTCACGTTCACCAGTTTCCTTTCTCACTTTCTGATTTATAATCTGGTGTTGACCCACAAATTCCATCAACAGGCAAAATACTGTTACATTGAGTACACTTGTGAAATTCTTTGAACATTGTTGGACACATTTTGGATAGTGTAAGTACATAATTCAACACAATATATAATAAAGGTCTCTGTCAAAGATAGTTTGATGAGATGTATGTTGACGCTGCAGTGACCAACCTGCAAAAAGATATCACTCTATTCTGCAGTCCCAAGTTATTGAATGGTTTTAATTTGACCTAATTGGGGTTTTATGACCCCAACTTGACTGTACACAACAGATATTTCTCATTTCAGAGGACGCCATTGCAGTATTTTGTCCAGCTACCGGTAATTTTGCATTCGCTACAGTGTGCACCAACAACCGCCAGAAGGCACATGTGAGCAGTCCAAACTACAGTGAACATATCAGGGCCCTGAGCTTCTCTCTCCTCCCACTGGAACCAGACATGCTGTTTTATTTCCTCATTGACTCAGTCAGTATCAAAGCGTGTTTCAAAGTGCATTAATTAGCTGATTAATGTGTGTCAGAATCAAAATCGTAGTTGGATATTAGTGTGCAACTGTCTACTACTATCAAAAGTTAGGGTTACACATTATGTGTAATCATACATTGGCCAAGTTGCCGCAGGACAAACCTATATTTTGTTAGCCTATAAACTAGATCTTGGTGTTGTGAATTGTAAAGGCTATAATCAGTAAACAACATCTAAAATCATCCTCACTAATAACGAATAAGCAATTATAATGTAGCCTAATAAAGCCTAACAGTGTGACCACCAAAGCTGCTGGCTGCAGCTGCTGTCCAGCTCAGCGCACACATGGGCCTCTGTGAGAGCCCAAGTAGAACAATTATTGTAAAGAGCTCACAGTATGGCTATTTTCATCTGATGTCAAATCCAAACAGCAACAGACAATGAACAAGGCTAAAAATCAATGCGGAAATACATTCGTAAATGCAGTAAATAATGAATCAAGGGACAACGCTGAATAAAACCTTGTGTTACTTGTTGACACTTTTCCCCACTCAGACTCAGGCTCTTTGTTAAAGATAAATGTGGATTGTCTGCATAAAGCCTTCTGCATGCAATGAGTGTGTTGTTCTTGCAAAAAAAAAGCATCAAGATGTTTTTATTTTTATTTTTTATTTTATACCAGATGAAATGAAAACAATATGAAATGACAACATGCTGTAGCAATGGCATTTAGAGTTCCAAGACAAATATTGGGCTTGGTGAGCCACGACAAACTGGGACGGATCCAGGGGAAAGTTTGAGCTCCCTGGAAACCTGAAAGAGTTTATCGTCAACACCCTATAACAGACATCTCCCTCAGTGGCAGTGAGAGATGAGAAAATGCTGGTCTACCGCATTAACAAGGTGCTGAAATTGTTACGGGTCTCAACAAAGTAAGTTCTTCAGCTACAAATGTTTTTTGGTTCAGTGTCATTCTGTTTCCTGAAAACACAGGTGAAAGTTCACAGGAAGGAAGACACGGACCAATGCCTTTCTTCTCCTGATTTTCCTCTTTTATTACAAAATATAAAAAACACACATGTGAAACTATCCCTTGTGAATAAGTCCCTTTTTTTTGCTTAAATTCCCATTATTTAATTAATTGTTCATGCTTTGTTTCAATAAAGGTCATTAACATGGTTCGTCTCCTTTTGCTCAAAGTCTGTTTCACCATACTCTTAAATGCATATTACCCTTTTGTCTAAGTGCTTTTGATCAGCATCGGTACTGTGTCAATGGCTACTTCCACTTAATGCAAATAATTCAACCAAGAGTTCAACTCTGGAATCTCAACTCACTGGGCAGTAACCAATTACAAACTGATCGCAGTACAAAACTGTTCTTACACAAAAACATCAAACATGTCACAC
This sequence comes from Diplodus sargus, assembly GCA_903131615.1. Classification (NCBI taxonomy): domain Eukaryota; kingdom Metazoa; phylum Chordata; class Actinopteri; order Spariformes; family Sparidae; genus Diplodus; species Diplodus sargus. The sequence goes on along the minus strand of CAEMYA010000684.1, from coordinate 209,956 downwards.
GGGGAATGTTTCTACATTCAAACAACATTTTAGCTCAAATACACAGAATTTGTAGTTTGAACCTTTAATTTTAACTTTGTGCTTTTCTGCAATAAACATCCAAGTCACAGAAATATCAACATATCAAGATATATGTCAAAAGGTCAGGGCCCCAGCTTTAAATAAAATGGCTAGCAATGTACACAATCATGTCAACAATGTGTTTAACCCCTATACAAATTATAATATATATAATTTATAACAGTTTATAACTTAAACATTGTATGCAAATTAAGGTGCTTGGTACACAGACAAGGGCATTAACCAGCAGTTTTACTTTCTTAACACATTAATAAAACACTTGAGTCTGTCAAAAAACCTCAATACAGTCGCACAATATTTAGTTGTTATTGGTGATTTTTCACTGTCTACTATGTATAGCACATACTAAGTAAGGAAATTTGTGTTTGGTAGATTATTTATTTTTTGTAGCAATGCTTCTTGGCAATAAATCCTATACCATCAGAAAGCCTTTTTATTTCTCTTTTAAAAGGCTGCACCAGAATTTGGGAGTGGAGTGGATGGAATCGCCTGCCAGCAGTCCTGACCTCAACTCCAGTGCACACTTTTGGGAGCAGAGTGACCAACACAACATTGTCGCGTTGTCATTTCGAATGATTTGCGACAAATTCTAGTTGAAGAATGGAATGACATTCCACAGCAGTGTGTGACCAATGAACAGCAGGAGGAGGACTTGCCAGGCTGTTGTGGCTGTGTATGGTTCTTCCACACGCTACTGAGGCTCCTGTTTGTTAGATTAAGAAATTGCTAAATTGTCAATATGTCTTGTGTCTTCAGACTTCGATCATCCAATCCACCAAACAACACCAAACAAGAGTCAATAGCAGTATACAATATTTGGCAGAGAAAAGTGGCTAATCCCACAAATACATGTTCCTTACAGATGTGGCATCATTTAAAAGGGAAATAAACAGGCTTTCCAATGGTATAACATTTATTGCCAAGAAGCATTGTTACAATGAAGAAATCATTTACCAGACACAAATTTCCTTACTTTTTGTGCTATGTTAAAAATCTGCTGCTTATCTTACAGTAGAACACCAGACAGTGGACCTTTTTCACTTCACTTAATGGGCCATAGTCCAACAAGTCTTCCAGACCCCACAAGGTGCATTATCACACTGAGAGCAAGAGTCTTTGTACAGTAAAACTACTGTCAACAGCTTAGGAAAATGACAATTGATGGATAACAAATATATTCATACCCCTAAATTTGCATTTACAATACATGTAAGGCCTACTTACACACAAAAAACTTCCCAAGTTTGGGAAACCCAAAGCATCAGTAGTTGACAAGATGGGAATGGGGACAAAATCAGCTATTAACACAATCAACTAAAAAGCCAATGATCCTTCCAATTGGAAACAGACTTTTATAACTCTACCAAACATTTGAGTCAACAGAGACTCAGTTTAACCACTTTAGGATTGCAATCAAATTCAACAGAGGCAATGCTAGTGCACCAGCAGCAATTAGGCCTATTTGATTGGACAATACCCATTTCACATGTAATGGATGTTGTTGCTTATCATCATGATAAAAGACAGATTGAAACTGACCCAAGATATGAGACCCCTTGGGTCGTCTATACCATAATATTAATTCTGCCTAATGGGGCCTGATGTCCACATTTGTGGACACTTACACTGTCATCTCATGGTGTCAGAAGAGTAAAACACACTACGGGTTGAATTCAAGATGGCGGCTAACAAACCAGAGCTTTCAGATGTCCACTCCATACCGAAATGCCGACCAGGTGAAAAAAAAAAAATCAAGTTTCATGGCTGATTCTTGTTAAGATAACAGTGTTGTTGTTGTGTTTGCCCATGTCATGCAAATTTGACAAAAGTAGTAACAGTAACAGTAAATAGGGTGTTGACGTATCTACTATGCTGCTAAACATGCATGTGGACAGAGAGACTTAGTTTTGTTGAAAATGTTAATATGTTAGCAAAAATGCTAGCAACAAGATGTGAGTATGAAAATGTAGTTTGGGAAGATTTTGGTAGAAACAATAGTTTACAACAGTATAAACAGATACAACATGTTTTATACATTAATCTACGTGGATTTTGTACTTGATTTTTCTCATGATTTTATTTCCAGAGCGTATTTCTCTGTCAAGAGCAGAGCGAACACTGGGGACAACTGTTGGAGACAACTCAGAGGTGGAAGATTTGTCTGACATCAATGATCCCGTATGGGATGCTGATTATCAATCCCCACCACAGGAGCCGAGCAGCAAATGTTTAATACTTTGTTACAGACATAATATAACAAATAATACTTTCTTGCATTTTGATGTTCAAAACATGTTCAATAACATGTTCATATGTGTTATGAATAAATGCAAAAGCAGTCAGGAAAAGCACTGCTGTGTTCAGGATGGAAATAAATAGCAAAGAGAAATTAAAAATACATCTAAAACAGCATCTTTTCAGAAAAAAATGATCACTTTCTACCTTTGCTCAGATGCTAAAAAGACACTGACCCTGGCCTTCGTTTAGGATACTGTACAGCCTTTCATTCGTTTGGAGTCCAACACAATCCCTCCTCAGACGGAGAATCTTCTAACCTGGACAGCTCCTGCCTCTGCAGTGTTGGGGAATGTCAAAGATCCTCTGAGCCATTTTGAGTTTCCAGTGATGGATATTGGCAAACAGCTTGCCTCTGTGAGTAAGGATAACCTTCCATTTGATCAATCCTGCACCCGTCTCTAAGACTATACCCTCCAATAAATCAATAGCCTAGATGTGTTTGTCCTGGTGCTTTCCACTCTCCTCCAGCCCTTACCATGCACTCCTGTCCTAAAGTGCCTTTCTTTCCTTTTGCTACTCTCAACACATCCTCTTTGATATCCCTGTCTCTTTGTTCCTTTCACATCCTCATTTTTTAGCTTATTTCTTAGACATGATCTAAAAGCAGTTACACATTACATCCTCTGCTAATTTGTCATGATACAGTATTTCACAGTATTTCATAGTGTTTGTCATCAAACAATGCTTCACACTTGTCTGTTTTGGTTAATTTTATATAGAACAAAGGGAACTTTCCGCATAAGGCACCAAGTAGAAGCCTTTCTGGACTTGTGAATGCTACAAGATATGGAAAACCAAACACAGAGGGAATCTGATTGAGAGTCGGGACAAGTGGCAGTTTATCATCAAACAATGAAGTAAGTCACTGAGAACAACACAACTTAGGGTGTTAGCGTTAACATTTTTTCCATTAAGATTATTCCAGCCTGGAGAAAAAAACATTTTTGCATTTAATTTCATGTAAGAACAGAGTCATTATTAGGTAATACTCATAGGAACATGTTTGTAGATGCCGCAATTAAATTTCTTGAACAAACCACTTTTAGTGCGGCTGTGCAATCCCTGAAGGATTGTTGGTCGCCTTCTTTCTCTCCCAGAGTCAGTGGAGGGGAGGGGGGTTTCTAATGACTTCAAATAATCTCACAGAGTGTCAGCCACATCTACCAAGTATTCATTAGAAACTGGAAATCCCTCTGAGATCTTGTCTGGTGCAAGAAAAAAAAGAATTAGGTGGTCCCCTAGTTGCCAAGCTGCAAGCCATTTTAAGTCCATCTTCAAATGCAGGGTGTACTGCCAAGTATCCACTTGAGATGTATAGATAAATAAAAACATCCTCACTCAAATTATATACACACACAGTAATACAGTTACATGAGCATTTATTTCCGGGTCATGGTTACATTAACCTACTGTTTAACTGTGTGCTGCTGTCAAATTTTCAAATGTCAGTTCAACATTTAAAAGCTACCTCGATTTAAACAGAAATAAATTATTAGCAATATAAATCCAAATTGCGTCAGTCATGAGCTCCACAAGAAAGCACCACATGAAACACAGACATAGGGAGGTCATTTTTAAACCACATGAGGTCCTCTGGAAATTCTAATCCCAGCCATAGGGCAATAGTCATTATCAATTCATTTTCATTTCAATGTGCAACTATTGATTTTTTTTTGCCACGTGTTGACAGTAGAGAACATATTTACATATCATCATCAAATCAAAGCCCAAAATCACAATCACACTGCCTCAATGGGCTTTACGATCTGCACAGTGAACAACATCATCTGAGCTTAGACTTTCGATTCGGGTGACGAAAAACATTCCATGTTAAGGACAAAAAACGTTCAACAGGGGGAAAAAAGGAAGATGGAAGAAACCTCAGGAAGAGCCACAGAGGAGGATCCGGCTTCCAGGACAGACAGACATGCAATAAATGTTGTATGTTCAATGAAGGACAACAAATTCACAGTTTACAAGTTGCATTGACAGAATATCTGACACCAATTATAACATATGTAAAGTGTGTGGGTCCAGGAGACGACTGAGCAGGCCGAGCCCAAAGACCTCCTCTCCACCCTGGTGACCTGGAAGAGGGCAGGCAACACAAGATAATTAGCAGTAAAACTAAGGCAGTGAAGAGTGAAGAGGTATCAGATAAGGAGATTGTAAACCAATATCAAGTTGATATGGCAAACTAATTAGCAGGCATTTGCTTTTTTACACATACTGCAACATTATCATTACTTAGAGTTGTTTCTGTCCACCTGGTGAATGCAAGTACAATATTTATCCTCTTTTAGCTCTGCTTTGGGTCTCCACCATTTCCTGAGAATGCTCCACCTTATTCACCAGCAAGTCTTTGACTGTCAGTCTGCTGCTGAAGGCAGCTACATGCTTCTGCAGAAAATGATAATTAGAACAGTGAAAGTGAACTAAAACATACACATTGTGAATTGATACATACATTATTATTCTGAAAATCATACTTTTACTCTTTAATGTGTACTTAAGGCTCATTATATGAAATGTACCATTTTGTGTCCCTCCAACAAAATTGCTCTGTAAATCTGAATAAAGAACAAACAAGAAATGTGAAAATGGCCTGTCCCTCAATATGATTTGTCTACTTTTACTAGTTATTGATGGCACGAGAGTCAAACTATCATATAAAAAACGTAAACTTATATACAGCTTCAAGTGTTGCTTCAGTACTCATGAATGGGTTTTATTCTTAATATGTGTTAAATGCTGAAAATAAACATAAATAATAAACAGTTTTGCTGGTCCCTAGGTTGTCGTCAACCTAACCATATGGCTAGTAATGGTTGCCAATAAAAAATTTCAATTGATTGGACAATATTTGGAAACACACCTGTTTATTTAAGGTCTCACAGATAACAATGCTCATCAGAGGTCAAAACTGCCTGCAGAGCTCAGAGATGGGATTGTGTCTAGGCACAGATCTGGGGAAGGTTACAAAAAAATACATTCTGCTGCATTGAAGGTCCAAGAGCAACATGATCACCATAAGTCTTAAATGGAAGATGTTTGGAACAACCATGATGGCCTTGGTTAGAGAGGAGACCAAGACACTCTGGCCACTCTGGCTGTGGCACAGAGATCTGGTGTGGAAATGGGAGAAACTTCCAAAAGGACAACAATCACTGCAACATCAATCGGGGCATTATGGCAGAGTGGCCAGGCAGAAGCCTCTCCTGAGCAAACATTTTGCCAAAAAGCACCTTGGGGACATGCAGACTGAAACACGATTCTTTGGTCCAATGAAACCACAGTTCTAAGGTCTCAATTCTAAGCATCATGTCTTGAGGAAACCAAGCACCACTCATCACCTGCCCAATGCATCCCAATTGTGAAGCACCAGTGGCAGCATCATACTTTGGGGGTGTTTGGTCAGGGTTGAGGGGACGCTAAATGTGTGGAGATATCCGTCATGAAAACCTAATCCAGAGTTCTCAGGACCTTAGACTGGGCAGAAGGTTCACCTTTCAACAGGACAACGACCCTACGCACACAGCCAAGACAACACAGAAGTGGGTAAGAGGCAACTCTCTGAATGTCCTTGTGTGGCCCAGCCAGAGTTCTGACCTGAATCCAATCAAACATTTCTGGAGAGACCTGAAAATGGCTGTCCACTGATGGTCCACATCCAACCTGACATAGCTTGAGAGGATCTGCAGAGAAGACTGGGAAAAAATCCCCGAATCCAGACATGCAAAGCTTGTTGCGTCATACCCAAGAAGACTCGATGCTGTAATCGGTAAGGTGCCACAACTAATGGTCGGAATACTTATGTCAATGTGATATTTCAGTTATTTCAGACATTTCTTTATGTTTCTGCTTTGTCATTATGGTCTATTCAGTGTAGAACGATGAGGAAAAAATAATAATTGAAATGATTTTAGCATCAGGCTACAGCATAACAAAAAAAAAAAGTCTGGGTCTGAATGCACTGTACATCCACAGTATTATCATAATTTTTCATCATCTTCTATGCTAAAATCTCTCAGTAATTTTCTCTGCAAAATATTCAGAGTAGTCAAATTGAATGAAAGATTTATGAATGTCCCATTATTACTTAATTGTAGCCATAACTGTAACTTAAACGAACAGTAAAACCAATACGATAAATGTTGTCAACTATGTTGCTGAGGTGTCAGGCCTGTTACTTGTATGATATTGTAATATGATTTTAAAAAATGAAAAGACAAATGTAAAATCAACTCTTACATGTTAAAGCTCGGGTCTGTAATGTTGTTCAGAAACACATTTTGTTATACTGGGTGAAATGATCCTGTTATCCTGAGAGTAGTCAATACATTATGTATCAGAAAAGGGAACAAAAATAATCGGACCTCTGTAGCAGCTGCAGGACTGAGAAAAAGCTGACCAATCCGTGCTATCCGGGCCAGACAGCACGGATTGGTCAGATGCCTTCATGTCTCGCTTTGTCCCTCCTTCCTCCGCGTGTGCACACGTTGCGTTTCACCGATGCTGGAACTATTTAGCACCCTCCTCTGCAGAAATACAGAGTTGCAGGAGAAGACGTTCATTTGGTTACAACGGCAGAGAAAATGCAGTCAGCGTTACTTGTAACAGCTCACCCGCTAAAAAGGCAAGGAAAAGAAAGCCTGAGGCTAAAAAGGCTGTGACAATAAAGGCTCTGGATAAAGAAAGAAGTCGGACAGAGTCGCGTTTGAGCGGTGGAGACAGCTGGGGCTGTGAAGGGCTTGACAAGTGATGCAGAGGTTGCTCTCTTTCTGTTGGACAGGTAATTATTTGTTTTGTTTCAGGGGGATTTGTTATTTTCATGAAATATGTGAGGTTTGCCAACTTGGCTACGTTTGTAGCTCGTATTAGCCCAATGCTAATGTTAGCTTCTTTGTGTGTTGGTTATATCTATGAGAAATAATGACTAATGGCTAATGAGTCTGCCCAATTTCCACTGGATAGGGGTCCGCTACGTTGCGGCTCCGATCCGGTTTTGCTCCGCCTTCTGGCAATCCCCACCACTTGCGGTTTGAGTCCGCAACGGCGCAGTGCGGTAGACAGCTGGCCTCACGATGTGTGCTGGTGTCAACACAGAGTGTTTTATTTTGAAAAGTAAGCGGATGTAGTTTGTTATTTTGGCGCTTGACTTCCTGTCTGCTCCACCTTAAACTCCCTGCTGAGTCCCACTGCCAGATGCGTGTTCAAGTTTGTGGGGGCGTGGCTTTGGACGGAGCACTGTCGGGGTGGGGAGGGGGTGGTGGAACTTAGAGGAGGTGCCACTTTCATATCTTGCTAGCTCTCCAGGATTGTAGACCCTAGCTTTAAGGAAAAAAGACTAGTAATCAACTCAAAGAAATGTTCTTACAGCAGAACATGCTGTGAAGGTGGCCGTTGTAAATGAGCATGTTTATCCAAGGAAATAAAGTCATATTCTCAATATTCTCACTATTCTCAGGGGCATTTTATCATCATAATTGTTTAAAATTTGAATTTGGATGATATGTCTGTAACAGGGTTGACAAAACACACATATGCATGCCGATTATGTAATAAAAATAAAAATTATAAAAATGAATACGATGGCCTTAGAGGGCACAGCACATTCATCTGAGAGATAATAATCTACTTCATACAAAAAGGGGCTTAAAGACTTTTAAAACAGTACTTTGAAAATCAAATATTAAGAGCGGGAAATGGCACGGTTTTGTATAATGACTCTTAAAGCAACAAAATGTAAATTCCTGGAGAGGGATTGTTGAGTCTCACTCCCAGGATGTAACATTTTGGTGCTGTAAGTACACCTTAAAAAATTAAAAGTGCCAATTCCTTTGACTGCCCACGTCTGGCCTCCTATTCAAAATTTTATAGACCTACTCCTGGTTTACACTTGACTATAAGGTCCTTCCGGCTTCTATAAAAAAAAAATGTTCACCTCTCATCAGCTCATCAGACTTCTTTGTCTATGGCCTGACGACAAATGGCAGAGCTCATCTCTCATCCTTGTTAACCAAGTGGCTAGTCTTCTTAATGAGCACTATTAAAGGCAAAGTGTCATTACCACAGCACTCTGTCTATTCATTACAACCATCAATGTCCACTGATGTCTGTCTTCACCTAATCATAGAACTCTTCTGCTAGCACTTGTCTTCATCTGTTAACTCCCTCTCACATTACATGAGATTAATGTCAGATTGCCTACTTTTTTGCCCCATTCAGTTTTGCTATTATATCCTCATGCTCATAAAGCATCACAGCTGTCAGGGCGGCTGACAGAGACGGAGAGTCACCCCATTGTTAATAAATACAACTAGTTCATGTGAAGTTCTGATGCGACTTTCTGTTCTGTTGAGTGAGTTTCTGTAAAGAACTGTCTCAAAATATCAATGCAGTTTGGTGAAACAAATTCATATTCAATCAAATAAGTGTACATACATGAGGTTTTCCTTCTCTGTCAGGTGTTGTATGTGTATCTACTTCAGTGTTGTTCAGTTTGTTCATTGTGGTTTGAATTCTGAGTTAATTGACACACATTATAACCAAACGTGCAGTCAGACATGTTGATTTTGGGTAATTGTGAGTACTCACAAGGATATCTTACTTAATAGTAGAGGATCAACAATTGTTGTTGAAGTAGAGTTTAAATTCTTAGCAAAACTATGTCAACTGCTGTATTAAACTTACTTCTTGTTCTGAAAGTACCCTGAAGGTTATGACAACAATTGATATTCAACTGAATCATATTGCATTACGTTTGACCTGTTGTAGCCACTGTAGCACATTCCTTCCATTAACAAATTAACTTTTTTGCTACACAGCTATCAGCTCATGAAATGGCAATGTTGGTCTCCTGGTGCACAATTAAATTAGATGGATTGCAAAGACATTTCCTTATGCCTATACGAGTTTGTTGGACATCCCATTCTAAAACCATGCACATTGATATGGAGGTTGAACTCCCTTTGTGACTACAACAGTCACCACATTTCTGGGAAGGCTTTCTACAAGATTTTGGAGTGTCTCTTCTGAATTTGTGCCCAATCTGCCAAAAGCATTTGTGAGGTAAGGCGCTGATGTTGGCTGAGAAGGCCTAGTTTGCAATGAACCTTCTTATTCTGCCCAATGGTGCTCAGCGGGTTTGAGGTCAGGGCTCTGTGCAGGCCAATCAGGTTCCTTCACACCAGACTCATCAAACCATGTCTTTATGGACCTTACTTTGCACGCAAGTGCACAGTCACACCAGAAGAACAAAGGTCTTCCCCAAATTGTTGCCAACAAGTTGGAAGCACCCAATTGGCTGAAGTGTCTTTTGAGGCATTGAAAAAACCCTCCACTGGAACTAAGGGGCTTAGCCTGAACCCTGAAAAACACCCCGAGATCAGTACCCCTCCTCCACCAAACTTACAGTAAGCATTATACACATTCCAATTGGTGAGGTTCTACAGAACAGATTTGCCCATCAGACTGCCAGATGACGTGTCATTTATCTCTCCAAAGAACACATTTCCACTGTTTCAGAGTCCAGTTGCAGCGTACTTAACGCCACTCCAGCCAATCCTTGGCACTATGCATGGGGATGTGAGTCTTGTGAGCAGATGCTTGCTCATAGAAACCCATGTCATGAAGCTCTGGATTCACAGTTTGTGTGCTGTTGTTGCGTCCAGGTGATTGATGTGCCTCAGCACCCCACTCAAAATTTGTGTGGACTACTGCTTTTTTTTGGCAAGGCTGCAGTTGCTCCTAGGTGCTTCTTTGTAACAATTTCAGAACAATTGACCAGGGCAGATATCAGCCCAGTCACCAGGACAACATTTTCAGTGTAGGTTTCTGCAAACGATAGATATGTATATGCATGTACGTACGTATCACAGGCTATGTACTATGTTGGCATTTGTAAAAAATGTGTTATCTTCACATTATGTATTTTGTACCTGATTTTAATATTAGGAGGTGGAGGACTTGGTTGAAGTGTCACAGGCAAGGAGGCTGCTAAGCTGGTCACAATCGCAATTCAAGCCTGCTTTTCAGCATTTGTTGTATGTAGGCAACCACTGGATGTTTTGAGGGAGAGACAAGTCATGTTTTTCTCAA
>CAEMYA010000684.1:188295-198783 GCA_903131615.1 Diplodus sargus | reverse complement strand
TTATCATCTCTCCTTTATCTATTAGCATAGAGTACTATCAGCACTGATTAATGGTATATGATCACTTTACACAGGCTATTGCAAGGCAATATGAAAAAAAACACACACAATGAAAACTTTCCAGCTTCCAAGTTTGCACAAACATAAATACACAGTTACATTAGCTTAATGCAAAACCTGTTTGTTTGTTTTTTTAACAGTAGCAGCACTCTATGACAACAAACACGGCAGCAAACACTCATCTCTTCAAAATATTCAACGGACAGCAATCTAATGGAGAGAACCTCCCTCAGCTCAGCTAGAAGCAAGCTAATATTAACATTAGATTGTAGATGCTGAGCTTAACATTTTTGCTAACCATCCATAGGCACTGAGGTTAACTTTCACTTCCAACCGACTGACCTATTTGGTTATGTTTTTTGGTACCTGATAATTTTGATGTGGTCGATCCAGCATCCTTTATATTCATTCCACAAACATTGCATTTGGAAATGCCTTTGTTAGCACCTTGTGTGTGTAACAATAGGCAAAGCTAATGACATATGGGAGAGCAGCAGCAGTTGTTGTGCTCATCGACATAGTGCTAATGCTTCTTGTGGCTATGCGCAGCGCACACCAGATGCGTAAGGCTACGCATGAGGGAAGCTGTGTCTCAATTTACCCAGGACGTGCCCCCTGAATTTTGTTAATGTTGGTGTGCCATGAAAAAGAAATTATTACGATTGTTCACCAGTCCTAAATCTCAAGTCCGAGTCGAGTCTCAAGTCTTATGAGAGCGAATCTCAATTCAAGTCTCAAGTCATTGAGGGTGTGATGTTGCAAACTCGAGTACCCATCTCTGTCAGATAGTCTAATTCGACATCTTGCTGATCAACCTCTGTATGATTTTGTCAGCAATTGAACAACAACTTTTCTCTACATGTTGGTTCAATGTGAGTTAATTCATGTGTGTCACCAATGATGTGCATTAAGGCCCCTCCGCACAAATTTCATTACCCATGCGGTAGACTCAGTGTGTATAAATATATGATTATTAAGAAAGTGTAATACTCATTCCTGATGCTGTGCTTGTTGCTGCAGTTCTGCAACCTTGGATACTCATTTGTCCCTCCATCCCTTCAGCATCTTATTACATGCATAACATAATGAAGAAGCAATGGAATTACTGTTTGCTATATCAGCAGGGGTCTGAGGACTGTCCTGCATAATTGGGAAGTAAGTGGAATAGATATGTGAATGTGAATAAATAAGCCCAATGTAATTAATGAGGACCAATGATTCGACTGGTGATAATTAAATCTGCCGTGTTTTTCAATTTGCATGATTAAGATGTTAGTTAAGGTTATGTTGTACCCACACGTTACAGGTTGTTCATTCTCAAAATGTCAACATATCAGAATTCTCAGCACTGCACTTAATTATCTTCAGGAGCTTTAAAACTATCAGCTAAATCAATTAACTTTAATCTGCAACCAATTAACGTGTGACTTTTAGGAATGCTAATGTGCCACATGCTGTACTTATATTTTGGCCCGCTCCAACACAGACGTCACCCAAAATTTCTCAGCGACTTCAACTGTGGGGGATTTGTTGCGCACTTTGCATATAGTCTGAACAGAAACGTTCGAAGCGTTCAAGCAGGGGGGATATTTTAGCATGTTTTCATCATATTCAACTCAACTCTAAGCTTGATTTTATGCTGTGTTCTATGATTCAAAAGAGGTCAGACCTGATTTGCATATATTGACATTTTAAACAACTCACACTAGCTCAAAATGATTGAAAATAACCTGCCTGAAATCAGCCATGGTGGTTTTGAAGGAACCGGATGGAACAAGGCCAGGCACTCAGTTGTGCTGTTAACAATATTCTGTAAAAGTGAAGAGGGCAACACTTAACATTGAGGAACACTGAGTGTTTCCAGGCTTTCCACCGGCCACACGAGTACATTGACTAGAGCATTTTTACTTATATATATATATATATGTTTTCTTGACCAAGACTAGGTGAAGAGGGGGAGGAAGAAGACAAAGACAATTTGCTAAGTTTAGACACAGAGCGATTCCCCACACCTCTACCTCCCACATCAACCTAACACCTGAACTACATTGTAACTTACTGGTAACGTCATTGTGACCCTTCCTTTGCCCTAATGTCTGTAGCAGTAGCCCAAACATTAGTGAGACATGTTTGTAACTGGAGGCGAACTACTGTAGTTTCAATGTCTTGATCGCTTGGGAAATCTTGGCAGGAGGAAGTGAATGAACATTGGTCCCAGCGGTCCCACTTCCATTAAAGCTGCAGTGTGAGATTTTTCAACGCACCAAATGAGTAAGATATATTACACAGGTTCGGTCTGGATGGATTCAATTTGGACATATTATGAAATATGTACTGTTTCCGTGCTTGTGCACATACATTTAGCTATCTGTAGTACCTACCAAGCAACAAATTTTGAAATAAGATCTCATAGTCAGTTTCTTCTGGTTTGCCGTAGCAAGGAATCATGGGAAACCAGAGCCATTCAGATGTTGGCCTCCTCCTTACGTAGGGTCAAGGCTCATTTGAATAATACCGCCCGAATCTGAGTATCCCTGGTAACGGCTTGACAGCCCCTTTTGCGAATGTCTGCCATTGTTTTTCTCACATGTGCTAGACATGTAGTCTAGCTAGTGCATGCATAATGTTGAAGGTAGAGTTAGAGCTTTGTTGTTGGCTGCGCAGACCAGCACAATTTTAAGGAGAGACCACTGCGTTTCAACATTTGTCAGTTGGCCAGAACAAAGCTATAGCTTAACACAGGAAGTGCTCTTTTGTTGGCTGGTAGGATCAACACAAACATCTTCAGCTTGTTATCTGAGGATGTCAAGACCCAAGGGATTTACATAGCTTTTTGATGGAAATATGACAGAAGTTTTAAGTTTCACCATGTTTTATGTTAAATTAAGGGTAATTTTGTACCTTAACCTGTTGAATAAGGCATTAGGATGTTGCTCAGGTAATGTGGCTCTCAGTTTGGGGCAATGTTGGAAGTCTGTTGCTCTGCTGAGAGACAGCAACCCAGTCTCACGTGAAAATGCATAATAGCTTTGTTGGTCCACAGGGCAAAATGTAGTATTTTCACAATAACGCCACGTAAATTGTCAGATGTCTACTAGGGGTGCGCGGATCAATCCAAATATTGATAGTATCGACACCAAGGTGAGTATCGGTATCGGATCGATACTAGCATGATAAGATATCTATAAGTTCAGCAAATCACTTGTATTTCTTCACAGAGTTTGTGTGAGCGCAGCATCTCTCTTTGTCCTTATATGCAGCGCTCCTCTCCACCTCTTTCACTCCGCTCACTCAGGTTCACTGTGTCCCTCCCCTCATCTCCCCCTCCCCTCCTGTGCTGCCTGCCAGACCAGAGACGGAGTGGCGACCCTTAATGATGGCGGAGAGGAAGAGAAGTGCTGTTTGGGGTTATTTCACAGTTTCAAACAGAGAAACTGCTACCTGTTACGTATGCAGGAAAGCAAAAGGAAAGGAGGGAGGAGGAAGAGGGAGCTCCCCAAACCCAAACCAGACCCCTGGCACAGAGACAGACGTCACTGACAGACCTTTCAACAAAAAAAACAGGTAGCAATTTCTAGAAGTGAATGTTATTTCCAGCATTAATTATTGTCGTTTTTAAAAGTGTATTTGGTGGTCAGAGATGTAATTTTAGCAGAGTGATTAAACTAATATCATATATTCAGACAGTTGAAATAAATCTTAATTGTTTTACTGGAACTGAAAAATATATACTTATATTTAGATATCTAGCCTACCTCAAACAAGTATGAATATGGCAGAATATAATAACCCTTTTGTGTATCTGTTGAAGGAACATTAGTATTCCTATTTAGGCTACATTCAGATGGGTTACAGATTTAATTATGTCAGAAATATGCACTTTATTTTCATAATCCTCGCTCAGTGAATGTAGGTTTTCTATAATTTGTTAGGGTTTATTGCAAAGAGAAAGAAAGAAAATTGTGGGGCTGTTGCGTATGTTATCGTTGCTATGGTGGTCGCTATAGACGCTGCTACGGCAGAAACGACAGCTTACACATTGTCTGCATCAATGTCATCACAACATATTTGAATGTAATACCTTGAAATTAATTTATCTTAAAACATTACATTTTTCACTGAAAATAAAAGGAACCATGTTTTTTTCCTCGCAGCCAGAGAGTTGATGGTCATGTTACATGGATGCAGGCAATAGAAATGAATAGGTCAAACATTTTTTAGACCTCTCACAATTTATGAGGTGTTATTGTGAAACTACTTCATTTTGCCCTGTGGACCAACATAGCTATTATACATTTTCATGTGAGACTGAGTTGGATACAGACAAGAGAAACTGAGTGAAAGTTGAGCCTCATTTGAAGCTAACTAACTAATAAGCGGGATGTTTGATGCTGGTAACTAGGCCTGGTGCTATTTTATGTAAATACATCAATATATGTAACACGCATGGACTCAGAGGATGTATGATGGAGCACTTGAAGCGGAAGCATCCCGGAGTGGCTGGATTCACTATGGATCTGGGGGTGCTGCAAGACACAGCGTGCTGGTGTGGCAGTTTGGGAGTGTCACTTGGTCCGTGTGTGTGACGTGTTGGGGACCCCCGCTGATTAGTGTGTGTGTGAGTGGTGCTGTTGTGTGTAAATGTACTTGAGAGACATGCCTTGAAGATAACAATCGAGCTAAATGTGAAAAGGAAATTGTTTAACTGCAGGAAATGATTTGCTTCACAACTGTGTGTAACTTTGATTAGCAGCCAACAGTTAGCTTGCTAACACCATATAAAGACTTTTACACAACTACACAGCAAGTAATGTCTGTGGCCTGCTGGGAAGTGTGGCTGAGGCTGACACGGATCATATTCATTTTCTAATGTGGACAGTGGAGAGGTTTTGGGTCAGAAGGTGTTCTTGCTCTTCAGTGACAGAGCTGACCGGAGATAAGGTGAGCGGTGTGGGTCAGGCATGGGTGAGCTGACCAATCAGAGCACACTGGGCTTTTCGTGAAGGCCAGTGTGCTCTGATTTGTCATTGTCAGGATTTATTTATTTACCTCTGTTTTATATCACTATTAAAGCTGCAGTCCACTGTTGCCAACTCCTCAGTAAGGAAAGTCGCTATTTGCTCGCCCAAAAATCGCTAGAAGTCACTAAATGATGTCATCACCTAATTTGCATAACTGGCCATGTGCATCTAGTTGTAATGGGTGCTTTAGGAGGGAGGAATACGTTGTGAGAGAAACAAAACGTGAGTAACACCCCTAAAGTGAAACTCTCGCCAACATTTTGTGACTGTATATGAGTCAAACCTTCATGTAAAAGCATAATTACGATGAAAGATTTTCGGCTCAAACTCATTTTCAGTGGAGTGCAAGGGGCATTTTTATACTAGCATCAAAATCGCTATTTTTAAAACAGTAAGAAGTCTCGACACAACATGAAACCTTGCTAGTAGTATCACCAGGGTCTCTACACATGAACACGAGCATTGAGAACATTGTTTGTGTACACAGAGTTACTAAAAAGAAAGTTTTCGAATGACTCATGTTAGCAGTAGCTTCTTCCTCTAGCCATCGTCATGGCAGCCCAGACGTACTCGGGGATCGACACGTCTGGGTCGAGTGTATGTGGATCAGTTGAGCGATGTGTAGAGACCCTGGTGATACTACGAGCAAAGTTTCATGTTGTGTCGAGCCTTCTTAGTGTTTTAAAAATAGCACAATAGTGCCCCATGCACAGCCATTGAAAATTAGTTTTAGCTGAAAACGAAAATATGGTCAATCTTAAAAGTGCCTCTTTCGTCGTAATTATGCTTTTACACGAAGGTTTGAGCAGGCTTGTAACCACCACATAACCAAGACAGCGCATTCAAAATAACAACAACAACATAAGCTCTGATTTTCTTATTTCTGATCAATACAACCATAACGCGTGCCTCTTGCTGATTACTATAGTAACC
Organism: Diplodus sargus; assembly: GCA_903131615.1. Taxonomy (NCBI): domain Eukaryota; kingdom Metazoa; phylum Chordata; class Actinopteri; order Spariformes; family Sparidae; genus Diplodus; species Diplodus sargus. Next base: position 192,769 of record CAEMYA010000684.1, on the reverse strand, counting down.
CGAGTAACAAATGCTAACAAACACAAAGTTACCAGCTAATCATTACCAGGAGCAACATTTTTTCGTAATAACATTATTTCTCTAAACCAAATCAACCACTTCAGAGCGTACTGAACACAAACACAAACTAATGTTATTATAACTGCCCGGTCACTTGAAAGACACTTTTGCTTACAAGTAGCCATAAACACAAAGCTAAACACTGGAGTTAGCATACAAGCTAACAAGCTAAATTTAGCAACAAGCTACGTTGCTCAACTGCAACATTGTATGGCCATATGCGCTATTGCAAGTATTACTGTAACCGCCACCCCCTTAGCCTTGTGGTTAAAACATGGAATTAAATCAAGCAGGGCTCCTTACAGCTCCAGCAGAAAAGCCGCTAACTCTGCGTCGCTCTTGAGTCCTTACAAATCCCGCAGCTCCCTCCACCCCTGAAATGACGCGATGTACTGCTATTGTTGTCTGTTCTCCGCCATTGTTTACAGTTTGGTCATGAAAGGATCTGACCAGGTAAGAGCAGGCACTGCTCCTGCACAGGGGAGCGGCACTGCCCAGGATGCATGTGAGGGAGGGGGACTGCCAGCAGCATATGCATGAGAGTGATTGACATTTCTTAGACACTCCCCTTTGCTCTGATTGGTTGTATTGAGCTGGGAGTGGTGGATTCTTGCAAATCAAATTACAGCCACTGGGTGGAGCCACAGACAATTGACCCGTATCTTATTCTCCTGTCAAATCATAATGACAATTTTAGCAAATATAACAAAAAAATTGTTACAGACTACAGCTTTAAGTGAATGTTTTGTGGACAAAACAAGATATTTTTAAAAAGCATCAATTTGAGCAATTCAAAATTAACATGTTCTTGACCTTCTGACAAACATCAGACAAAATTATGGATTTAATAATTGAGAAAATAAGTAGGAGATTAATCAATCATGGAAATACCAGTAAATCATGGACCCAATTCATGAAGTGACTTTTGAAATAAGGGTTTCCATGTGTACATACATTTATTTAGAGAGACATACTGTATGTGGGCTACATATATCTGGGAAAAAGGGCATACTTGCAAAGACGGATATATTTTGCTGCATTTTCAGATGAGCTTAGCCAGTCGTGGGCTGATTGTAGCTGTTCAGATGAGGCCTATGGTCACACAGCAGGAGGGCTTACCAGCACCGACAGCAATAAAGAAAGAAAATCAAAGACGGAACGTCAAGCTAGAAGCAAAGTTTACAGCTGCTGGGTAAGGCAACCTCAAGGTGTATGTTGTTTCAAGGTAGACTGCTCGTCAAAATGAGTGATAGGTGTTGAGTTGGAAGCTTGGCTAAATTAGGATGTGGGGGTGGTTGAGGTGAGGTGGTGGCGGCGGGGTTATTTGCAATAATTTGTCTTTGATAACATTTACTCCTACTTTAGCAGGCTCATATACTTGCTGTTGAGAATACCCTAGTGTGATTATCCAAGAGAGTGGGCATGCTTGTGCTTTAAATGATCGGTCATTGAGCGAACAACAAATAAGAAAAATGTCAAATTTAGCGACAACACATCCTTATACTAACAGTCGCTGGGATGTCGACCTGTTGTGCAGAGTTTCTGGGTGTGGAAGTGTGTGGCGCACACTGCAACAGCTCTGTGATTAATACCACTGACAAAGCAGTAACTAATGATCGATTGAGGATGCCTGGGTTCTAAAGACCATTTCCCCTTCACTTACTTTGCCTTTTTCAAAGCCATCTGATATTTTGATCACTGGCAGCGACCACGTCCGTGGAATAAATCACTGGTTTAAAGCTGGGACCTGCTTATGTGCCCCAAACTTCAATCACAGATGTTGATTTTGAATGATTACCTAGTTTCAGATTCACCTGATGTAAACAGAGCTTTTTACACACTGCTTTAAAGGACATTCAATAAATGAAAATAAACATAATAATAAAAAAACACAGGCAGACTGGTTAAAAAACTTCAAGCAAATGAAAATAATTGGAATAAAGCTGAAGTCCAAAATCCAAAAGGCAGGCAAAGTCCATGAAAAAGCTACAGAGAAGTACAAAACTGAGGGCAAACCAGAGGAGAACAAAGCAGGAGACGTAAGGGACACAAGCAGACACTGACAGAGTGAACACAGGCTTACATACACAACAAATAGTTAACAAATGAAACACAGGGAAAAGACAGGAAGTGGAAAATCACAACAAGACACATAATGATATGACTCCAAAATACAACAGGAAATAATTAAACCAACAACCCAACCCATTACATGAAACTGTTAAACTCTTCATTTTGCCTCCCCGAGAGCCCCCAAACACTTCACTTCTCTGAAACTGACTGAACTGTAGAACAAGGCAGTGCTCATCAAATATGAACCACAATCATGTTCATTTCTCACCTGAAAAGTTGTCAGAAACATTTTTTTTGTGTACTGTTTGGCTGTGATACCGTGCAAGTCTTACCCGACGGCCGCCATACTGTTTCCTGTTTCAGACTGCTTTAGGTCTTGTTCAGTAAAAGAGAACATCGCAGGCTTTTTTCTCTGTTTTCTCTGGTCACGTAGCACCAATTTCAAAACTATCTGTGTCTATCAAATGCGGGGCCAGCCCAGTTTTATGCAAGGGCCATCTTTGCAGCAGCAAAATATTTCATTGAGACTTGCTTTTGACACTTTAACGGTCTTGTTTTAGGCAGTGTATATGTGTGTGACAGTATAGAGACGGAGAGAGAAATTAGACTGCATTTAAAAAATAATTACACCGTGCCAAGGGGTTCACTTACTGTCATGTGCTTCTTGGCTGTTCATTTACAAACATTTACAGTGATTTTTAAATGAACACCCCCGAGCAGCCCTTTTTACACGTTTAACTCCATCCTCACAGATCCCATGCGCTCCGAGTGTCCGTCAATGGAAATCCTCATACATATCGAGCAGGAGAAACATGGCTCAACATTTACAGTCTAATGTATTATGCAGCAGGCGCTTTTAAAAAAAGATGATTGGAGAATTCCCATCTGAAATGCAGCTGCAACATCAAAGCGAGAGTGGGAGGGAAATTAAATGGTACAGAAATAAATAATGGTAGACTTGATGTCTTTGCTAATTGGGATCTGTGGCACTGTGGGTCAAAAGGCCTCCGCCAGGCAAAGCCTTTCCAGGAGTTCTGCTGCGTCGGGGTGCTGAGGTACAATAACATGTTGTGCTCGCAGACAAACACTTTCACACTTCGGACTTGAGACTTTTTTTTTTAATATTCGAGCAAACACGTTCAGCACTGGTTTCGGGTTGAGAACAGTGGGAACGTGATGCTGTCGTGGATAAGAGAGGGATGCAAGGCAGTGTTTAAAACTCAGAGGGCTGACAGGAGTCTCATAAAGAGATTCTCACAGCTGGGTAAAAAAAAGAAAAGCCATGCATGTCAGACAGTATCCTGACCATCCTCTCCTGCTGCGCTCATAAAAACATATCTGCTCTCCCCAAGGCCTGCCTGGCTGCTGCCAAGGAGCCGGACCAACACTAGAGGGCCCTCTCCGTGGACGGCAGCATGGCCCCCTCTGCTGTCACTCACACACTCACAACACCTCACTGTGCAACACTTAGCCAGCTTCCTCTGCTTTCACAGCCTGGGCTTTAATGCGTATCTCAATATTAAAGTGTCAGAATAATGTCAGTGTGAATGACCTGTTTTTTTCTATTCTTGCAAAATCTCAACAGTGTGTGTGTGTGTGTGTGTGTCCATCTGTCCATTGCCTAACCCTATCAAATGACGGTGTAAATGAGCAGCCTCGGTCTCGTGTATCGCTCTGCCTCTCTGGTTTCACCATAACAGAGAAAGAGTGAGCGCCAATTCGTACCTCACCAAAACGAAGAGTTTGGATTAAAGAGAATGTTGTCAAAAATAAATAAAAATGATGCGCTAATGAGAGCATTTCCGCAGCGCGCACCTCTGTAACGTCTCCGAGCCACAGCCGAGCAGTTTGACGCGATAACCTTTGCGCGTCCGTGCCTGGGAAGAGAGCGGCATGCAATCATTTGTGCGCCTGTTGACCCGGCTCCTCATCAACCCAATGAGCGGCGCGGAGGGGAGGCTCTCTTCGCCGCCGTGCATCTCTCCTCCATCTCCTCCTCACTTTTCCAGTCGGCCAGCGAGCCTGTCGGAGCTCTCCTAACTACACACACTTTCTCTCCGCCTTCACAAACTGCAGGAAGGATTTCTAGCCTCACTTCGCCTCTCCGCGGCTTTTTTTTTTTTGGCTCATTTTTCCTCCCACGACTGAAACGCGTTGGACTTTTTCTTTTGCCTATTTTTATCTTTTTTATCTTTTTTTTCTGAAGGAGAGAAAAAAAAACACATGCACGGTGAAATGATGCAGCAGCGGTAAAAAGAAACAACAACAAAAAAACAAAAACAAGGATGCAAGTCTGTCCAGTAAGTACAGCCCGCCACCATGCTACATACACCTGACAGGT
>CAEMYA010000684.1:171141-188224 GCA_903131615.1 Diplodus sargus | reverse complement strand
CTGACAGGTATCACTGACTAACACTCGTGTTTAGTGGAGGGTTTAAGGGGGACTTGCCACAGCCTCCCTCCCTCTCTCCCTCTCTCCATCGCGGGGACACGGTGCATGTTCCTCCGGCACGTTCGCAGGAGCCAGATTAGACGGAGAGGCGGAGCAGGTCTGCAACTTCTTTATTCACATTTCACCCCGCGTCTCCTGCGCTGTGAGCCGAGCACATGCTGCCCGTATGTGACATGTTCTCCTGTTAATTGAGCCGCCTTCGCGCTCTGAAGCCACGCTCGCTGCGCAGAGAGAAGGAACACAGCGTCTCCTCAGAGCGTAAGAAACTTCAGAGAGAGGACGGATTCCGGGGAGCCGGGGGTAGCCCTGCGTGCTGCAGACTGACGCGGAGGCGTGAGAGGCGAGTGGCAGATGTAACTACGAGGGTGAAAGTGGCTGTCTTACTTGTTGTGTTTTCACCGTGTGAGCAGACGCTGAAGGACGCAGCGCTCCACCGCGGACAGCTCCTCCGCTGCCGAGCGGAGCTGGCTGGACCGGCTGCTCTCTGGCGGGGAGCTGTCCTCCCCCCGTGGTGCTGAAACTGCCGCTTAGTCACCCACCAACAGTCTCTCAAACTGCGCTAAGAATCAGGGAGGAACATGCAATCATCCATGCTGAATTTTATATGACGCTACATTTTGTATTTTTAACATTCTCTTCCTTTTTAAAAAAAATAAATAAATCAACCTGGTCCTGCATGTTTGAGTCTCCGGGTGTCTCAGTGATCGGATCACTCCACACTTCATGATTTCGCACTTGGCTTCAGGTGGAACGTTTCTGTGCTTTATTTTCCGGCAGCATATGACCGCAGTGACACACTGTGTGGTGGTAAAAAGTTGGCCAGAACTAGCAGAGCTGGGAAAAGCGAGCCGTGCCGAGCCGTGATAGCATGCCCGGTCCACCTGCGTCGACATGTATCCGGGGACGAGTCAGAGCTCGTCACTCTGCCGTTAGCATTCCGGTGAGGAGCGCGCATCAGTGCGCTCGACAGCTCGTTAAAAACGTGTGTTGAGGCTGAATCCGTTTTTTGATTAAAGGGCAAAATTTACATCAGGCCGCTTCTTTATTTATCTTATTCTACACTTGTTTCACTCTGCTGCATTTCATTTATTTGATTGCAAACAAAAAAAAAAAAAAACAGAAGAAGAAAAAGTTTCTGCCCATGTTTTCTTATCAGAAAACACCAGTTCGGCGCTTTAATCACGCGGTCCCAGATCATCACAGTGATCCTGTCTGGACCTCCAGGATCTCACCTGGCTGTCCAACACTGACTCTGTGGCGTGCGTGCCTGCGTGCACGGCTCGTGAAAGGGACCCGGTAGTAACATATAACAATATTTCAGCCAAAGCATTAATCATAAGGAACATGTAATTGCTGAAAATCTTTCCAGGATAATCCCCAGAACAACAGATTAAAGCCAGGCAGTCTGACGTGGTGGGCTGAATAGCCTCAGAGGACAGACAGAGCCATTTGTTGTTCAGATGATATGAAAACAGGATTGGAATAAAGGGTCGTGGCAGCTACAGGGAGATCATTTGTAACCATGAAGTGACATCTTGACTTCTTACGCTTAAAATGAGAATTCCCTTCCTGTTTTTTTTTTAAATTCCTTTTCATCTCTTTGCTTTCCTTAAAAACAGATTTTTCATCATCGCTGTCTCATCTGATTCGTTCACATGTTCACCCGACCCTACTTTGCTGTCCCCACCTTCCCCTGTCTCCCCCGCCCCCCCACCGCCTCCTGACAACTCCTCACAAGACCAAAAGCCAAACTAACAAACTGTGATTGCTCCCTCTTAGGTCTCCCCCTCGGAATAACGCCAAATGGACGCTGAGCCGAGCCCCTCACCCCCCCACCAACTGCTATGGAGGCATGCCAAGCCATGCAAGTGACCTTTATCACACCATGAATGCGAGCTCCACCGTTCAAAGAGGACACAAGTAACCTTTTCTTGTTATCTAAGAAGGAGCTGCTGATCTGAATAGAGGAGCTGGAAACGAGAGGCCGTGAGAGAAGAGTCTCGTTCAGCAAACAGACAGACAAACAAACACAACACACGGCCACAGGATGCCAAAGCGGTCTGAGGAGATGCTCATGGATCTGTGGATGTCCTTGCTGCTGGTGTGGATTACTTGTATTCCCTGCGTCTCTATGACTCCTATCATAGGCCAGTCCAAAAGTACACAAACTGGTGGGTCCGCAGTGGTGGCGAGCGGTCTTGGCGAAGGACAAAGATTACTGAGCCGCGCCAAGAGAGGATGGGTTTGGAATCAAATGTTTGTGCTGGAGGAATTTTCTGGACCCGATCCAATTCTAGTTGGCAGGGTGAGTGCTGTGATTGTCAGCATTATATTAAGCTCGCTTATCGTGTGGAAACATTAATTCGGCCATTTGAATGCTCCCTCCATTTTTTCCCCTTCCCATGGCCGGTGGGAGGGTTTTGGTTGTCAAGGGGAAACAGAGATATGGGAACAAGAGAGAGCGAGTCCGTGTGTGTCTGTGTGTGTGTGTGTGTGTGTGTGTGTCAAGAAATGCTTTTGGAAATAATTAAATTCACATCAAATAATGGTGCCTATATATATTTTTTTTGCTGCGTTGGATGTCCTTGAAATCCAGGATACACTGTAGCAGTCACACGGGAAAAAGCACATCTTTCCTTTCTTGTTCCTTAATTTGAGCCACGTTTTCACTCACATTCATTTCTGCTTCCAAGCAAACATGTATGAATCGTGCAAACCATGGAGAGGAGGCGAGGATGTTCGTTATGCTCAGTTTTTTTTTTTTTTCCATCGCGGCTCTGTAATGGACACAACTGCAGGCTAATCCTGCTAAGGGCCACCTGCTCCCTGGCCTGTGTCAGGCAGGTTTCAATAGAGGGAGGGAGGCTGCTGGCTTGCCCCGCCAAAGCAGCTTGTTCACAGCTCATTGCTGGGACTCACCTGGGGAGAGTCAGCCTGGCAGCCGCTCGCTCGCTTCCCTTCCCCAGAATATCACCCAGCCTCTCTGGCATGGGCAGGAATGCAGGCCATCGAGCATAATATTTGATCTTGTCCAGTAATAGCTTTTGCAAACAGTGTTTTGTTGCTAATATTTGATAATTGGTGGGTCTGCCTTTCATGTTTATGACACATTACAGTTGTAGTGCATTGAAGTGTTTTTCCTCAGCCTTCACACATGGCACCTGGCAGCACGAGGAAAAAAAAAGATGATCCAATTTTTTCGCTTGCACAAGAAACATCCACTCACCTGCGCTCCGAGTAAACACTTTTATATTAGCTTCCTCTTGTTGTTTTTTCCCCCTTTTTTTTTAAATTTTTTTTTTATTATTATTCTGTCTCGAGCATTGTCATATGGCTGCATCAATTAAACATTTCCCACCATGCGGGATTTGCACCTGTGTTTGCTAGATACCATACGAACACAAAAATGCTGTTAAGTGATGCATTAATTTTTCAAGCGAGTCAATTAGGCAGCCTCTGCTGGATTCCACGATGGCTGCTCATCAAAATGCTGAAACAAACAAACACTCACCGGGGCCACGGTGACCATATGTGAGCCCGGAACTCAAAGGTTAGATCTCAGCTGTGAGACACTGAGCATCGCTGTATCACCTGGCAAACTCTTACATATTTCTAGATATTTCACCTGGAAATATCTTTAAAAAAAAAAAAAAAAGAAAGAAAGAAAGAAAACATTTTATAATGATAAGTGAGGATGATAGAATTGTATTTCACAATAAGCTCCTGCTTGAAAAACAGAGCAGCGAGCCTCCGGCCTGAGTGTTACATCTTCTTGAGCTTGTCAACAGAGGATTGGTGCCACAAAATCAAGTTTTTCTTCAGGTGGTGAAAGATGCTTCCTCTCAAGGCCTCAGTTAATGCTCCGCAAAAAAACCCCTGACTGCAGGAGAAGTTAGTCACAGGTAGAGCCATCCTCCTGCTGAAGGACATGCGAGGCTGTGGCGTGGGGTGGGGGGACAGCTCTGGGTGAAAAAGAACTCGGCTCGCCTTTTGCAAGGCGATGATGATGGGTTGCGTTCACTGCAAGGTTAAGTGCTCATGAGTATGCCTGGCAGAGCTAAGATAAGTCCTATGTTAAACCAAGATGGCACTGAATTGGTTTAAGACCATAAATCTTTCTCCCTCTCAGTCCTCGTGCCTCCTTTTCTTCCCCTTTTCTCCGTGTTTCTCACGCCTAATTAAAGAATGAATCAAATGGGTGGGAGGTGTGATTCAAATGGGTCATACAGCTCTCTGTGCGTTTTGCACAATCCCCTCCGCTGAGTGTGAGGCCGCCTCTGTCTGTGGTTGTGGGCCTATTATCAAAGAAACCCAAGCCAAGATTGGACTCTGTCCATCCCGTGGTTTGGTGGTGCTGGTGCACTCTGAGGTTTAATTATACGTGCAACCCCCAATCTTTGTGTGTGCCGGGCTCCCCTCGGCTGCACCAACAACCAGAGTGAGAGACAGTGTTCGCGAGAGCGACACAGAGAGATTGTGCCATCGATTTTTAACCGTGTGTCATTCTCGATGTTCTCTCTCAGCAGAGACTATTAGCATAAATGCAGGAAAGCGGGGGGAGGAGGGTGACGGGGAGGCGGAGATGTGGAAGAGTGAGAAGGACGGCCACAAGGCGTGACAGCACCCGTCCCTTTTGCTGTTCTTCCTCAGCGCATCGTTTCCTGACATTGTGATTCACTGAGCGGCGTGCTCGTCAGCCCCCGTCAGTCCCGACGGCGGCGGGGAGGCAGACATACAGTACCTGTTAAAGTGAAGCAGGGGAGACAGCTGTGAAAGCTTGTTGCTCGGCTGTAGCTTAAAACGAACACGGTGTTGGAAGGGATTTTAGGATTACTCATCATGAGCCAGGGGCCGTTCAGAAATAACCCGTCATTAAGAATAGAAATAGGCAAATGGAGTGTGAAGGTAGATAGGCTTGAACATCGCTCACTGAGCTACGGGACGTTCGCTCGCTGTTGACGACGAGTGGGAGATACCACTTGAACGTGTTAAGACCCTCATGTAGACCATTGGAAGGCAAGCAGGGGGTAATTTTAGGCAAAGCAGCTCTTGATTTACCATTTTTCAACCATAAAGGGAGAGTGCAGCCTGGGTTTTAAAGTAAAATTAGAGTCATGGTTTATTACAAGCTTGTCGAAGGCCTTTTTTTTACATTTTGGCAGGAGGCCTGTCCAAACCTACTGCGATGGCTGCAACGTTTTGCCTCTTCAGTCAGAGCTATTTCAATTATTCAAACATGCAAAGAAGCAACTCATTTACATCAGGCCATTAAAGGGGAAATATTGCCTCAGAACAAAAGACAAACAGTGAACAAATTGCTGTGTTTGCACCAAAGAGAAATCTGAATGCGTTTCCTTTGTAGCGCGAGGCAGATTGATGGCAGTTAGCGGCAGGATATCTCGCAGCCTCAGAAGTAACTTTTCCACACTCCTTTACTTCGCAGCCATCGTTTAGCATATGGTGGGCGAGGACTCACAACAACGGATTCCACGGCGCCGAATTGTATAGTGCAGATGTGCTCAATTGACTGATCCCTCATCCCACTGTCCGACACTTTTATCCACCACAGCATTGTATGTGTTGCTGCACAAAGAGAATTGATAATCAACCATTAATATTCATCAATTCAGGCTGAACCGCAAGATTGCAAGGACTGACAGTGATACAGACAGGAAAAAAAGGGGGAGAAAGGCTTTGATTATTGATTCACCAAAGAAAACTGATATGTCCGGGTGAGAATAAAGAAGCTTTGTCTTTGTCTGTGTGTGTGTGTGTGTGTGTGTGTGTGTGTGTGTGTGTGTGTGTGTGTGTGTGTGTGTGTGTGTGAAACGAGCTTCATTCTACCAAACAAGCTGTTTGACAGGATTCCCAACAAGACGGGCCACAGCGGTATCAGATCCGCAGGGTGTGTTACTGAGAGCGGAGGTGATATTCTACTACAATAAACGCGATGTTTGCTGCCTTCTCCTTAAAAATGAAGAAGCTTCTCGTTCTGACGTGTCTGCCCGCCTGCCTTGTTTCCTCCTTCAGAGGCAGTTCCAGGTGAAGCGATGAGAGACCACAGCCTGGACTCAGAGAAAGCAGCTGCACCTAGTGTGTGTATGCATTAACTGAATGGTGTGTCTGATCAAGTCACATTTTCATGGTGTTTATCTCCCTGTGATACACTGAGAGTCTGTCTGTCTGCACTTGAACCATCTTTTTTCTGGGATGTTTTTTTAGAACTCAACCCAGACCTTTTTCGTTGTTTTTGTTGCTTTCTGCACTTTGGACTGCCAGAACAAGATATGGGACATCGGTCTATAAATACTGATGCAAGCCACTTCTGCTCGGCTGGACTGCCTCTCGTCTTGTCCCCCCACTCCACCTCCACCTCCACTCCTCTCTCCGTCTCTCTCTCTCTCTCGCTCTCTGTGATGGGGTGATTATGGAGAGAGTGACTCTTGAGCCCAAGTAAGCTTGCCTCCAGGGCCGGCGGGGTGTGGTACAATGACATTGTTAAAATTTCTCCAAGTGTTTGGCTTTGGTGATGCGAGGCAGCGAGGCAAGGCTAAGGCGAGATTGAGTCCTGAATGCAGCTCCCTGAGACTGCCTTGTCCTGCCCGTGGCCCTGTTGCTGCCGGTTTACAGCAGATCAAAGGTTGATCTCTCTTCTCGACTGAATGGTGCCGATGTGGCTCCTGATTGGTGGGGATCCCCAACCTTAATCTGCATTTACCCCGACTCCGCCAATCGAGCGGATATCTTGCTCTGCCTTTGATTGATGCGTGAGGAGTGGGAGTTAACGAGAATATTAGCCGAATTATTGCCGGTGATTGATGGCAAATTTGACACATAAATTATAAGCGTTGGCTCAGATATAATAAATTCTGAAATATAGCCCAAATTAGACACAGGTTCCAGTGCCATAGTGAGAGGGTTGAATCAAAAAGCTGTCATTAAATCCAGGGAAAGGAAAAGCCCGTCAATGTTTGTTGGACTTCATTTCATCCCATTTGGTTTCTCACACCCACAGCAGCTCCAGGAATACAGCTCTGTAATCTCTCTTCAGGCAGCACCACAAAGATCCATATTGAGCTGCGGTCTAGCAGCAGCAGTTCCTCTGTCTCACAGCCTCAGATCTCCATCCCCTCCTCTTGTGTAATTTAGAAAAAAACATGCTAACATCCCCTCGTCCTCTGCTTCCACCTCCTCTCTCTGCTCTGTTACCACGCTCCTCTCTTTCACACGGACTCACCTGTACAGTATGTCACTAATGCCGGGGAGGCCATTATATCAATGGGCCACGGTCACAGTCTCCCTCTTCCTCTCCAATCTCTCCCTCTGTCTGTCCCTCCTGGTCTGTAATAAAACACTGGGCCCAGCGGTGGCTCTGATAGAGCTGTGGGATCGCATTAGCTCTGCCCTCCACGAGCTTGACAGGTTGTCCATGGCTTTGTGTTGTGTCATCCTGGTTCCCATTAACAGGCTGGGTATGTGCATGTGTGCGTCGGACAGCAGTCCATTCCGGGAGTGTTACAGACTAAAATGAGATGAGCGGACACAGGCTCGGATGGAGTATATTTAGACATGAGGGCTGTGTGTGCAACAGCAAATACAGTGTGTCCATGAAGCTTTATGGCCGGTGTGTCTTTGCAAACATTTGCTAGGTTGTCGGCGCAGTCGTATTTCTGAAAGATTTCTCTCTAAACTGCTCTATATGTGTTTTGAGCTGAAATTGCAGACTGGAATCGTTGTGTTTCACATTTACGTCTGACCTCATCCTCGCCGGCATTATTACTTTTTTCCAGCAGACATATTGTCATTGCTTGTATCTTAAACGTTATTGCCGAGTGATTTTGATTTTAGCTGCCTGTCAGCGATCATTTAATAGAGGAGCGGTGGAGAACGCTCAGATTTTAACATTGGCAGATGTGTCATTTTTTGAAATGTCACTCATTCTGTTTCGCTCTATATGTCTGTCTAAAGACACCCACACATACAAACACGCAGCTCACAATGTCTCTTTTACGCTCACATGTACGTGGCAGCAGCCGTGCATTAAATCATCTTCTGTTTATTTTCTACCGGTGCGTTTCCATAAGGGAGCTGAAATCCTGTTTCAGCTCAGTGTATCATAAAGAGGCACATGACACGTCCCGTCCGTGATCCCTGGAAGCTCTCCTGTGTACATGCATCAGCTGCAATTATAATTTAACAGGAAAGCACATCCATTCACACAGCTTCAGAGTCCCTGAGCAAAATAACAAGCTTGTTGCTATCACTCACATCTGTGGCTCAGCGTGATTAAAGCCGTGTTGTACAGTGAGCGGCCCACGTGGGGGCCACTTTCCCCGAGCTTCTACATCCGCGCTAATTCACAGCAAATGGCCCCGTTATGGTTTCACCTTGGACTGCGCTGCTGTGATTAGCCAGCTCCCGTGTCACTGTTTGTCAGTCAGCGGTGTCAAACTCTTCCAGTGGAAATCCAGAAAAAAGCCCTCTCCTCTCATTAAGTCCAACTCGCCCACTTTAAACTGCGATGCTTCCCTCCTCTCTCATCTCCTCCCGCCTCCCTCACGCTCCCTGGCTCACCGGGCTCGGCCTGGGCTGGCTGTGTGGAGGTGGAGCGCTTAGCAGGCTAAATCATCTGGGCGCTCTGCCTTGAACTTTGCTCTAACTAATTTATAGGAATTAAAGCAGTTCACCTCAAACGCTTGGCTCGTGTGCTGCTTTGGCTAAATTAGTCTAGTTTCTTTTTCGACATGGGAGATTTTTTTGCTTTGTTTGGATTAAATCTCTATCAAAGCATCGAGGGATGCATTTGCAATTTAGCAGTCTTAGGCGTCTTGGCCTTTGTCTTGTGCTGACATTTAAAGGATTGTTTCTCAGACAAAACACAGGCCCGTGTATAATCACGTTTTAAGCAGGCGGCGACAGACAACTAAATTAAGGCAAAATTAAAGAGTCTGGTGTTGGACGCTCTGCTTACTTATGAATCTGGACCATGTTTTCCAGTCAAAGCACTGGCCAAGCATCAGTAGCAGTAAATGAGGTTACGATTATTCAAATCTGATTATTCAAATCAAAAGATTATGATTATCTGAAACCTGCTAATTGGCCCTTGCCTCTGACATAGCAGTTGTGGGTCTAAGCCACAGTAGCGGCAGCAGCAGCAGCGGCGGCAGCAGCAGCAGCAGCTAAAGATTCCTGCTCCCCGTGCCAGTGCGCTCTTGTGGGCTCAATGTTTGGCTCATCTCCCCAGGCAGCTCCTCTCCTATGGATAGAGCCCAGCGTATGTGAAATGCTGCAGGCAGCTGCAGGCGGCTTATCCCTGCGCCTCTGCTCCCATACACGTCCCATCAGCCAAACTGGGACTGCCGGAGTAATCTTATTAAGAATGGATGTTGTTATTGTGCGACTGGATGTGCATTTGGCTTCATGGTTAGCTGGGAGCACATGTGGGCTGGAGCAGGAGAGACAATGGGGAGGGAGTTTTGGATCAGTGGGTGGAGCGAGTGCCTATTTCTGGCACTTAAAAGATGACAGTCCTCAACCCTCTTCCTCCACCTCCTTACTTTGCCTCCTCAGTCCTTCCCTGGCTCCTCTCTGGCTTCCTCATACGACATTATGACAACAAAGCGGCCACAGTAAACAGTGGATGTGACATTTACTTGAAGATCGGTGTCTTCACCTATAACAGGTATTAAAGATGATGATTATTATCAGTGCGGAGCGGGAGGCAGGGGGTTGCACACCTCAATCACAGAGCCGACAATGAAAAAAAAAACACACACAGGAAGAATCAATGGATCCGTCCTTTCCTCTCCTCTCCCTCTCAGTGCAAGCACTCCTAACTCTGGTATCTGGGTGCCAACAGACTGTGGCTTTGACCTTTCTCACAAATGAATTATTTCGGTTTAATGATCCCTTCTGCAGAAAGAACAAAAAGGTAGCTGAAATAATAGCCAAGGGAGGGGAGACGGGAACGTAAAAGGGCAGCACCCACACACACCCCGCACTTTATTCTTACACTCTACCTGCGAAGACACCTGTATGCTTCTAATAATGCCTCTGCCTTGTGTTTGTGTCTCTGAGGTGCATGCGATACATCGAGCCCGAGCCTTACAAATGAACTGACTTCAAGAAAAAGTACCCTGAGTATCACAGGCAGGTGGCTGGTGATGGAGACACACACTTCTTTGTGTGTGTGAATGTGACACTTTGGATCTTTCCTCCTCCTATGTTTGATTCATTCTTCTTCTTTTTTTCTTCCAGTCGGATCAGAAAAAGGGGGTTGGAAGTGTGTGTGTGTGTGTGTGTGTGTGTGTGTGTGTGTGGTGGGGGGGATGGGGGGGTACGTGCATGAAAAATTCAAAACGTTATAATATAAAATCCAGATGAATCATAAATGCTTAATGGGAATCAGGGCCGAGCATGCAGGATGTTGAAATAGTTCTCAAAGAATCGCGGTGTATGCGTGCTGTCTGCCAGCGCTGCGTGCACAACAAGGGACACGGCGCGTTACGTTGCCTCTCAGCTGCTCTCCTCTCTCTCTTGATGGCAACAAAATGAGGTGTTAAGGGACACAGAATAGAGGATGCCAGAAACATGTGAAAAGCTTTTAGGGGGTAGAGGCCGTCTGTTATCGAAGTCTGGCTAATTGCCTTTATCCTAGCTACAACTGCCTGGTGTTGTGCTCGTGGATTGGACATGCACCGATGGTGTAGGTGATGAAATCTGAACAAATCTTTGCTAACACCCGCTCTTCTCTATTGTGTTTTAATGAAAGGCAGAGTTCCAAGAAAAACTTCTGTTGTTATGAATAATAGAACATCCAATTAGTGTAACATCACTGAGATGAGTTTGATGAAAGACTGGACTGGTGTAATGTCAGCGAAGTGTGAACATTTAGTTAAGTTATCAAAGTGTTTCAGTGCAGTCGGGTTGTGTAGACTGTTGACTGCTTACGATGTGACGTGACGTCAAACCTGCCCTGCTTCTATGAATAGTTATCCTTTGAGCTTAAAGTGACACTGAAGTCTGAATTTTTCTTTAAGACAATGTTATCTCTGTTGATGCTGCAGCTACTCTGCATTTATTTCAGTGTATATAACTAGGATAAAATCATTTCTATACATTTATTTTTGTGGGAGCTCAGAGTTCCCATAGCAGCAGCTGACTGATATCTGAGAGCTCGCAAGCAGGTTTTCCAGGAGGGAAATGTTAAACTATCGTGGTTCTGGACTGTCATTCAAATTATTCTACGCCAGTCATAATGTGTCATTTTTACGAGCTCGTATTTAAATACATGTTCAACACGCCTACGAGTCTGAACACAGAGTTTTTGTATTTACACTGTGGTGATGTTGAGTGGAGGGCGTGGCCATAAGAACAGATGTTTGACAATGTTTCTACTCGCCTAAAAAAAAGAAAATGAGATTATAAAACAGCCCAGATTATCGTATTTTATGTGCTAATTATATTTGCCATTACTAATAGTACATTATTCAAGAAGGAAAGGCTAACTAGCTTGCATTTAGAAAGTAGAAGCCTAGCTTGCTAACATTAGCTAAGACTTCGTTATGCCTAGTAACTGAATAGGTTGATCGCCTGTGACTCCCAAAAAGACGTTGTGTGACCGCGACAGGGATGCTGAAGCTACATCCTGCAGTCGCGTAATGGTTAGACAAGCAACAAAAACTGCAATATCAAGTGAAAATATTTCATCAGAGACACAAAAACCGCTCTCTTGTTTTTTATCCAACCAGCCACTCTGTCCTCCTCTGCGCTCAGACTGTCGCTCTTTACACTACCACATCTGATTTCCTCCTTTGCTGCTGTAATAAATTCTAAGACCACTAGAAGTCGCCACCTAACAACAAACGTACAGTCAGTCTTCGTGGATGTTTTCCTGATGAGGACTGGTGGTGCTAGTTTCCACTGGAGGGTGCTGTGTTCATGCACAGGAAGAGGTTTGGATCGTGTTGGCTGATTCTTTTTAATGGGTCGCTAGTTGCGGTGCGGAAAAATGACCAAACAGTTCAAACTGACAATGAAGAATAGTCCTAAAACATCAGCACGCTGTTTGTTACGTGCTGATTAAATGATTTCACAGAGTAACATGCCGGGTGCTCAGATTCAGATGGGACTGAGCAGTGGATCACAGTTTCAGCCGACAGCTTCAGTTGACGGTCTGTGTGGAAGTGATATGTCAAATTATTTTTATTGCTTGATTCTGAAATTGCAACAAACAAATTATAGTTCCAGCGCTGTCAGCCAGAACTAACAATTCACACCCACTGGAGAATTTATACCTAAATGCCCGCTTTGTGAAAAAGAGCTTTCTCTTTTTTAAGTGCAGAACATACACACTACTTCATCTTCAAATGTTGCAGTAATTATATGTAAGGGCATCTATCCCAGCATGCACTGGGCAAGAGGCAGGGTACACCCTCACAGCATGCCCCACTATCACAGGGCTGACACAAATTCACACTCACATTCACACCTACAGGCTATTTAGAATTTCCGGTTCACCAGTTAACCTGCATGTCTGTGGGCGGACACCGGGGGACGCAGGGGGATCATGCGAGAGATCACATCACGCCACCGTGTCGCCTTTGTTAATAATCTTTTTGGGTGTGTTTTCGCTGTACGTTTTAAAAAAAAAGTCAAAGCTGCCGAATGACAAAATAACAGCTTGATTTGTTATTCACTCGTGCGATTAGGAATGCCATTTGTGTAATGCACTGAAACGCTGGAAAACCAAAAATACAATACTGTCAACAATATTATGCTTTGAGGAAATTCTCTTTGGGTGCTGAGCAGTGAAAACAAGAAGTGCATAGATAGTTTAAGTTTCACAAAAAACGCGGAGCTGAGTCTGGGAGGGAAACCC
Source organism: Diplodus sargus (assembly GCA_903131615.1). Classification (NCBI taxonomy): domain Eukaryota; kingdom Metazoa; phylum Chordata; class Actinopteri; order Spariformes; family Sparidae; genus Diplodus; species Diplodus sargus. Next base: position 175,284 of record CAEMYA010000684.1, on the reverse strand, counting down.
CCTCCGAGTCTCATGAGATGACTCTGCTCGCCTCGAAGAAGAGGAGCACTCTGCCAAATGGCACAGTGCCATTTTATGTTACTTTCTCTGCTATATCTGCGTCATGAAGCCGCTTTTGCTGCTGTTAGCTGATGAAGACAAGGAGCAGCTGCGGTGAGGCAGCGATATTTTAATGGCTTCACAGATCTTTGAATGGTTTGTCATCGGGGGGAAATGACCTGGGCCAACCCCAGAACCATTGTAGCCTCCATCTGGTTGAAGGCAGTCACACAGGTCCTCATTTCCCTCCATCTCAATCTGTGCAGCACTCCCAGTGTTTACAGAAGCCGGCGCCCGCTTGGATCACCACTTGCCAAGATGTGGCGTGTTTATCAGTGTCTTTCTGCACACAGCAGCATGCAGGCACATAAACACAGATGCACATGCAAACACAAACACACATTGTCTATGTGTCCCACTGAGTAGCCAGATAAGAAAACATGACATTATCTTTTCAGTGTGTCTGTGTACCTGTGCACACACACAAACACACACACACACACATGCATCTGTGTGTGCACTCATGTGTCCACACATTGAGTGCGCAGTCAAAATGCTAATGTCATATCTGTCTTGATGACCTTTTCTTCTTTGTTGGTGCCCAGTGTTTTTATAAATACTGCTCTGATATCCTGGGATGTGTAATTACCGCAGCGCAGCAACACACTGCCTCTTTATTAGTTTTCTAACAATGGCCCTCCTCGTCACCACTGAGTGCTCGCTGTGTGTGTGAAGCCCTTCTGTTGACCTGTTTACACAGCTGAATCCTACAGTCCTCAAAGTACACGGCGGTGTTCACTCGCTCCTGATAAAGACAAAGGACGCTGCGTCTACTTACGTGCCAGTTTAGCTCAACAATAGTCAAAATATTCAGAACATCATAACTTACCTAGAAAGCTTCTTAGAAATGATCTCAGGGGATTCATAAATGGATCATATCCAGTCCAACACGCAGATGAAAATAGGATGGAGGGATTTAGCTGAGCAGACTGCGCTGTAATACTTTGACAAATACCACATCAGATCAAGGTAGAATTCGGATCAGGTGCAGGATCTGTGCACACAATATGTGTGCTAACATTTACAATGCAAAAGTAGGAGCGGGATTCTTGCCTTCATTGCATCACTGGCGTGGAGGAAAAAAGGCATGTCAAAAAGGTCTCTGTGCATATGTAATGGGATCCTACTCTGCAGCAGCTCAGCGTTTGTCGATAAGGATCACACTCCCCAGGTTCGACTCCGGGGATTAGGGCAGAGGCCGTTTGATCTAGGTGGTTTTGCATAAAAATCACAAGTCTCCTGAATCCCCTAGCAAAGGAGCTGAGTTGGCTAATTGGGAGGTGCTGCTGCGTGCTGGGATGGACACACTGTAGCTCCATGTGGTGTCCTCAAGATGCCTTTGACAACGGCACAATTACAGTAAATTCAGAGTGCTGTGTTAATGATGCAGAGGAGGAGAGGAGAGTATTTGTTTGAGTCATACAGCACTTTCAGATGTAGCAAACACGCACACGCACTTAGTAATGTGTACATGTGAACGCAGTTACCAACTCATCCTAATCACAGCAAACAATCAGACAGGAAACGTATCCATCATCAAATATGAGCCGCGGTCAGCCTCAACGGTGAATGTTTAAACGTGAAAACACTCCGGAGCTGCGTTCAGGGTCCCCCGCGTCCACACTGGATCCTGGGCAGCCAACGCAGCAAAAGCAAAGAGGGGTGTGCCAGTTATGGAGCATAATTGCTACTAATGACCATTAGGAGTTTCGTTCTCATCCTCCAGGGGCCTTAGAAAAGGCCTTTCGTCTTATCAGTTGATTAGAAGCAAATAGACGGGGCCGGATCCTGCATATTAAGTAAACAGGGGGGCTAAAATGGTGTTACTCTATCAGGGGAAAGCCTAATGGAGTGGCGCGTAGCTCATCCTCTGCTAATGCCTGAGCTCCAACAAATGGACGACTGCTCACAAGCCCCCGCTCCACTTGTCAAATAATGGTGGCATTTTTTCTCCTGCCAGCAAAAAAAGAAAAAAAAAACTGAACAAGAACAAAAACAAAAATTAGCTTTGGACTTGGACACAGTTTACTATCCTGCTCCTCACAGCAAAACGCTGCAGACCTTTGTGCTGCTCTGTAGTAAAGGCACTTATGCTCATCCAGCAGCAGTGCTGCTATCCAACTGTCAGCGATGGCAGCAAAGTTGTTTTTTCCTCTCCGTGGATTCATTTGCATTATGCAAATGAACAATTGATATGGATCTTCTCCCCTCCGATGAACATTTTGCACAGTAATTTGCCAAGCAAGTAATTACTTATTGATAGAATGATATTACACAGGAAATTGTTGTATAAAATGGCAAACTCATCTGAATGAAATGGTTGCAACAAAAAAAAAAAAGAAGAAGAACAATAATAACATTAGAAATCATCAGTTAAATGGACATGAGTTATGGAGGCCTGCAGTCCTCGCGGCTGTTCTCGCTGCGCTCTCTCCACCGCCACCTGTGGTTGCACTCTGGGCTCGTGGCTTTGCATTTTAATTAATTCCAAACATTATTAAGGATACAAATTCACTCCAGTACACTTCGCGATGCAGTTGAGCTGCAGGGATATCAGCAACTGTGATGGAATATTTATGCTGTGTTTATGTAACCTGCGTGTCACATCGTGTCACGACCAGTGATGAAGCTCTTTTTCCCTACATATCCGAACACAGTGAAACTCAGGCATTGTTAAATATTTTGCAAACAAATGAATCTCGCAGACAGTGTTGGAATTGTAAAGTTGATGATGTTATTAAATCAGCAGCTATGACGGCTGTTATCCGTGTATTTAGATGGACATCGTGTTTTAAGTGCGCCTGTGATCCAACACAAGGATCCCTTTGTTGAATTATAAATCAAAGACTGGATTCAATAAATACATCTGATGTATTTTATATTTTTTGGGCCCGACTTCGGCACAGTACTATTTTAACTTTAAGGCAACATCAAAGCAGCCAAAAAGCTGCAGCGCTTCAACACGGCGACCTCTGCTGACCTTCAGAGGAAAAAAAAAGAAGTAGGAAAAAATGAACCTAAAAAAACACCTGCTGTGACCCGAGTCAATAAAGCAATTCATATCACTCCAGCAGCGTCAGTGGTCAGCCTCGTGGATTTCCTTATGTAATTCAAACAGTTACATTTCCTTTTGTCTCTTTGCTCCTTAATTGCAGAGAGAGACATTTCCCCACGCGTTGATCCTGTTGTGTTTGCTTCAGCGCCATTCCGGCTCTAATATCGAGCATTCCCGAGAGATTGGCACCTGGAGGAAAAACAGAGAGGGGGAAAGAAAAAAAGGGCCAGAGTGCAGCTGCATTTTCTTCCTCTGTAATCGAATCCCTCAAAAGGGGTCCATTTTTCTTCATCTCCCCAGGTCCACAGGACCTTTAAACAGAGCAAGGCACCAAAAGAAGGCACCGTAGAACACAATTATAATTCCAATAAAGTCTTGTAAAGAAAATGTAAACAGATAGCCAGGCTGCAAAGCTGCCCCAATTTTCCCAGAAGACTGGTAATAAAGTAGAAAAGATGTAATACTGGAAGAGGCTTTTTACCCCCTGTCCTTTTCTCACTCCAGAAATTGAAAAGTGTGGCTCTCCGCAACGATGCTGGAGGAAGAAGGGATGCTCGGAGATTTATGAGATTCAACGGAGAGACAGTGGAGGGGTAGATTTTACCAGAGGCGTTAATGCGGGTTTGCAAATGAACTCTAATGCGTGCGTATTGATAAGAATAAATGGTGCTGCAGTGCTGCTACAGCCCCTCTTTCCAGTACAGTAACTGTGCATGTTTTGTCACAGGCTTAATTTCAGAACCCTCCAGACTCTGACAGGGGACGCAAACCAGCCAGCATCCCCTCCAGAAATCTGAACAAGAGCGAATTGGTGGCAAATTTTGATTTGGAAGGGAGTGCTGCTGTTCATACGGGCGAATCTTGAATTCTCCGGGCGAGACATTTTTATCCCTTTCCGTAAATTTCTCCTCTCTTGAATATTCTGTTTGTTGTGTGATGTCTTGGGGGTAGCATTTGTTTTATGCTCGATTTTAGTTTTTTTTTTTTTT
>CAEMYA010000684.1:143447-164705 GCA_903131615.1 Diplodus sargus | reverse complement strand
AAAAAAAAAAAAAGCTTCTGCTGCAGTAAACAATGTAAAAAATAGGACCAGGATCAATAGATCCTGATAAGTATTATAGGGAGGGATATAAACAAAATATGTTCTCTACAAACAATCCCATACATTTTTTCATTGAATCTACAAACCCTGAGGAGGAAGACACCTTTGATAATTTTTTTACCCTTGATTTGGTTTTTAGTTTTTTACCATGACTGAGTATTAATTAAAAACAAATAACCTGCTTGTGTGTGTGTGTGTGTGTGTGTGTGTGTGTGTGTGTGTGTGTTAGTATGGATAAAACATAATTCATAATTCAAGCCTTCATAAGTACTACATAGTGCAATGCCAGTACATGTTACACATGCAAACAAACCTGCAGGCTGACAGGCACAAATGCCCGTGCTCCTCGGTGAGACGGTGCTGTGTGGGGAGGATGGTGACATTTAAGGAGCGGGGTCTGAATGCAGTCATGCAGGTTCTCTTTGCAGTAAAAGCATCTCTCAGCTGGGCGGTCTGTGCCACCATTGTTAGAGTCCCTCACTGCGTCAGGCCCCAGGGTACTCACCACCCCCCCACTCACCCTCCCTCGCCACCATCTCCACCATCACCGTCACCGTCACAGCTCCCCTCCCTTTGCTGGCATGGAAAATCCCCCATGAGCCTCTTCTCTGATGTAAATCACAGGTAGGGGAAATGTGAGCCCGGCCGATGCACCGGCACTGTGCCGTGAAATCTCTGTTGACATTACCGACAGGCGATTCCAGAAAAAGACACAGAGCGAGAGCAGGAAGGGAGGAAGAGAGTGATAAAGAGGGAATGGGAGCAAAAGAGAGGGAGATGTGAGGAGACGAGCATTTTAGGGAGTCACTTTTGACTTTTGTACTTTTTGACTCACTGTCTCGTCTTTGTCTGCGGGATGACGGACTGAACTCAGTGGGCTGCACACTTTCATCCCCTGTCTCTCATTGAGATTTGACATGTTTAATGATTTTTCTCCTCCTCTCTTTCATGGGGCTTATACAAAGAAACTACCTGTTTTCAGTGGTCTTAAAAAAAAGAGAAGTTTTAATTCAGCCGCTGGATCTTACAGCTCTAATACCCTCTAGGCTTAACCTGTTTTCTTACTTTTCTTTAGGTAACCTTTTAACAGACAAAGATTGATTTTTTCCCGGCTCTGGTAGCTTTGTTATGTGATAGCAAAGAAGGGGAAAGATGAAGATAACTTGGAAATGAAGTGAAGGTAACAAGGGAATCAGGGAAATGGGTTATGAGAGGCAATTTCCATGCCCACTCCCTCTTTCCAAGCACTGAAGGGAAGAGTAAATGACTTTTACTTTAGTGCATGGAAATATTTAGTTTTACCTCATCTCAAGTGTGGCACTCCAGGAGGGCTTTGGTATCATTATTCTGCAACAAAAAAATGAAAAGTTTGCCCTGTTTAGCCAAAGGATATGATTATGTAAGCGAGAGAGGCCTTGGATATTTGTCTAATGTGTCGGAGGGAGGCTGGGGGTTTTTGTCTCTGAGCGACATGGTAATGCACTCGATGTTCGCCCATGTGGGGTGAGTGACCAGATAAAAGAAAAGTGTCATCACTGTCCACTGCATAAAACAACAGAGATGACTGTCTCTTCTCTCTTGTCTATTTCGTCTCTGCTTCTTGCTCCTTTGTTCTCCCTCCCTCCCTCACCGGGTCCGGGCTCTAGACAGAGTGTGAAACACGTATAGTGGCATCATGACATACAGAAGAAGTGCTTGTGCTTGTAGCTGCCGTCCACTCCAAGGTGATCTGACATCTTAAAGCGATGCTCTGTGCAATTGCACATTCACTCAGACAAGCGTGTTGATGTTGCTGCCTAGCCAAAAGACCCCTCGTGTCCCCCCTTACCAGTCTGAAGCCGGCTGCCAAGTGCTTCCGCGAAGAGGACGGCTTAATTGTTTCTGCCACAGCCATGCCTCTTCTTCATTTTTCTCTCTTTCCTTCCTAATCCCAGGGACGGGAAAATGGAGCTGTTATTTGCATGTCTAATGATACTCGATATCACAGGCCTCTCAAAGGAGAAGGCACAGATGATTATTAATATAGCCAATGAAGCCCTCATTTATACTTCCTTTTGTTCTTAGGTCTGAGCAAATACTGCTTTCCCATACCTTCCTATTAAAAAGCTTTATCCCCATAGAGGCATTTGCTGGCTTTGAAAGTGGAAAAACTACAGCAGATAGATGCAACACCTTTGTGTTTTTCTCTTGGTGGGCTGGCATCGGACACTAATGTGAAACAAATACTAAGTCAAAATAATGTAGCTCACATATTGATTATACTGGAGGTTAGATCAGTTCTCCTATTTTATTCATATTTTGCACATACATGTCATTTTTTTGGCAGCGATTGTTCTTTCTCTATAACTTGCTCATTAATCTGACAGTTTTTTTATAATAATTATTAAATATTGTTAACAAGTGATAAAGCTGTGCTACTGAATGCAGTATTGTCCAAAGAGAAGGCCGACAGTAGAACTCGTCATGAGACAAACAAAAGTGCTGAGCAAAATCTGCCAGAGCCTATTATTGAGGTCCCCATACACAAAACTTACCGTATACCTCCAGGATTTTTCTACACCAGTAATGCATGCCTCTCCAGCAGAGGCAGTTGGCATCGAAACTGGCTAATTTGAAAGGCCTCTCAGGTTGAGAACAATGACTTTGACAGCTCGAACAGGCACTGTGGAGTACATCTGCATTTTTCCGCAGGAGTAAGCCCCCAAGAATGGCTATGGCACTGCATGTCTTCCAATTATGGAAATTTTTTGCATGTCTATATATATATATACTAAATATGAAACACCTTTTGAAACATGCTGATTGGAATGCAAGGAAAATCTGAATTATTACTCTTCTTCCCTGAAGGTTTCCTCACTAATGTTTAATATAACAAGTAACACAAGTTTATTTTCATTATTGTTATTTAAATTATTTAGTATGTTACACAATCCATAGTCAGTTATGCGCGGTCAGCTGTGGACAGATTTCTAAGGGGGGAAGTATATTTATTCAAGTTGTACTTAAAAACACAGTTATACATTTCACGTTTTACCCCACTAAGATAAGAAGGAAATCTACGCTTACTCTACTATAGTTAAAAAAAGTAGGTAATACAAATTTTATATACAGAGCCATCGGTCAGTGGTAAACATATAAAATATATATAACATGATTCATATAATTCATACCAGTTTAACAGCACAGGAAGTGAAATCCTGTGTAATGTTATAAATTTGTAGGTGTAGTACAACACTGAAGCGGACAACCAGGCAGAAGGTAGTGTAGCAAGGAAATGTATTGCGGCGTCACAGGGAGCATGCAGGTATGAGCAGAGATAGGCTCTGGCTGGAGAATCTGCTGGGGAAGAGGAGAGATGTGGGATGTACCATTAGGGATGCAGGCAGTTTGAGATGGAAAGCGGTAGAGTTGATGATCCTATCCCTCTCAAATGGACCAACAAATCGTGGAGCCAGCCTGCGTGATTCCACCTGCAGATGAAGGTCACGGGAGGAAAGCTGAACATTGTGTCTTGGTTGGTATTGAGAGGCTGGAAGCCAGTAACAGTCTGCCAAATGCTTCTCCAGGAGGAATGGGTGAGGGCATCACGGGTAACCTTCCAAATCTCCTAACAATAGAGGACGTGATCTAGATGGTTGAAAGCCATGGGCGACCATGAACAAATCGTTCTTCTGGTCTCACCCAAGGGAAAAAAGAGGACCAGAAGGTTGGGTGATGGGCTTCGATGCAGTGGAGGGCGATCTCCAGGTCTTGGTTAGCTTTTTCTGTCTGTCCATTTGATTGAGGGTGGCAACCAGAAGTGAGACTAGAGGATGTGCACAGCACCTTACAAAAAGTCTGCCACACCTGAGATGTGAATTGGGGTCCACAATCTGAGATGATGTCTGAGGGAAGCGGGAGGGAAGAAGCAGTCCATTATGGTGAGAATTGTGGTGTTTCCATCAGAAAGCGGGAGACTCATCACAAAATCCACTGCAATATGAGACCAGGGATGACGCGGAATAGGAGGGGGTTGAAAAGGCCAGCAGGAGGACGATGACACGCCTTACTACGGCACACACAGAACAGGCCGCTAGGAATTCACTCATATCCTTGGATAGACTAGGCCACCAGAAATGCTGGGTGAAGAAGCTGAAGCATCCACTGGACTCCAGGTTATTATGGACGAATCGCCCCACAGTAGCACCTGAGACCAGACCCCGTCCGGTACAAACAGGTGGTTTGGTGGACCTGTGCCAGCGTCAAGGTGAACTCGTTAAGCCTCCTGAGCGATGGTCTCGATCTCCTAAATTGGAGCTCAGACGATCCAGGGATTAGGCACGATGGGCTCGGGGTAACTGGGAGTGACTCAGGGGAGTAGAGACAAGAGAGAGCATCTGGTATATAGGAACCTGGTCAGAATGAGGACAAGCAAGCCTGGTGGGAGTTAAGCTCTCTAGCAGAGTGCAGGTAAGATAGATTTGTAGTGGTCAGTCCAGGTGAGGAACAGCTCATGGGTGCCATCCAGCCAATGTTGCCACTCCTGAAGAGCCAGAACAACTGCCACAAGTTCCCAGTTTCCAACGTCGTAATTCCTCTCTGCCTGTGAGAGGCATTTAAAAAAAAGCACAGGGATGGGTGAGAGGAGCTGCAACCTGTGGCTTTATGAACAGGTTATTCTCCAGGACTCTCTGAAGCACCAACCTCACTTGTTCAATGTGTTAGTCCTGGGTTTTGGAGGTCAGTATGTCGTCCAAGTAGACAAAATGGTTCCACATGTCATGGAGTATGACATTGAAGAGGGCTTGAAAAACAGCTGGGGCATTTTATCAAGCCTATCATCAATCACAGGAAGGGGGTACTGATTTTTCAACATGATGTCATTGAGGCCTCTGTAGTCTATGCAGGGACGAAGGGTCCCATCTTTCTTGGCCACGGGGGGGAAGTGGAGGCCCAATCAAGCCAGTAGCCAGGGAGTTCATCTTCCATGGACTGCCTCTCAGGGCGTGACAGGTTGTACAGCCAACTGGAGGGGAGTGGAGCACCAGGGAGAAGATCGATTGCACAGTCATATGGTTGGTGAAGTGGCAGGGACAGAGCTAGTTCCTTACTGAACATCTGAGCCAGGTCATGGAGCACTGGTGGCACTAGAGACAGGTCTGGAGGTTTAGGAGGGATGGTGGCAGAGACCTTTGCAGGTGTGTCAGCAGAATGGAAACAGTGGGACTGGCAGAAGGTGTGCCAGCTGGAAATGGAGGCTGCCGGCCAGTCTATGTGAGGTTTGTGTAGTTTGAGCTAGGGGAGACACAGTACCACCAGTGAAGTGGGTGAGGGGATGACAGACAGCTAGAAGAGCTCCAAAATGATTTCCGGAGATGGTTCAGGTGATGGGTGATGTGCGATGAGTCACGATAGTAAATGTCTCTGAAACTCAGAGCTCACACTTGTCCTTAACAACTCTGTAAGGACACTCCCACACAGAGTTTAAAAGCCTGCAACACCACTCCAGTTAGTTAGAACAAAGGAAGCCTCTTGGATGAGAGGTGAAACATCGTCATGTAACTGATACAAATCCAGTTGCCTACAATACAGCACCTAGCATACTGTAGAAACTGAGTTCTATATAAGTACTACTATAACTCTAACCCTAACCCTAAATACCAAAATGGTCAATCCATAGAACAATGTTCAAAGACTGTATTCATAAACTGTGCCTTTAAATCAGCCATTAGGATTTGCTGTAAGATTGTGATGTCACAATTGTATAGTCAACTCCTAGCAGTGTTCCCAGCATGGCCCTGGATGCAAACACACCAGTGGGGCTGATCAGTGGGAAATGCCTACTCAGGGTTTTGAGAGCTGACCAATCAGAGCAGACTGGGTTTTTCACCAGGAGGAACTTAAAGAGACAGGAGCTAAAACAGAGCATTCAGACAGAGGGGTTAGAGCAATGTAAATAATGAGTAATGTTTTATTTTTTCAAAGCATTTAAACATTTTCTAGCGGACACCCAAAATTAAAGTATAAACCTGAAAATTACTAGAATATCGGACCTATAATAGGGCTTTAAACACACACCACCACTCTGGATACTTAACTGTTGTCCTCTGCATATAAGTCATTTTAGAAATTTACTTTTGTGAATCCAGCATCTATCTAACTATTGACAATGTAGCAAAGAAACACTAGAATGAAATGTACATTTAGGATCAGAAAACAAACAAACAAAAAAAAAGTCAGATTCAGTCAAAATGATTTTCACACACTTCCACTCATTGTAGTGTACATGTTCATTCAATACTGGCCTGACTCTCCTTTTCTGCTCTACTCTGCTACATCTACACCGTGAAACTCACCAATCAGCATGTGTTGTTTGCTACATTTAACAGGATCACAGGATCACATGTTTGACAGATGAGTTTGTGATATCTATCCACATCAACACTCATTTACACTGTGGTTAAACTATGAGCGGAAGAAAAAGAGAAGAGAAAGTCCCTGTGAAAGAGTGAAAGAATGAGGGCGGGAGAACTGGAGGAATGAGGGGGGTGAGGGGTGCGGGGGGGTAAAATGTTGAAATATGAATTACAAACCCGAGCTGCACCATCTGGACCGAGAAAACACACATCATAGTGGAGAGCCGGCACATTGAATATGACTTGCTACGGGATCCATCTGCACCTCGTGAAATCAATCTCATTCCTTGATTTGATTAGGTCAGCCGCACCGAAGAAAGAGAAAACTGTTGTGCTCCTTGATTAAGCTTGTTTTGTTATGCACTCCTCCACACCCTCCTACCTTCAGCATGCTGCGTATACCGATGAGTTTTGGGCCCACAGGTAGGGTAATGACAGTAGTCGAGGTTAATGCTAAAAAATCTCCCTCTATTTAACACTCAGCATGTGCGCCACAGCCACCGTAGCCGAGCTCATTTACACTCTTTCACGGCTTTGTCTCTTTATTGTTTAGAACATTTCTTTCTTTTTTTTTCTTCTTTTATTTGCTTTTGCTCAAATCCCAGGTTTTTCTTGCAGGCTTAATTCCATCTGCAGAGGTCTTCGAAGGACACATGTGGAGCTGCCATGAATTAGGAAAATGCTTTAAACCATAACTCCTGTATTTTTGTTTTTTTTAACTCCTCCTTTTTTTAACAAACTCAGACCCTTTCCTCCTCAAAGGAAAATTATGGAAGATATACCACAGAACAAGTGGACCACATAGAATATATTCTGTTTTTCTTTTTGCTTTTTTTAATACTACCCCATAATGTCAAAGATTTGTAATGTTACATATACGTTTAATCCAGCGTTTATGGTAAATTCCTTGTTTGAAAATCAATCAGCTTAACTTTTTTTTTTCTGCTTAATAACAAGAACAACAGCAACACTATTGTGATTTTAAAAGTGCTGTTTAACAACAAATCATTTTTCAGATTTGTTTTTAACGTCACAAAATATGCAAACTGAATAAAAAATAAATATCACTGCCTCATTGGAGGGCTCTACTGTAGCTGTAGAAAACTGAACAACAGACTTGAAAAAACTAAAAAAGGGAATCCTGTATTATTACCACCACATCTGAAACACTTTTCTCAATTCTTACATCTGTTATGCAGCTTTGGCAGTTTAGCCTGGACCAAATGGTAATATTTGTAACGATGTCTTTCCTAAGTGAAACAAAGATGCACATTGCATTTATCACAGAAGGTAGTGGTTGCATTGATTTTTCAGAACTTTTCAGTGGCCACGCTTGTCTCATTTCACAGGCCTGAGCGCAACCTGGTCAGCGTGGACATCATCTGGAACTCCAACACGAACTCTGTTGGGCGGTGGTGGTGGAAGTGTGGCTGCAAGTGATGGGCGGCTACTTTGTGCCTGCCAAAGAATGAGGCTAGTGGAGCATCTAGGCAACCTTTGCCTTGTCTTTGGGACACCAAGTAGTTTACAGTCATGGCGGTGAGGCAACCATGCATTAACAAGGCCGCACATGATGGTTTGTACGAACTGGTAGAGGTACCACCTCCGTGAACCCATGTGGTAATTGTACCTTGCAACGCATGTATCAAAGAAGTCTACCCCTGCTCATGACTGTGTTGTACTCCTTCACAATGCCTGGCCTGTTGACCTCCACAAATACCTTGTCTGATTTGCTCAAGCATCGAGCTTTGTCCTGGGGCTCACTTGCGTAGTAGGATGAGATCAGGGTAAAAAGATTTGCTGTCGTACAACTTGAGAATGACCATGCGTTCTTTCTCCACCCTTAAATCAACAGAATCTCTGCCTCTCTTGGCAAGATTTTTCTCATCTTCAAGCTGACAAACAGTCGAGCGATTGCAACACAGTATTCCTACACAGCAGATCTGTCGCTGAAGAAGCTTGAGCAACATTGGTGCTGAAGAAAAAAGATAGTCTGCAAATACTTTGTAGTTTTGGTTTAATGGGAGAGTTTCACACAGGTTGACCTTAAAATCACCTCCCATGCCAAGCAAGGTTTTTGTTACAGTGCCACCTTCATAGACTGCACAATCACAGAGGATTTCAAAGGAAGAACAGCGGTCCCAAACTTTAAATCCCCAAGGACGAGGCTTGCCCTTCACATACTCTCTTATTGGTCTGTGTGTCCCTCTGAAGGGCGCCATTGGCTCATCAATAGAGTTGTGCTCTTCTGCGGTGGTATCCAGGTATTGAGTGTGAAATTTTTTTATAAAAAATGTTAAAAATAAAACAGTTACATTGAAATGGGACCAATATAGGATGGTAACATTTTGTTTGTTTTATTGACAGATACACAATAATTTCACATATTGTATTATAACTAAATAATTTGACATTAATATATGTTCATATTTGTTTAAATGTACTTTGAATTTAACAACAGAAAATATATTAACTCAAAATAATTGAAACAGCGAAATTAATTGAGCAGCTTATTAGCATTTTTATCACATCAGGCTTTCACCAGCAATGTTAAGGATAAAAGACCAATGTGACGTATACGTCACAGCCATATTTTCGCAACTTGTTTAATGTTAATTTGTTCAATACATTTGCTCTGAACAGGTTTAATGTAATGCAGGCCACATTATTAAAGCATTACAATTATTAAATGGGTTTAAACTTACCTTTAGTAACAAAAAACAAGCTTCTTTAGATGATATACATTACCACTATATCAGGCTCTTTAGTATGTGTCACTTAGGGACTAAATAACTTATGGTCAAGCATAAAGCTGTATGAGGAAGGTTTTTGTTGCGAGTGTTGTGTTTCTGGTGTGTTGGGTTGCATCAGGCACACGCCAATGAACACGCTGATTGTCTGCTGCTGTTTTGTGATGACAGCATGTAATGAGCAGGTGGTACAAATAAAAATCTATACTGAAGATTGCTTGCATACAGGTCATTCTTGGAGCGATAGCCGATGTAGCCGCCAGCGCTGGATATATTACACAGAATAGTTTTTTTTTTTTTGCCATTTCCCCTCCTCTCTGTGTGGTGACACAGTATCCTCCTATGATTAAAATGCATCCTCCCATGCATCCACACTCACAAACAAAAGGCCTTTCATGGGTGGCTAAATCTAATTGTGTACTGTAAGCCTCTTGTACTAAAGGTAGCTGCTTTGACTTTGACTTATTCTCCAGAAGCAATAATGCGCCTGTGGCATTGAAAGCAACACATGTGCCATTGCTCAAAGTGCAGGGATGGACATGGAACACATTAGCCCTGATTGACCTTGGTACAGATTGCACACCAATCCAGGACAAATTGTCTCGTTTTTTCTTTTGTCTCATTAATTCATGATTGTCCAAGAGGGAAATAAAACAGAATAAAAGTGGAAGGAGGAAGCTTGTCGATGCTTTCGGTTCTTTGTCCAATAAAAGAAAAAAAAAAAAAGAGCTGCTTGGAGAAGGTATAAGACCGGGACTCTCTGTACTGGTTGTAATTACTATACCTTTTCTGAGTGGAGCTGCCTTCAATTACAAACCGTCACCTTTGCTTGTGTGTGGGTCATGACACCATCTCTCTCCCATTGTCTCAATAAAGGCAGTGTCTGCAGTGAGAATAAATGAACAGGAAAACATGCAAGGCACTCTCTCCCCTCTGGCCTCCGTGAATACTGCGTTTAACCCCCCCAAAAGAGCAATATTGATTATTGTTCTATTGCAACTTAGGCCCCCATGGATTTCAATACTTTGTGGCCACAAGAGAACAACAAAAGATAGCCTAACCTTTAAAGAGTTTTTTTCTTACTGAGTTATGTGCAGAAGTCCCCGACAGAAGTAAAAACAAAGTAATCTATAGTCATTAGACCCCTTCTTATCACCTTTATATTTAGCCTCATTTATGTTATGAAAAATAAAGAGGCCTACAAAATTCCATGCCACAATAATTCTGATGAGACCTTTCATTGTTTTATTCTTCCAGCACCGTGGATGTTCACTATATGCTTTTCCTCCAGTAAAATCTGTCGTGGTTCACACCAGAAGGGAACTTATCTGTCCAATTTGATAAACCGCTATGCGCCACTAGACAGACTGGAGGGAAAATGTTCCCAAGAATAGCTAAGTGTATCATATATCATGCATTGTACCATCTGTTCCGTACATTCAAAATGTTATTGCAATATTTAGAATTACAGATTATTCATGTAGGTGTAATTAACAGAGTTGAAATCCAACAAATGGGATTCATTTCGAGACGTGTTTGAGCAGAGTCTATCTGGAGTAACTATTTAGGCTACAGTTGCCTGAGGCTGTACAGATGGGAAAAAAATGGTAGCTCTAATTTTACCAGTTTTGGCAATGAATTAGCCCCTGTTGATCCCTCATTGCAGTGCGCAGCCCTCTTGAATGAATTCTTTGGATTCGCTCTGTGAGACTGGGTCACATTGACCAGATGAGGAGAATTGGGCCATAATATCCGACTGAACTGAATAGAAGTGGTTAACATCTGGCTGTTACAAAAGGTGCTATGTAAACTAGTCCACACGCTACATGGCCTTGGGGTTCCCATTAATTTTACATAACAACATGCTATCTGCTACATATTTAATATGGTAGTTTGCATCTGTCTGCTGCAGTGTTGTAACCTGGTCTGGTCATGCAGCCTCGGTTAAACAAGCTCGCCATCTTCGCCACAAACACAACGTTTTGAGACAACACAGTGATGCATTATACAGTAACACTTTCACACAGCTCTCTGTCAGATTATATCATTCGCTACATAAAGCAACATCAAATGTTTCATATTAATTCAAATAGAATTTACCAAGTACTCACTTACTGTAACTGAATACAAATTTGAGGTGCCTGTGCAATACTTTACTTGAAAAAGTAATTAACCTGCGTATTTTTATTTTATGTCATTTAATACTTCTACTCCATGATAATTCAGTCGGACAACTTCTTACCCCACTACATTTATACGATAGCCAGTCACTTTTCAGATTGCAGTTTTATATTTAAATAACATAACAACCTTCTAAATATAACACATTGCTAAATATTAAGTTGGTTATTTCCAACCTTTCTGGCTTGTGAAACAATGTGTTGGGGCCTCATGTCACATGTTTCAGATGTGTATTAGTTATCATCATTTTAACCAAATATGCATTTCCCCTCTAAGTTTTCAGATGGTGTAATCTGAATTACTATTTTAGGCTTAAAGAGGTCAAATTATGCAATATTTATCTAGTTAACTTCTCCCATGTGCATATTTTTCCAGTCTTTTTCCAGAGTTGCAAAACTATGACATCACAGCCGCGTGATTGGTCAGTTGCAGTGATGGTCCCGAAGCAACATTAAGTAATTCAAGCTGAGCCACTGGCAATTTATCTTAATGTGTTTATATATATATATATATATAAATATATATAATAATATAATATTGCTA
Organism: Diplodus sargus; assembly: GCA_903131615.1. Lineage (NCBI taxonomy): Eukaryota > Metazoa > Chordata > Actinopteri > Spariformes > Sparidae > Diplodus > Diplodus sargus. The sequence continues at coordinate 152,776 of CAEMYA010000684.1, read as the reverse complement.
ATCTAATAATAGCATATATATTAATATATCAGTCACAGATGTACTATTAAAAATATTTGTTTAAGTACTTTTGATGCTGGATTTTCTCCTGATGCGTCTTTACATTTTAAGTGGAGTTTTGAATGCAGGAATGCTGTGATTTTGTTGTAGCGGTGACTTTACTCTTCCAGCACTTGTTCATCTGCTGATAACAAGTATTCAAAATGTATGTGTGTAAAAGAATTTGGCAAAAGAAGTAATTTCTGACCTTTTCTGAGGACTAACGGGACGATTGTGGAGAAGATAGTCTGACGTACTGTGTGCAGTCTGTTCTAGCAGACAGTAGCTGACAGACTGCATCACAGTGACAGCATCTCCTCCCTCCTGCTCCATCCTTCAGCCTCCCTCTTCTCCTCCAGTCCTACTGCTTACATAAAGAGGAGGAGCACACTTCCCATCTACCATTTGCCCTGACAAGGAGCAAAATCATTAGTTCCCTCTGTAGGGCTACACTTAAGTATGTGGAGCCCAGGCCAGAGGCGGGGGTTTGGGGGTGGAAGTTGAATCTGTAGAATCTTCCTCATTAGGGCACAGTGATTGTTCAAGTGATTGCTGTAAAAAGCTCATCTTGAGCAGGGACCGACATATTTCCCCCTCCGCTGACAGGATGAGCAGTCCCGTGCAGCCCCTGATTGGGAGTTGTGGTTGGCAAACGGAGGTGTGCATGTGTGTGCGCGCCCATGGGCGTGCACAATAGTGTTTCTTCAGTCAACCAGGGCACTCTTTATTATTCTGAGATGCAGCTTCAAAATGCATGGATGTCTGTCGCTCCAACAGCGTCGGAGGCAGCAGTCATAATAACTTTCTCAGTCTGCATACACAGGCTGCATTATTTCCTCTTTATAATGGATTCTGTTTACATTGAACAGTTATACAATCCCACTGCTTATTTTGGCTACACAAAAGAAACAACACATGATGGTGGTAGTATATTTCAGTATTATTCAAGTTATCAAAAGGCTTTCTGTGACTTTACAGCCAGGACAGGAAACAACATTTTTTTTGTTACCATTGTTACTAGACCAATTAAAAAATAAATATAAGCAGGGCATTGATCTATGAACGACCTTCACCCTGTGCTGACAGTACCGTATGGGTGACTACAGTCTGTATTGTAGCACCTCATCAACATATGTTTTAATCCATAATCTGCTTGTTTCCTGAATGTCACACTCCATGTCACAGATTGTTGGTGCTCTTTCAGTTGCCCAGGCAACTCAGTTAATGATGGGACCTGTGACAGACTCCCCCACCATCACTGCTTTAAGTAATTGTATCTTTGATGACCACTGCACTCCAGTGCCAAGGCTGTCTGCGAAAAGCGAAACAAGTTTTTGTCAACGTGTCAACCGCAGTGCAACATGTCTTGCACTTCTTATTGTGGCCGTTTAAAGAGGTAACATAATGGAATGTTTAAAGTTACAGCTGGTCACAAAAAGAGGAAATGATCCCTTAAAAAAATCAAGGCAGAACATCTGTTGTCGGGCAGATACTGGCTTTGCTTTCATGTAGCTACATTTTTTTCTTTTCTATGTGCGGTGCTTGGCTCACCATTTGTTATAATTGTACAGAGCACTGCCTTGACACCACTAGTTTAGAGAGCACTACATGTTCTATGTCTGATACTTATACGTTGTCACTTCTGATACTTGCTATGTAAGAACCTTCAGTTCATCTGTAACAAGTCTTTCAGAAGTTCCAGACTGCAGGACTCGTTTTTTTATTTTTATTTCTTATTGTCTATTAAGTTTTATTCATTTATTTTTTTTAATTCACTATTTTCCTTCTCAACAAATATCAAGATGATATTATGAATTCAGCAAAAAGCTTCAAATTCAAAAAACCCTAGATCTACTTCATGATAGATGTACTTACAGTACTTCAAATCAAATCACCATTGATGTGCTTCACAGCTCATCTTGACCTGAGACACACCACGTGGCTCACTGTAATGTAAATGACATGTTCTGGCTCTGTTGACCTGCTGTTAGCAGCAGATGCTGGTGAAATCTGCTTCACTGATCAAACTAGTAACTACGATATCCCAAGACTCCCTTACAAATCGGATTTTTAACAAACTTTGCAAAATGACTATGGCAAATTCAAAATAAGTGATGTCTATTTGTAGATTGTTTCTGACCATGTTAAACGTGTCAGTTGGTCTGTACCACCTGTCTGCTCTGTTTCCAACGGGCCTTCAGTCGGCTTCCTTGACTTAAGTGTGTCTTGCCCGCCAACAGTTAGCAACTGCTAGAACTAACTGTTACAAGTGATTGCCCCATTTACACTAAATATATGAAAGAAGATGACGGTTATTCACAGTAGAAACAGTGAAATGTCACATTTTACAAATACAGAAGGCATTAGTGGTGAGTCAGAAGAAATATAAACTGTGTGAAACACAAGTTGAAGGTGCTGTATTTCTTTTGTTGTGCATAAAACATTATGTTCGCTTGTCCAAGTCATTTACATGTTAGTCTGCGTAAAGAAGCGTTTGATGCTGTTACCGTTAACACCAGGTTTGATCTGAGAAACTTGGAGCTGTCCACTTGTGATCAGATCACTCAGGAGGGACGTTAGCACCAGGTCTGAATTTTCTTCCTCTGACCGTGTCACATGGTTCTCATGAACGGACTGAGTTTGCACAGTTGCCATGAAGCCGTTGCTAAAGCTTTACCAGACTGACTTAAAAGTGGAGCTTGGCAGATCATTTTTGACCTTGAAAACAGGTCTGGAAGGAACAGATTTATATTTCTACATGATTTGTGCATACATTTATACAAGGGTGACCTCTCCTGACAGTATTAGTGCCACGTGAGGAAGTAGAGTGCCAGTGCCAAGCACACCCGGATTAAATCATTGGTGCGCTGCTAAAAATATGTAAAGATATATACCACAATCCAAACCAATATGCAAACTGAACGAGTCAATTTGCCCCCCATGAGAGAAACATAGACACATGCAGTCATATAGCTGCAGGCATAGAAGTCACACATAGGATTAACAAAAAAAAAAAAATGACAGACCGTCATTAATTTGAGCTCATTTAAAGAGTTTCTCAGTGTGCAGGATGTTGCGAGGCATTTGTGTTAATGAGCTACATCATTCATGTGAAATGATGGCACAATTAGGAAAACAAAAGTGCAAGGTGTGACAATTTAAGTGAATGTGCTTTGTCAGTGTCTGCAAACAACACCTCCGAGACAGTATATGCATAAAAGCCAGCTTATAAAAACATTGCGGGGGGTTTAGAGGTCGGGATTTGCACCGGCAGATTTTTAGCGCGCGATTCTGCACCCTAACCGCGCTCCCAAAGGAAACTCTGTTGAAACACTGTGGCAGGAAATGAAATTAAAGCTGCTGAATACAGATGTTTTGAAGCATGCCTACTTGTGTGCATGTTTGCGGCTGTGTGTTTTTGAGAGGCACGCACATTAACGAAAAAAATACAAACTGAAAAGAAGAGGGCTGCCAGCCGCGTTGGATTTGTAAATGTTCTACTCGGTGCCTCCACCCCCTCTGAAAGTCATTCACCCCGGGGATCAAGAGGCTTATATGAAAGGTGACTTACAGTAAAAGAAGCGCTCTCTCTGTTTATGTGAATAAAAGCAAAGTTCTCTGTTCCCCTCAAGTGGAAGCCCTGCTGCTCCTCTTCTTCCCTGACCTCCTTCTTTCTGCACCGCTGTATCTCTCCAATTTACCTTTTTAACTTGAACAGCGGAGGGTTTCACCTGTTCTTATGTGCACAGATGTTACAACCGGCCTTAAATAGCATTGTCAGACACATTAGTTACACTAAGCCCATGCGGCGAGTGCGAGCCAACCACTCAGCCTGGCATGTAATGCAGCTTCAGTGAACTAATGAAACTGTAATTACAAAAATAATGAGGAACATGCAGTATCGTCCAGTAACTTTGGGGTTAGTTATTTGTGAGCATGACTCACCGTGTGCAGTTTCCTCTTTAATTTATTATGGATTCTGATGCTTTTCTGTTTTCGCCACATTACGGAATGCACATTTAAAGTGCTTCTGCATTCTGTAAATTTCAGACTGTTGGGAGCAATATCCCCCCACAACATGTGTTTGTATGATGTATTTGCGATGTATAACGAGGAACAATGTAGGCTAAGGTCCATTTCCTATGCTACTTATAAAGTTATTTTTCCCAGCGGGCCTCATTTAGCAAAGTGTGGACCATGTTGAGCCACGTTTAGTATCCCTGCTACACTAGTTGTCGCAAAGCGCAGCAGCAAAAACAACACATTACAGTCACATTGTACACTTAAATGCATTTACATGGCGAGAACTTCAAGAATATGCTGAGCATATCAACTTTGCATTCATTAAAGCCCCCCGTCTCTGTTTACACAGTGGGACCAAAGTGAAAACTCGGCTCCACCTTTAACTTATCTGTTATTTTTCTCTTCTGTTTGTTTGCAGTTACACACAGACTTGGATGTGGGTGGCAAGAACATCAAGTACGTCCTAGCAGGTGAGGGGGCAGGCACCATCTTCGCCATCAACGAACTAACAGGCGACATCCATGCTATGAAGAGGCTGGACCGCGAGGAGAAAGCAGAGTACACACTAACAGCCCAGGTTGTTAATGCTGACACAGACGAGCCCTTGGAGCCTCCATCCGAGTTCATCATCAAAGTCCAGGACATTAATGACAATCCACCGCAGTTCATTGAAGGCCCGTACCGAGCCTCTGTTCCAGAGATGTCTGCTGTTGGTAAGTCACAGACAGACTTCCTTTCAGCTCTCTGCCGCACACGGCAGCCTAATCAGAGTGTGAGATTTCAGAGACGGCTGATCTCTAATGGGCTATTGCATGAAAATAATGAGCGAATAAGAACAAGAGGAAATGAGTGTGCCTATTTACATGCTTGCTTGCTGTGAGTATCTTGGCAAATGAAAATACAAGAATGATGAATCAAATCAAATCACCAGAACTTCACCCATAGCTCAGTGCTGCAGCTGAACAACTGGCGTGAGTGTCAGCACACTCTGGAGGAGGCTGTGTAATGCTAATGCTACATCCTCTACAAAACAGCCCACTCACAAAGAGGTCCAAGGAGCAGAAATGCAAAAAACGTGAGCCAAACAATCTTATGTTGGAGAATCAAACAGCTCACCACATCAGGAGAGCAGGAGTGTCTCACTATAACTCTAACATGACGTGAATTATAAAGAAGCTGAAAAAAATCAATGTTAACACATATCAGTTAACATCAGTATAAGCAGATACGGCACTCACCCTCACGGCAGGCATTAAAAAAAAAAATCTATTCTCCAGTTTGTCTAGTTCAAAGGGCACACGTCTCCTGATGAGGAGCGTTTGGGAATATGTGGATTTTTTGTTGCGTTCTTTAACATTTTCATGTGTGCAGTCAGTTATGTGATATAAGCCACTGATCAAATATTTATGGACATGTTAGAAAGCTCGCAGTGTAATATTTTATGGACACAAATCTGTGGGAAACGGGAAGAGGAGCAGAATCCATTTCTCTCATTTTGCTGCTATTTGACCTTTTTTAGTGCGATACAGTATTTGGGCTTATACTACAATCACATGGAACAGGCAGATGATAGATGGCAAACTAAATACATTTTCTATGGTCAGTAAAATTAGGTGATGCCAGCAGTGCTACAGGCAATAGTAACGGTCTATGGTATTGCCGTCCAAACATATAATATATTTAAACTTTTTGCCATAAAGGACTTTACAACCAGGTGTCACACATCCTCCTCGCACAAGATTCTATATTAATATAACCGTCATTATCCAACAAGATTGTGTAATTACATTTATGCTTGAATTCCATTATTACAAAAACAAAAAACAATTATAGTCGTATTAATATATATAAGATATAAGATATAAGCTATATTTGATATTGGTGTCCACAATCAATTATTGCTTGATCACTCATAACATAAGAAATATGTTTTTACCACTGACATGTGTTCAGTGCAAACTATGCAAACATTGTAAGCTACATCTGGGAACAGTTTAAGAAAACACTAATTTGATTCACTGACAAACCAAATAACACAAAATCATGACTTTAATTGCAGTGATCCTGTCTGTCACTCCTCAACAACTGGCCCAACAAATTCCAACCCATATTAAGGCACTGAATGGGTAAAATGTGATAATTTTAGTTTGTTCAGCATGCCTCTTTTTATTTTTAAAATGAGAACTTACTTGTATTACTTGTGCTTAATATTTGCAATTTTTAACAAGGTACGTTTTGTGTCAGGGAGGAAACACGAGGAAAGACAACATGGATGATCTGGACAACAAAACGCTCTCTCTCTCTCTCTCTCTCTCTCTCCGTTCCTCTTTCACTGTCCTCTTTAGAAATTAACGAATAATCATATTTTAGCAAGAATTTATATCAAATGTGCAAACAGCAATTCCAGAGGAAGATGGTCGATTGTCGAGTCTCATTCCAAGTTCGACGTACACCAATGCCTCGGCTGGTAGCTCAGCCACAGACTCGGGGCAGCCTTCAAATCTGACTCAACAATCACTTTCTATTTAGTCCTGCTGTCCTGCCAAACTGCCTTTGTTTTTACTGCTCCGACCAGTAGATGTTTTCCATCCGCCATCTGTCTGAACCCATGTGAATGCAGAATATACAAACCTTACCTCTGAAAAGTGTCCACGTGGATTGTTTTTAATTCAAGATTGCAGCATTTAATCATAATCATAGAGGATGCAGAGCAAGAAAAAGCACAAAGGGCTCGCGTCTACACTCACAAACTGTTAGCACCACTCTGTCACTTAGCCTGACAGCACTGACTGATGCTAATTGCCACAGGCTACCACTCTCCAATCCCCCACAAACCCACTGGTACACAAACCACTGCAAACACTTTCAATTTTACTGTATGTTAATGTATTCATATATTCACATTCTTGTGCCATCCATGCATTTCAATGACCGCCGTGTGATGATCACATAATTCAAATGTATCGCTCATGTGGGATTGGCAGAGGCCCGGACGAGGATCACTGTGTTGTTTTCTTTCGGAGGAGCCTCTTCACTGACCCTGGAGCAGTGGGAGTCTTGTATAAAATGTTTCTATCAGTAGCAGGAAGGAGATCAGTGTGTCTTTATGCCGTTTTGACATTGGAGGGGTTCAGCGAGGGTGTTGAGGTCTGTTGTTGGGCGGTATGTGCTTGTTATTGTGTTTCCTCATCGAGCTTCCTCTTGTTACCTGTCACAGAGCTGACATAACATGCTAGGGCAGATGGCGTGAGGTATGTAATGGAATCTGCTCGGTAAATCCCATCTGTATGTTGCATCCTTTGCATCAGTTCTTTGAGGTAATGGTGATTTAGCCCCAGCCTCTCATGATGGCTGCGGCTGATTCGTGTTTGCTGCCGGAGCCGCTGCTTCGGCAGAAACAAAAAGAAACAAAACGCAACGCAGAAGAATCCGTGTAAACACAGAATAACAGTGAACTCCTTGTTGTCTGAACTCTGTTACTTGATCCCCGCTGCTCATTGTTTTGGATCTCAGTTGAAATGTACTGTTGCTCTCCAAGGCTTTTTGTCGGTGCAGTGCAGCGCAGGGACAGCCACAGTGACAGGGTAGAGAGCAAAGTGGTAGTTGACAGCACTCTGTGATTTGCCAGTGGGAATAATGCATAAGAAATGGAAATCGGCGTCTCTTTGTTGATTGTTGTTCCCTTTTGTCACTACTGATTAATTAAACATTCAGGAATGCTCAGTTGTTTGCTTGAAAGGCTTTTCTTTCAGCGACTAGTTTTTCCTCTTGTTAAGTTTTCATGGGCTGCGGCATTACAGGAAGAAATCAGATGCTCTGGACAAACAAACAAATAAGTCATTCATCTATCTTGCCTCATATTCATAAATCACCGGGTCTTCCTGACGGTGGTGTTTCATCTCTATCGTGCTGAAATGAGAATTTGTGCAGGACTCAGTGGATTACTGAAAGTGGCTAACTAATTAAGTCCACAGGACAGGAAGTCGGAAAATAAGCGGATGTTGCCGCGTACGAGCAAATCTCCCCCACAACATGAAACCGGGACGTATTCAAATGTAATTATGACACATGCTATGAGAGGCCGCATTATCTGGTATTGAGTTCAGACAATGCTGAGTGTGCTGATGTGTTTCTGCTCAGTGAGAAGCCACCTGCGACTAATAATCAAACATCTAATCCGGACCAAAGCTGGCTGGTCCTCATGACAATGTTATCCACTAACAGAGGTTGTCAGTTCCACTCCAGACTTCATCAATGTCTTACCGGCTCCTCGCTTATCAAGAGTGTATCCACACCGTATCAGTGATACCAGGGACAAATATCAACACCCACCTTTTATCTGTCAAGGACTACGGCTAGATAGAAAAAACCCCTCATTGAATGTCACCATCCCCCATAGGAAGCGGTCCCCACAGCCGGATGAGATATGTGACATGGGCCACTGAGGTCGCCATGTTTCCTGTGTGTGGAGGAGCATAGAGGTTAATGGGAAATGAAGGAGGAAGACCTTTTGTTCTTCCTTTAAAAAGGCCAGTCGGATAAGATGTGTGGCTTTCTGTGACTTTTCTCTGACTTTCATTTCCCTGAATGGCTGAGAATGGAGGTGACTACCATTTTAATTGTTTAGTGGATCGTCTCTCCAAGTACAGTGCAACAATGAGAGGAAGTGGAGAGCAAAGGTGGCGGTTGTGCTGGAGGAGAGACAGCCAGTCAGAACAGTCTGATCTCATTAGCGTAAGGAGTCGGGATAAATTGTTTGTCAGTAGCGATTTCGTGAAAGCTGTGCTTTGATTACTATAGTGCTGATGACAATGAGGAAGAACATGCATCTCCAAAATAAAAACTGTCCTCCCCACAGAAAAAAAGCCATATAGATCGTCTGCGCAAACAGCTTATGAGGATGAAGAGACAGATTCCAGAGGAGGGATCAAACACATTATTTCAGCCATGAGAGCGCCGCTTGTGTCCCTTGTGAACACAAAAGACAACCTAACACATAAAATGTGCACACGTAAGTTACAATAACACATCACGTACATTACCATATGTTTATGTCGTTACCATGACCATAGCAATTTAAAGGGGCAAACTCAAAGGGGCTATGTGGAAGAAATAAAAAATCAACACATTTAGCAGTTTTGACATTGTGCTGCAGAGATATGCACCAACGTTAGCATGCTGACCAGCTTTCCTTGGGCCTTCCCTCATACTGCCTTTTCCACAGCTGTAGTGGGACTTCCCAAAAACTGTGACACACTTTTCCTAAT
>CAEMYA010000684.1:115653-141191 GCA_903131615.1 Diplodus sargus | reverse complement strand
TCTATCTATCTATCTATCTACATTCTTCACTTATTTTTTTCTTCACATTGGCATATTTCAGATCAATACAGGGAGAGCTGAGCTATTTTAAGAGCATTTCATGCTCCACTTGGGCCAGATGTTCTATAAAAATCCCCTTCCTTGATATACCTAAAAATATTGTTGTACTATGCTGCTCTCTCAGTAAATCTCAAACATATCTAGCTCTTGGAGAGTCTGAGTCTGAGTGCATTAAATGCAGTTTAACTTGAATAAAACCTAGCAGTATTTCAGGGTCACCACAGCCCACATAAGTAAAAGAAACACATTTATAGTGCATCTTTTATCTGGCATTTCTCTGTTGAGCTTTGAGCAGTGAGCTAAAAGCGAGGGTGTCTGGTGTTTGTGTCTCTCTCTTCTCTGATCCTAGACTCTGGTCTGCAGCTTGGCAGATGGACTGAGTGGCAGGGGGCCCCTGGCCCTTTAACATAGTGGGCAGCTGGGCCAGCGCTGGGCCGGGACACATCTGACAAGCACGCTCTTGGGCTGGGCAGGGACGCGGCAGACCGGGGCTGCGGTGATGGTGGTGGGCGGCTCACAGGCTGCGCTAGGGTGAGAGGGGGTCAGAGCAGTGAACCTGGCCAAGGCTCGGACTCTGTCTAACTGCCAGGCGGCACGCATGCCAGCCTGCCCTTTTCTGTGGCCGTGCTAAATGGGGATAGGACAGGCCTCGGAGGCAGAGAGGATTTAACTGACATGCTGGAGTTTCTCTGTAAATAACCTGCTACTCCTATCTATCTCAGCTCGTTTGGAAAAAGCGTCTGAACTCGTCCATCTGTGTGTATGTGCGTCTTCCTGTGTGACTCGGTTCGTCTGCAGGCTTGTTTTTATTCACACGTGATGTTTGTCACCTGTCAATACCTGTAAATCTTCTTTTTTTTGTTCTGTGTCTATCGTGCTTCTTCACTGCTCCTGCCTTTTGCTACAGCCAGCAGCTCATAGAGAGTAACTGCTAATTCAGCATTTCTTTATTTCACACTTAGCCATTATATAGCCTATATAGGGGGAACGTCAGATATTCCCCTGCTAACACATGTGTTGTTCAGGGGGAAAAAACAAAACAAGAAGAACAACGACACATCAAAACACACACACACACACACACAGTCACAGCTGCTCAACATCATGCACAAATGTGTGTTACTAATTCATCAAATGTTTTTTATTATCCAGTTTACCTCTGAATTATGTATGTAACATCATCAGTCATCGCTTTAGATACAGTAATATAAGCCCTTTAGAGCCTCCTGGGGCTTGACTTTATTTTTATTTTTTTTCTGGAACATGCAGGCAGACGTGCAGGAACATGCTGTGCATGTTAACACAAGTGAATCCAAGGCACACATGCAGATCACATACAAGTGCATAAAAGTGCACACGTGCACTAAAACACATAGTGTTAGCATACAGCCACCGTGCAGTCGTAAAGATGCTGTTCAGGTGTAATTTGTGCCTGTTCCCCTGTGTAGCCCACAGAGACGCACTCTCTTTGTAACTCACTCCCTCTCTTCCTCTCATTCACACCTCCCCCCCACTCTCCCTGGCTTTTGCTCGCCATCGCTCTCTTTTGCTAAGCTAATGCTCTCTCTCACTCTTCCCTTGAGGGAGAACAAAAAGTAGCTGGCTTCTAGGTAATGAAGCCCTTCAATGTGATCTGCATAAGATTGCCTCCCTTGCTGGCCTGGCTGCCGTGCCCCGATGAATAGCAAAAGACTCTCAATGAGACTAAGGACAAAAAGCAGCTTTCTTCCTCGCCACAGTGTCGTTCCGAACATAGTTGGCTCTTTTTTTCCTCCTTTTTATGCTGCACCCATGAAGCAGCACAAAGAGAGAAAATGAAAAGGAAGGAGCTAAATAACAAACAAAGTTCATGAAAGGGAAGGTAAATGAGAGCGCGTGTGTGCGGTTCTGTTTGTGTGCCCGCCTGCGTTCATAATGACGAGGAGACGATGTGGATGGCCACGGCTGTCACAAATGCCACCCTCTGTGTTGTCGCGCTGAGTGGATGTGATTAAATGGATTTCATGCAACAGGGTCAACCTCGGTGCAGTGGGACACGAGGGCTTTGGAGGTTAAAAAAGAAATCTATTTGTCTGAATTTGCTGTTTTTAATATTCATACGGCTGCAGCGCTCGACTCGACACACGGAACAGGAACACAGAACTTGTCACGTAGCGGGTCGCTGTCCTGTTTAATTAAGTGTTAGTAATGAAAGTTTTTGCAACCCTGAAATGCATGTAAGACTCATCTTTCGCTGTCACACTGTCACACACTGCTGATCATTGCATCAAGGTCAGTTAATCAATCTCCGAGTGAAAACAAGGACACAGCATCCTCCCTTCAGCAGTACTGCAGGGGAGGATAGCGACTGATCCTGGTTCAGTGTGTCAGCTCGGACTCCTAACGGTCATCGGTGGGCAGATAGGCTTACTGTGGGTGAGTGAGTGAAGGAATACATGAATGTTTGAGGGAGTGACTTTCTGAAAACAAGTCAAAGGTTGTACAGTCTTTCAGTCAGACTGTCTCTGTGTAGATTGTTGTATTTAAAGCAGGCATAGATGTACCGTTAGTGGGTCCACAAATAATGATTACGCCAAACATGACCCGATTCTAGCTTTCCCAGGAAGTACAGATGAAAATCAAAAATGTGATGTTAGTCACTGGGAACTACTGAACAACAACAAACGCAATAATATAATAATAGCAATATAACGTGCTTCTATCAGGAGCCACCAGGTATGGCCTTGTTTCGAAGCGCTGCAAAAGTCAAGGGAAACGTCAAAGCAAGTTATATTTCATCTGACAAAAACAGATAAAAGATTTACATTCCAATAACTATTCAATTATTTGAAAATCATGAGCCATCCCTTCTCCCCATTTCCTGTTGGGCATACGATCCTTTGCAGTAATTCCTACGGCAGCAAAGGAAGAAGTCACACTGTGAGGTGACATTACAGAACGAGTGGAAACGTCCACACAGGGAGGACGGGATGGACAGAGCAGTCAAACAAACTCCAGACAGTTATCCCATAATACCAAAGGTCAACTGTGAGTTATTTTAACTTTGTGACGTAGTTAACTTACGTCACATACATAACACCACTTGAGTTACGTGGTTATGTGGTTGTAAGTTATGTGTGTAAGCTAAGTTACCTACAATGTTTTCCTCAGCGTAACCAAGTAGTTTTCTAAACTGTACGATGAAGGTCCAGCACACCTGCTGCAACAGTGAGGTTGTTTTGCAGACAGCTTTATATGTCATCACTGGCAATCGACCTACGTGGTCGTTAAGGTACGAGGATGTGTCAGTTCACAAATTAAAATATGTCACATTGGGGTTTAGGGGATCGTAACAGACATTTTTCACTGTTGTCTCCCTTTTTATTGATCAAATATTAAATGTATGAATGGATGATTTGAGAGAATAAAGACCAAATCGATAAACAACACAAGTAACTGAGTTGCAGCCTTCGGTGTCAGCACACTGGGCTTTCTATTGGGCCAAAACGGGTTAGCAAAGCCTTTGTCATCTGTTGGCTTTGATTTGAATCTGTGTGCTTCTGATCTGCCATTGTAAGGCAGCAACAGAGGCAGCTTGTGCACAATGAAAGAATCATTTCACACTGTGAAGGGAACATTTATTATGAGAGCGTTTCATTTTAAAAGACTACTGCATCAGTGTAGCATTGTACTTCCATAAATTTGGGAACTTGAAGGGACAAAAAAAAAAAAAAAAAACGAATGACAAAAATCGAAGCAGGGGAGACCACGGTATCCTAATTTAGCTCCAAAAAGCACTCCTACAATTCCCATAACGCAACTTGATAGAGTCTTTTGTTACACCCACTTGCCTGGAAAATGCCCACATATTTTGAACCTTCCTCTACATAATGTAGGAATTCCAACACAGCATAGCGTGGCCTTGACTGTGTCATCACTTCAGACGATGTACGACAGTTCTCCGCCACAGAGGTTCACCCGCAGCTGTTGTGCTTCACTGCAACATGTACTGTATGATATTCATGTCATTCATGTGCAGCTTAATAGAGCTCGGACACATTTTAATGATAAAAACAATGCCATGCCTGTGATGGTAATATGTTTGTGTGGACGGCATAAACAAGTGAAACTATGTTTGTGAGGGAGGAGGCTCAGCGCGAGGTTAACGCTGATAACAGGCGTGTGTCATCAGAGCGCTCGGTACGTCCTCACCTGCCTGTGAGATGAGTGAGGTTTGCTGCCGGCTGCATTCATTAGGCGTGTACGTATCACATCTTACCGGAGAAGATCTGGAGTAGCTCGGCTGAAACAATCATTTTCTCCCTCACTCAGTCATACACTTAATCACTAATTGCCTGTTGGCCCCTTATTCTGCAGATGACACACCGGGCGGGATCGTGTTCTCCCTGCCCTGCCGCTGCACTGTGTTATTTACTCTTACATAATGTTGTTCTGCGATGGTACGGCTGACAGTCATTCACTTCTGGAGGACTTTATTTCTGATGACTGAGACAGGACACATTTCACGGACTACGTCTAGTTGTGTCAGTAAATCCTTGACTACGACTCTCAGAAAGTTCCAATTCAAAGATTCATGGAAGTCATCTAACTTTCCCGTGTGTGGGCCTCTGTGTGTGTGTGTGTGTGTGTGTGTCCTTATCAGCTGTGTTATGGATCAATCAGAAGTGTCGAGGAGCTGTTTGAAGCCATGCTGGTGAGTGGGAAGTCCTCCGCACATCATCATCGCTATAACCGGCAAAATGAGGAGGGCTCGGGTTCGCGCCTCCGACTTGGCAAATGCTTACTCATATCTGCTGAGATGCCAGGATGCTTTCTCATAAGCATTCTTCAGCACACAGCCGTGGTTCACCTATTAATTATTCAGGAGGAAGGTTGTGGATATTTAATGTTGTGTTTTAGGGCCTTTTTTTCCGTGCACTTTCCCTGCTCTGCATTCATCCCTCTTTGCTCCTTTGTGTCTCCCTCCTGCTGCATCTTGTATTGTGCAGCACGTCACTCCCACTTACGCTTTGCTTTTTTCCATAAAAAAAGACAGAACTTGTGCTCAGTGGCTCCGCAGCCAAAAGTCAACGCGAGTGTGTGTGTGTGCTCCCTTTTCATGCTTCAGGTGATTTTACAGTGTTGAGCAGCAGGAACAGGATCCCATGTACTCTCATTCCTCTACGTCTGCATTATTAATTGTCTGTGGTACCAACCGTAGCTATTTGGACCCTGCAGGCATCCAGCACTCAGTACCTAAAATTAAAAGCAGCAATTGCGTCCCATTGAAAGACATGATAACACTATTTAAAAGTTACATTTTGCTCCCACTAAAGACTGTGTAGACTGCAAGTGAAGCAAAGCAAACATAAAAGGGGCTTAACTAATTTCTTTATTAGCTGTATTTCATCTCAGTCACCAGGACAAAAAGTTGGCTGATAAAGGTGCTGCAAACTTCTGATATGTTTGTACCATATGTTGTGTTGAATCACATTCACAGTACGTGTTTAGGACCTGACTGTCATGTTGGTTTAGGGTTAGAGGGGTTGGAGGAGATGGTGCTGGAGTTACGGGCATGAAGGGCTCTTGAGCAGACACTGCTTCTTAAAACAGATATCGTAAGATTTATTCCATAATTTAAGGTTTATGCACAAAAGCCATTCTTGAGAACATCCGTGTCTTTTCCACTGTAGGATTTCATTGGCCAACGGCAGATTAACATTGGGGAGGGATCTGGAAAGTACGGAAGAGGATTAGGGCCACATGTGAATTTTTTCTAACCCTGACTTTAAATTCTGAGATTAAAGTCAGAATTCATAATTATTCTCAGAATTCTGACATTAAAGTCAGAACTCAAAATAGAATTCACATGTGGCCCTGATCGTCTTCTGTAGGAAAGTTTTGTTAAGATGTTTTGTCACTATGTGGTTATTGGAAGCATTTCTTCAAGCAAATGGCCTCAAATGTGCACAAGCATAGCAGTTTAGAGCAATTAGGATTTATCACCTCTGATTAAATACTGGTGCGCATACAACTGGCACGTTTGATAAATACAGATTTTTTTCCAACAGTTATTCTGGTAATTAAATTGTTTTGTTGCACGTAGTTCTGTGTGTGTTTGATTACATATTGAAGTGCCTCCTGCCAAGATTCCTGTGCCACACTGTGGCTGGTAGTGGAGGGGGAATGGTCAGCGCAACATGAATGGGGGTGGAACACATTCATCAAGGTGGCAGAGATTTGAGACCAGAGAGGCCCATCCAATCACCGGCAGAGAATAAAGGGGGGGAGGCATAAAAGTCCATACAGCAAGGTCGTTTGAAAAAGAAGCTGATAAGACGAAAGGATCAAATCTCCAGTACAGGCGCGGCCCTCCTCTTCATGTCCGTCCCCATTAACTAAAGCCCTCGCTGGCTCGTACAGTCGCTGCCACGCCTCAGCTGTCTGATACAATGAAGGGGAAGTTAAAAAGAAAAAAGAAGAGGACTTGTTGGTCATGCTTTACTCTGTCATCAGAATTTATGTCCCTGCATGTAATTGAGTTTTTTTTTTTTTGTTGTTTTACCTTTTTCTTTATTCCTTAGTTCTCCTCCAGGTACTAGTTTAAATGTTCTGTTGTTATGGTATTATACAGCAGACAGATGCAGGTCTGGTGTGTGTGTGTGTGTGTGTGTGTGTGTGTGTGTGTGTTACCCGTCCTGTCTGGCTGTCACCAGTGGCATCAAACAGCCCTCTTGCATTCTAGCTGTTTGTGTATCGGAGCATTGGCAGCTGTATTGCTCTCAACACTGCGGTATGGATTTAGTCAGTTTGTGGTTTTACCACAGTCACAGTCTGGTGTCCACACACACACACACACACACACACACACACACACACACACACACACACACACACACTCATAAAGCCACGCGCACTCCCACGCACACAGTCAATCCCACAGCAGTTTTACTATGTCACACTGGGGGTTGCTGTGTAATTGGGTGAATCTGCTCTCCAGCACGCTACAGAGATAGCCCTTTAAAATTTCACTTCACTTCTGGGAGTGTAAACAAACCTTGGGATTACTCGGGTTGTAAATCCACATTCCACCATTCCTGTGGCTCTCCTCCTCTGTCATTTCTGAGCCTTTTTTTCTTTTTCTTTTTTTCTGTTGGCCACCGACTTTGAGAGTTTAGGGCTAGGTGAGGTGTTTGCTCAGTATTTGGAGTGTTTGTGCATCCGTCCGTCTTCCTGCGTGGTACGACTGTCAGAATGTTAACAAGTGCATAAGTGTGTGTCTGCCTCCATCGAGGATACGAACGCACGAGTGTGTGTGGGCGTGCGTTGGAAGGTGCGCACCGTAGGCGTGTGTTTTAGCATGTCTGTCATGCGGACACTTTGTGTGGTGGCATGCGGCTTTCTGTCTGTGTGTTCTCTGTGATGGATTGCTTGTCAGACGGCAGCATAGCACCGCTCTCACCGGCTGACGAAGACATTAAGTCACCAGGCACGTAGTGCGTTTCAACATTCCTTGGGAAAACGCTTTAACCCTTCTCTCTCCAGGACGGCTGTCAGATGACAGAGTGTATTACTTAGAAGGTGCTCGGCGCTGGAACAAACGACATGACTGGATTCAGTGGAGTCCGGTGTCTTAATGCAGTTGTGTGGGAGGTGGAGGACCTCTGTCACACGGCGCCTTTAGATGGGCCAATTGCCGGGGTTATAGGGAAACGCTTGTCTGCTACCGCTGTCATTGAGACGCTTCAGGTTGTTTTTTCTTCTACATTTTACCTTTACATGCTGTAAGAACAGAAAATATGGAATTGACTGAGAACATCTTCTTGCGCTGCAGCAGCCAGAGGGAGGGATGGCTGCGCTTCTCTCCAACTCTGTGCTTTGTTTTCAGTGCGACGTCATCCCCAGTGCTGGTGCTGCCCCTGAATATGAAAATAGCGCAGGGAGAGAATGTACGTTTTCACAAAAATTCAATTTTTTCTGTTACCGATTAAAAACACCCCTGAGTATTGCTGGTAAACCTGTACATTTGGAAGGGGATGTGGATCACTAGATGAAACGTTGTTATGCATTAGTGTATATTCCAATTTACATAATAATGATGTTTTTGTTTTTTTATTTCCGGTCACATTTTTTAGGCTGCACTCTCAGATTTTAGCTTACCATTATCTTTCCCAGTGTTTAAGTCCCAATGACATAGAATAGAGTAGAAAAGAAGCGACTTTATTGTCGACCTTTTTTGTTAGAAATGTGTCTTTGCATCCCACAGACATAACAAGACACATTAAAACACAGACAGCATTTACATTCAGGTGCTCGAACTATGAATAGATACTGAATGTTTAGATTCATTAATTATTCAGATCCGAATGATCAACAGTCGTCACAGAACAAGTTAGCACAAACACTTAAAGACTAACACAATATAATCTGCTTCTTTAGGACTGTGTTGGTAACATGAGCCAGAACAACCCGACAACAGTCATCCAGATTCGACTGAAGTATTTCTAAATGTTGATAAGCTCATGCAAACGTTACGTAATCCCTTTCAAACCCAGGCCTGCCCTTTTCAGACCAGAGGACAGAATACAGACAAACTCCAAAAGAACTGTTCTAATTTTGGCAGGCTATTTTGTGTTCATCCTGGACCCCAAATCTCATCCAGAGAAGCCCAAAAAAAATCACAAGGTACGTCAACACTGCAGTGCAAAATTACCTGCCTTGACTCACCAAGGCAAAAATATCTCTTTGTCAATTTTTCAACAGTTTCCCAGTGTTGTTGGACTGTCTTGAATTGGCAGGCCCTCTTCCCTTTCTGCTCAGTGCTGTTTTTGTTCACTACGATATGTTTTGCTCTTTTTCTCCAAACTGATGTGGCCTAATGGCTTCGACATAGATCAGCAGGCAAACTGCACAGTTTAAAGAAGAGTATTCACAAAGCGAGGTTAAGTGGACAGGACGTGGTGTCTTTTTTAAGCTGCATATCAGTCCATTCATCCTAATTCACTCCTCGTTATATATGTTCTGTGGGGATTTCGTTATTTTAGTCTAGTTTTGCTTTCTCCTTGTTGCACAGTAGCTCTACATTCACACAGAAATTCATAAACACACACAGTCTTCTACCGTTGGCCGCTGAGCAGCTCAGCTGGAACAGGATTTCGGCTACACACCTCGTTAAGGGCATTTTGGCATCAGTGTATACATAAGTAATTCATTTCTGGTATTAAGTAATAACTTTGATCTCCGGTTTAGCACTCTCAGGAGCGAGTGCTGATGTAGTGCGGCAAAAATATTAACCGCAAGTTCATTTCCCACCACCGTTTTACATTATGCTGAAACTAGTTTTTTTCCTCCTTTTTCCCTTTTTTTTTTGGGAGGAAACATAATTCACATTAAACACCCTTGGCCCTGTGGCAGAGTTCTCAAATTAAGCAACATTTTCTTCATTTACTCATGATAAAGTTGTTCATTAGACAATATACTCTGCCTTATTCTTTGTTATTACCTTGCCATTGTAAACGCCTTGGGAGCAATTAAACATGTGAAGTGCCCAATTTTCCGTCCTCGACTTCCAGTCCTGAACTCTATCTGCATGTTGCACACATTTCCTATGAACTAATTAAAGTGAATCAATGACACAACCCTTTAAAATGGCGGCATATGTCACGGCCATCAACGGGGAACAAAGGACCCTCTTAATTATTTTGTTCCTGCCGTTCCTGTAAACGGCTTGTCAAGGCGGCAGACTCGAGGCCGACTCCGTGAAATAGGGATGTTACGTACACACACAGACAGGTATTGTACGTGAACACACACACACACGTACGCTGTCCCCTGTTTCTGTGTAACGGCTCCCTCTCTGTCTCATAGAAGACCAGTAATTGTACTACAACAATGACAATGTAAGTGCTTAAGTGTGACGGTCCCCTTACTCTTCAAAAGCGCAGCGTCCCTTATCCATCATTGGCTCTGGGGAACAATTTCTTGGATGCTGACAACCATATCTTATCTTCAAGATGTTTTTTTCCTGTTGTAAGGTCTCCTCTGGCCTTTGTCGTATTTGGCCGAGGCTAATTTTGAAAAGTGTGCTCAGGCATGAAATAAACACACGTGTCCTGATGCTTTCAGCCTCAGC
The DNA here is from genome assembly GCA_903131615.1 of Diplodus sargus. Classification (NCBI taxonomy): domain Eukaryota; kingdom Metazoa; phylum Chordata; class Actinopteri; order Spariformes; family Sparidae; genus Diplodus; species Diplodus sargus. The sequence continues at coordinate 131,020 of CAEMYA010000684.1, read as the reverse complement.
AGGGTGTTCCCCATTCATTTGCCCTGCGTCCCCGCTGAAACACACAGTTTTAGATCAGTATGCGTCACTCCTGTTGTGAAGACTGGCGGGCTGAGGGAGACCATGGTTTTAACCCACCTTGTAATTATTTACTGTGCCTCCATGAATTCTCAAACACTTACATCTTCCTGATATAAATATAAACCATCATAGTTGAGGAGAGCTACCACTTTTTAGTCGGAGCCCGGGCTGTAGATCAGAAGAGTGTTTGGTGGAAGCAGTGACAAATGAAGGCATGAGAGGTTTGAGGCTGTATTGGCAAATGACAGAAAGTTTGCACATGCCAGTTGTTTATGAGCATGCTTATTTGTTTTAGGGTTTCCCTTAATGCCCATCTGCAGCGTTGCCATAAATGCCCATCTGCAGCCCAGGAATCTAAAACTGGCTTTGACTACAGTAGGAAAACCAACTGGCGGTGCTCCAAGTATGTCATCTACTCCTCTGAGAGAATAGATGGACAGGGATGGATGGATGGATGAAAGGATGCCTCGACACGCTTGTTTTCTCCACCTCGTTACAACCGTTTCTGTGTTATCAAGAGCTTTGGCCTGCCACACTACAGCGCAGCGCTACACTTTGTATTTGACAATACTCTGCCTCACAGCGCTAATCGCCTCCTAATTCTTCCATTATTCCCCATCCGTGCACATGCATTTCAATCAAATAGGTGGTACTGTCCAAAAATAGTGCTGGTGGCACCGCCTGGAGAGATGGGCTGTCAGTCTCCCCGTCTGATCATGAGCTATTATCCTCTCTGCCCACAGACAAGAGAGAGAGCTACACCCGTGTCTATGTGATCATGATCAATACATAATCACTTTCCTGTCACCACAATGGCGCTATCAGGGGACCGTCCAGCCCCACAGAGCAGCCATTTTAGAAAAAAGGGTTTGGGCACGCCATCTTTCTGACCTAGAAAAGCGGCAGAGGGGTGGGCAGCGGGTAAGTGTAGGCTGGACTCATTTAAACAGTCGTTGCCGCGGGATGCATTATTACATTTTCACTACACGAGGGTTCATTACATTAGTTTGCAAGTAAAGAGACATTTATGAGACCAGGAAAATGTTTACTGACCCGACAGACAGACTGGCTGATTCTAAATGACAGGGGGACAGCTCCAGTCGGCAGGCAGTTAGCAGCATTCATCACATGGTTTTGTTGAACTGAACAATTCTCTAATTGGCCGATGAACGCAGTCTGAGCCTTGTAATTTGTGAATATAGTCAGTTTTTCACAGTCAAGAAGTCTGTTTTTGTTGGAATCATCAAATTACTGGAAAACAAGAATGTAATCAACTACATCAAGTCAGCTGTGTTAGAATATGTCAGGCAAAAAGATATGTGAACAATAGTGTTGACATCACATTGGTCACAGGCAAACAGCATGACTTGCACGGCTTGTTAGCACTTACATGCCGAACAGGTTCACATAGATCTCATACTTGTTTCCCATCAAGCGTTTGTATTGTAGAAATGTGAACGAGGGTGGATACATTGATCAAAGTCAGATTTTAAGGATATTTAAATGGCTGTCTTAATGAAACATACATTTAATTGTGTATCTTTATGAAAACACATTGGAACCAAGTCGTCAAGATACATTTTGGCAATGTACATTCTTGCAAACCAAGAAAGCTGTGCTGTGTGCTTATGTTCCGGTTAGTGTCATGACTTGATCAGGGTCGGGAAGAGTTCATGTTTCGGTTTTAAATACATGCTTTGGTCGTCACGAACACAGCTGGATAAGATATACATTTCTTGTTGCCACAAATACGCCTGGTAATCGTCCCGGGTGTCTTTAAACGTATCACGTGTTAGAACGCTTATAAAAGATGAAATGCAATCTTTGAAACTGACTTGGCAGCCTTCCTACCTGTACCTCCATCCAGCACCATCTCCTCCACCTCCAGATAAATCTGGTCTTAAACTCATAATGTGAACATGATATGACAGGTAGCTTACACATTTAGAGAATGATAAAATGCTTTGGGATAAATAGGCCTTTTTTCTTTAAACCTGCATGAATGGATTTATTTAACTGCTCAGGGAAAAATAGCAAAACAGTTGCCTATTTACACATCCAACACACACAAATAAGAATTATTATCTATCTGGTTTTGTGTTTAAATCCTAATAACTCTGTTTTTAGCTTTGCTTTCGTCTCCACTAAGTCCTGTAGACCTTAAAATGGCCACTTGAAGGTTGTCCCAAAAACAACCTCAGCTCCTTTTATAGAAAACTTTCAAATCGGCTAGAAAGGTTCTAAGCTTATTTCTTATTTTTCATATCTTAGTGTTGCAATAAACCACCGTGAATCGTGTGATTTTATGCATACTACTGCCCCGCACCGTGGCTCTCTCTCTATTTATCCCTGTGCCTCTCCGTCTCTTCTGTGACCCCTGCAGTGTAAAGCCAGTCAGACATAAACAGTATTGTTTTACCCGGGTAGGGCTCACAGCAGGGCACCGTTAGCCCCGCGCCTCATGCAGCCCACAGCTCTCCCCATGCCTCAGTGATATCCCTTCTCTATGGCTCAGTGCATACATACATATGAATGCCCCCTGTCCTCTACCCTTCACGCCTCTGCGCTGGTCCAAGCAGAGCAGAGCTGAGATGTTACACAGCTGCCATGCTTGTTGGATGGAGGGATATTGAGGAGAATCCTAACATTCTGGCAACAGTAAATGAACTGTAATGACATATTTTTGGTGGGGAGTGATTATAGGTATGATGGTGCTTGAGCTGAGAGTGCTTCCCTGTGGTGCGGTTTGCCGAGTTGTACTGAGCGTGCTGAGGTGAATTCTGGGCAACGGAGGAAAAAAAAGTAGCTTGTGTTCTTGTTAGATCACCTGGAAAATAGAGCCTGCGTGCATAATGCAATAAAGGATTTGTAATAGTTTTGTTCAGTGCACTTTTTTTGCACTAAGCAGAACATCTCATGAAGTGAGCCCTATTTTTGCACAGCAGCTTGGTCTTCTATTTCATCCAGTTCTTCAAGACATTAACTGTGGCGGAGCCCGTCACCCATAGTTTCATACTTGACAAGGAAAAAGCTATTTCTAATCTTCATTTCATCCTCAAACTGCATTTTTGGTGCCACTATCTGAGGTTGAAATTAATATTTCAGACATTCCCCAATGCATGTCAACTGAAATTTTAAAGTTTTAATAGTGCAGATGCTCCTGACAAGTCCACAAAATATCAGTGAAAAATCAATATTTGGACATAGAGCTGTAGACAAGAGTAGTGTTATTTAATTGAACTCCTTTCCTCCTACTCTGCAGGGTAACAGTGAAATGAGCACCTCGTGATGCCTCTCAGCTCCATCTTTATGACCTTCCACTGTTGATTATCCCTGCAATACTTCTAAGGAAATAAACAAGCTATACAGATGACGCTGTGTTATGAAATAATGTGTAACAGAAATAAGCTGCAATGTCCTTCTGCAGTCATTGCGTGTCACATCGGGCTGCATTCCGCAATTTATCCCCTCTGTGGTTCAAGGAAGATTCCTATTGATTTCCTATCACTGGCCCAGTGTACGGAGTAAATAGGAAGTGTGTGCCCTGTTATTTCCGTCGGGTTGATAAAACAGGAGGCTAGACCCCCATGTCTTTATTCTACAGACCACAGACCCTTCACCAACAAAGCAACAGCTGTAAATTTGATGTAAACGCCCATATAGAGTAACGGCATGCGTCGGAAATGATGTGTGCTTAAATTACTGGCGTGATATTAAATCCTGTGAATTTCACCACATGATTAATGAGATTACACTTAGCGTGGGAAAACAGCCGTGAATGCAGGCTGTATTTTTCATACATGTTTAATGCGTGTCACTCTGCGGGCCACTGCCCAAACCAACAGAGGGAGATTTGCAAGGTTATATGCAATCTTTCAGTGTCATGGGCATCTGCTAGACAGCAGGAGAGAAGTAAGACTAATCCATTCAGACAGGACACGGCGTGATTGCACCTACTTGCACATCTCTAACAGGTTTGACCGAGGATTGTGTAAATAGGAACACGTCTTAGGTAAACAGACATGCCAGAGCAGTGCATTGCGCTCAACATCAGTTGCATTCTGGGTGTACATTTTCCATTTCCATTGTAGGCTTTCTACATGCCTAATCCTCCCCGCACACGTTCTGTTTTTAGCAACCATTGAGCATTTTCATCCCTGGAAGTTTATAGGTGTTGTGTTGCTATTATTGTAAATGCCACAATGCTACAGGCTTCAAATAAAAGCCAGAGACAATATTCCTCCTACAATTGAGTTTCCGTGCCCATTGCCTGGCCCCACAGCTGCATCCATTTCTGCAGTGTCCCTGAAATTTCGGTGCATTATCAAGGGGAAGGACGAGCTAATCTGCACTGATTTGAAACAGGACCAAAACACTGGCTTTCCTAATCCCTCATTTTTTTATCAGGGGTGGTGAGGAGCATTTTACCCCGGTGGGAGGGAAAGAAAGAGGGAGCTATTTCATGCTTCGCCGGTTCCACTGTTTTTATGAAGATTTTCTCCTACCCGCTACTTCCCCCCACTTCAATCCATAGAGTAACTGAATTTATAAAGCCTGTTTGCAATAGTCAGACACCTTTTAGAAGTACGAAGGTACTTTTCATAATTAGGGATGTGTAGATGGCTGCCTTCTCCCCTCTGTAGTAGTAGTAATTTAACTTTAAGGCAGATAAGTCTCTGTATCTCTGAAAAAAATGAGGTGCAATTTCCGTAGCCGTCTCTCATTTTATTCATTTGACAATTGGCAAACATCTATGGCATACAGGATATAATGTGCTTCCCTGCATGAGCGCACCAATTTGGCGGTGGGATATAATTCACATAATTATGTTTCCCTTCATTCTGTCAACCACTTTATTTGATATTTTATTGACTTGTCTAACATGTTTGTGGGAAATGTCTACATAATGCCAGCTTTTTAGACCATGAATAGTGCATAACCTCATACTGAGGAGTCATCCTATACGGTGTGTAGGATGAGAATAATGTGATATTTTCACACGCGCAGCTTATGGTGAGATCAGTCAATGCGGCGGCACACAGTATTAATAGCTTTTGAAATGTGATAACTGAAATATCAAGCTCACTATTTACTTCGTGTAAATTGAGATGAAGTGATCAGAGTGGCTGTTAAGTGGATTCAAGAAGAGGAAACTCCAAGTCTATCAGCAGCTCACATCAAGTTATAACACGCTGTTTTGTTTTTTTTTGCTTGTCTTATCGCAGCGAGCAGAAACACAGAAAAAGAGAGAGTGCGCTCATTGATCTGCTGTGATCTAAACACTGCAGAAGGCACGGGGTGTAACAAGCAGTATGAAATTTACAAGGTAAGCTTTGGCAACCCAACAGCTAGGGTCATCATAAGACTATGAATTACTAGAACACCTCTGTCTCAGAGGACCACTTGAGGCTTTCGCAATGTGAAATAATTGGGCTACAACAGTGGAACTGCTCCTCCCGTTAGAGTGCGAAGGTTTTTTGCTTTGTTTTGCTGTCACGAGGCCACAGCGACTATTAATCAATGGTTGACATGTGTAGCTGATGTCATAAAGACTGTTCAAAAAGTGTAGCTCATAGATCTGAGAGACAGCTTCGCTATAGTGCTTTTTATGAAAAGCCCTTTTCCGTTTTGCTTTGGTTACACTGGGACGGGTTGGTTTTCGTGGTAAATACAAAATGTTTTCCCAGCATTTGTCCTGACCTTCATGAATGATCAACGTTTGTTCGGTATCACAAGGCAGCACATTGGTCCAGTGGAGGACACACTAGATGTGGCCAGCTCAGAAACTTGGTTAAGGGCCTGAGCTTCACATTACGATGCCTCACCTGCCTCTTCAGCAGCAGTTTTGCATGTGAAATGCTCTGCAGCTAAAAGTTAGACATAATATGTAATATGCAATATCCAGTTTCACTTTCAAAATGAAGCTTGCTGAAAAGCAGTCCCTATATAATGGCTTTTGGAGTGTTATTATCATTGTAAAGCAGTCAGGGTTGGTTAGGTTTGGCTCCAGAACTACTTGTTGGCTCAGGTGAGGATCGTACTTTGCGTTCAAATAGAACATTCGCTCTCGTAACTCACATCAGGTGAGGTAAGTACAAGGCTCACATAAGAGACACAACTTACATAATTTACATGAATAAAAAGAAAAATAGATGATTTTTATTTTGTTCCATCGGAAGGCAGTTAACATTTCTGTCAACCAGTGATCCATTCACATCTGTACATGCCATAGGCTGCGTACCATGTTGACATTTCCAGGTGTCATATCATGTTCACGTGGATGGGGGGTGAAGGATGAGAAGGCTGCCAAGCCCGACATTGATGGATATTTTTTAGGGAGACCTCAGGACAGTGTTCAGCCATGTTTGTGGGGACCAAAACAGGTATTTTAAGCCCAAACGTGATCTCGTCTCAGCCCTAACCAAGTGCTTGTTGTGCCTGAACCTAACCAGACCATAAGCACAGAGTTATCACAACGTAAGGCAGAGAACTGAACCACAAGAAATATCAAGTTTAGGGTTGAACTACTAAAAAGCACAGAGGAAAATAACGCTTTGGAAGCACACAGAGGCCAACTCATTTTCCAGCATGTAGGGCAGGCTGTATGGAACAGCATTTTGTTTTCTCCCCGGAAAAAGGAGCCCTAGAGGGAACTTCATCACTTTTTTGCACTTAGGGCCACAGCAGAGAGCACTTTATCATGTTTTATCTAACATAGGGCATCAAAGAGGGCATGGCAATTTTTTCGAACATGGGGGCACCAGGGTGGGGGCGGATGTACCGGTCCAGTGCTTTGGTCAGCAGATCAGTCGGGGTGCCGTCAGGGCTTGCAGAGGCAGTAAAAGACAATATTCCACCAGAACACAGATGTCTGATTTGTGGGTTACACACTAAAGACTTTGCAGAGGCTGTGTTTCCAACACATCTGGCGCTTTTACTTTTATGTTTTAATTCATGACTGACACCTCTGAATCATCTGAGCCAACACTTGTGCTTGGCGCAGGTCTTTACTACAAGCCTTTTCGTCTGCAGTGGACAGACTTTGTTGCCTGTGGCAGGACCTGTGCCGTCTGCGATGAGGGACGTCTCTCTTTGTTGTCAGAACACCTCTAAATATCTTTCACAGGAACAATTACCATACCATCTGTAGCTTCCTGCCAGCGTGTTGCTCACTGTCAGCACGTCAGCTTCTTTTTCTCCCCCTCTTCCTGTCTGCCTATCTTGCACACTCCCTCACACTGAGACTGATGAGGAGCTGGGTCACCATGAATTAAAATGGATGAGTTTAATTGCGTTAATGGTCTCTTTATATTCCGTTTTTCAGTGGATTTTTTCCTGATGGCATATAATAGAGGCCTGAATGGTGGATTAAATTGTCACTAATCTATTTTCTGATTTGCCCTGAGCGTTTAGCATAGCTGATATATTGATGAAGGTCCTTGCATACATTTTCTGCAGAGAGCTGTTTTATTAAAGAACCCAATTTCCACTACATTGAGTATTGTTGGTGTGAAGGTAATGGCTAATTGCTCCAGTGTTAAAGGACTGATATCCGATTAGCATTTAGAATACGTGTTCCAACAGTTACATTAACGTAGCCAAACTTTTTAATTAGACAAACTCTTCTCGGAAGGTAAAGAGTTTTCTTTGTGTGTTAGGCTGGAAGTTTGCTTTTATGGGTTAACACTCACAGACATGCGTTTGATTATCTTGTAACTTTCAACAGAGTGTTTTCAAGTGTTCAACACGACTGTCGGTGTGTGCAGCAGCGGGCTGCAGTAGTCACGGAAATAAAAGTAAAACCTAACATGGCCATCGAGACAGCAATGAGGTTACTCTCCTCGCTGTGTTACAAGAAGTATGTGAGACATCCATCACTGTCACGTTGATTTGCACACTGGCCAACATGTGCAGTAGCAGCTAGCATTACAAGAGGCTAAATGACTAATCAACACTGACATGACCGGTTTGCTCAGTTAGACCAAACAGCCATTATACCATATTTCATCTGAAGTCATGTCACATTTGCCTCGCGTAATTGACACTTTGACGCATGAACTGTACACTCACCACTGGAAGATGAATTAAGGGCGTGGGGCGGCGAAATACAAGATGCAGTTGGATTGTGGGTACACATGCCTGCTCAGATAAAATTTTTTTATTTTTATCTTGTTTTCTCAAAAAAGACTAATTTGTTTATAATTTAATTGTCGCGAGGGACTGTTCAAAAAATCTTTGGGGGAAGAAGGGATTAAAAAGGAGTCGGGGCCTGGTATTTAATTTTGTTCTGCTTAAGGGAGAGGAGCGCAAAACTAAGAAAAGCAGGAAAGGTTATTTATTTGTGTAACTGGATTCTGATATTATTTTTCACTTTTGTATTTCGCAGAGCTGCCACCTGCTGTTATAACTGCCCAGTTAGCAGCCATGGCTTCATTACCGTTTATTAACATATACACTTTAGAAAAACCCTGGCATGATAAATTCATCATGCATTTTAGGTTTATCATTATTCAATGCTTGTATTAACTCAGTGTGGTTCATTGTTTTGAAATATCAGTGAGTAAGGTGCAGCGGTTTGTTACTTATCAAGGGCATGTTCCTCTGAAAAAGCTACAGAGAGCCTTGGTTTTTTTTTTGAAACGGTGAACCAAAAGGCCCGCTGCTGTTCCCCATCACGACATCTTTGATGCTGCTCCACACTGACTATTCAAAATATACAGATAAAAAAAATAAAAAATGCTCAGATGCCATGTACGCTGCTGGGACTGCAGAGGAACACAATTGGCAATGAGTTGCATATATCAAGCACGTCTGACACTGATGCCATCACATTTTTGAACAAATCAACCCCACAGAGGGCTGAATACGCTCATCCTGATTGGCTCAGCACTTCCAGATTTCAGTGCACAGCTATGTAGCGATGATTGCCTATAGAGTTATAGTTCACCGCTCTGTCTCTCTGCCCCACAGGTACCCCAGTTACTCGGGTGACAGCGACAGATGCTGATGATCCAGTGTACGGGAACAGTGCTAAACTAGTCTACAGCATACTGGAGGGGCAACCATATTTCTCCATAGACCCCAACTCAGGTAAGTGCAGTTCTCTGCTGTGTTTTAGGATTTTAAGATTAATCTCTGTTCTGCAGGCGCAAACGTTGTGAGGGTTGTGTACCTCCGTCATAAATCTGATTAGGAGACATACAGTAGCAGCACACACTGGAGGCCATTTTGGAGCATGTTTGACACATCAGATTCAGGAGTCACCTGTGTGGGATGGCCCCAAGTCACAGAACAACCAGCTGAGGTATTACACTCTAAACAGCATGCTAAATAACATACAGGCATAATACAGAGGTCCAGTGTATCAGCCTGACTTTAAATAAAGGAGGAGCGAGTGAGAACACCTCTGTGGAGCAGGCAGAGCTCCTAACGCTGTTACTCATTGTTTGCCTGACAAAGCCTGACGAAGATCTCTGTGAGATTGAAACGTTGCTTCATTAAATTTAATGTGAGCTATTAATACAGTGTCCAAAATCCATTGTCTGTTTCTAACCAACGAAAAGCATAATGTATTACAAAATGTAATGAATGGACGCCACGCCCAGAGCGGGACAAAAAGGGAAGAATTAGGCTTTACAGCGAGGCAGTGATTACATCTGAGGATTATTTCAATCGTCTTTTTCTTCCAGACAGGGCCAGGTACATCAGGCCAGAAGCTCCAAGTATTTAAACATCCGCCCTTTTTCATTACCCGCTTCAGCTTAGATAAATGAGCTTACAGCGTCATCCCAGGTCAAGTTGTAGGCTATCTTTAAGTAAGTATGTCCAACTGGCTGTTAGGGATAACTTCACCTTAAAGTGTCTAACTTAATATATGGTGCAAATATTATGGAAGGTTAACTGAGTCGTCTGTTTTAAGCTTTCAGGGCCAACTGTGTATCACAACCAACACAACCGATACTGCCACTTTCAAACAAGCAGTATACAGTGGGAAATTACAATGCAAGATTTGCATTTGCAAGTATATTTTCACAGTCACTCAATACAGCAGGTTAGGGCAGCCACAGTCAGTGTTGTACATAAGATATTCACATTTGTATTTAGTGCATTTCTAACGTCGTGGTGTCTGCAGTCAGCTGATGTCAGGCTACCGCACATTATTTCAGAACAAGGACAGACAGTTTCCCTGGAGCTTGAGTACTTTCATAGGTGTCTGTCCATGATGAAACTAACAATACTGTATCTAGTTCAACCATAAACCAGTGGTGATGAAAATAGCATCAGAAATTACAAAATAAATATAAGCTGTTTATGAAGCTACTTGAATACGTGTTGTTACAAAGCTGATCAGTTTTTCTTAACTAATGAACATTTGCCATTTTGCAGATACATCATTTTCACATTGTTTTGATGTAGTTTTTGAAAGACAGAGGGATACACAGTTATGTAGCTGATGAATATTTAGATCTATTCCAGTAAATACATGTAGAGGAGACCACAGGGTGACAGAATAGAATTATCTGAATATTTAAATCAGTTTTGCATTTTGGGTGTGAAGACGAGGCTACTTGCTAAAATGTGACAAGAGGAGATGAAACATCAAGAAGACATCCTGATCATATGAATCTGTAATGATATCCACATTGTGCTGTACATCTACAGACGCACCTCTAAGTGGGCATTAAGGTTGGAGGGTCATCCCTCTTCCAGTATCTGCTCTTAGGGATTTAACCAACAAATTAATTTGAATTTATTCATATTTTAGCATTGTTTATAGTTTTAAATCAAATTAAATGAGTTCATTATATTTCCTGAGTTTTGGCAGCAGAGCTCTCCGTGCAGCCGACACTTTTTAAATGAAAAAAGGAGTTCGGAGGAGACAGCAGTGAGGGAGGAGTACAGGTGCTGCTGACAGCTATCAGAGGTTGTACAGGTTCCAGCAGGTGGAGGTGCAACAGCTTCCCGACCTGCTGGTTCACCTGAGCTAACCTCACCACGCTGGTGTGCATTAGGTTAATCATGCTTACATTTTCTGAAAGGGAAAAAAAAAGGTGGGGGGACTCATAGTAAAACACAAAAAGCACTTATCAGGAAACCACATGGCAACATGTTAACAAGTGTTGAGTGTCGGCATTATTATGTAACCACCTCTTTTCAGCCAGCCTGCGAGGGACAACATTAGCAGATGCACGCTAAAAGGGAGCTGACAATGTTGGTTATTGCTTTAAAAGTTGTGTAACAACAACGGGACTGCAGGTAACTCAGCCCATCTGTTTTTGGAAACGCTTGTAGATTATCACTGCATGAGGCTGATGTTAACTCAGACTCCCAGGCTCGCTGCCTCGCTCTCTACAGCTGCGCACTCACGCACACTTATGTTTGGAAACAAAAACAGCACACTGGGGCAAGAATGTGTATTACTGGGGGCACTACAACACAACCGAGGAGTCTATAGCTTTAATTAAAATGTGAAGTAATGCAGCCACATCGTAAGGAGCCGCGGAGCCGATCGGCTGCACACTGTGCCAGCGACTCCGGATGAATTTAATCAGGTAACGTTTTTGATCTCACACAGAGCTTCGCCAGACAGCCGTTAATGACATCACATATGGAAAGCATACATACACACAATATTACTCACAGGTGATTGCTATCTGCACAATAAAATCACCCCGAGCCCTGAAGCAGCCAGGACGCTGCTTAATGAGACTGAACCCTGACAGGAAGTAAAGGCTACTGATGGAGGTGGCTGAGGACAAAACCGCCTCTATCAGTGGGACACATCAGGACAAATGCAATGCTTTCTTTTGTCCTGGTTACGCTAGGTCAACTCAGTGACACGGTTCAACAATGGGCTGCATGAAACTCATCATTAAAACTACAAAATTACAGAATTCATATGTGCAGTCAGTTGCGTGTTTCCATTAGATGATTGGTCGTCCTAAATGCTAAATGGACCAGTACTCATATGCTGCAGTGTAACATCATTGCGTTATGAGTTCAAAATAACAATAATAATTACTTCTTCCTTTCACAAGGCAAACTCTTCAGCAGCGTCATCATGCATAAAGTTATCTCAAAGCAGATCCCAGATTGGATCTTTAATTGCTTTTTCAGCTGACTTTTTAACATGTGTCTGTAAGCAATATGATTAAATAATGGTGAAATTGCATTAATAAGAAATGAGATGGAAATCGACTGCTCACAATTTGGAAAACAGCACACAATAAACAAGCTCCAAGAAAGGGAGTTTCAAAATGTATGTACATAATTAGGAGGAGCGCTCAGTTTTGGAAACATGGAAATCACCGGGCTCGTCCTCGCTGCTATAGGCGGCACAATCTCCAAGCATCTGCAGCCGGAGCGCGGCTATAGAAAGTGCACTGAACGGACAATTTAGGGATTAGCATTCATGCTTTGTGTGATTTCGGAGCACATGCAGATGGCTCATTCAAGTGAGCCAGATGTTTTAATGAATGTTAATGAAAAATAAAAGGTAAGGGGAAAACAACCGTTTGAATGTGTTTGACACTTACAACGCCACATTGGAAATGAAAAGCATTCAATAAATAAATAAACATCATGCCCCAATTCATCACTTGGTTAATGGTCGGTGGAAAAAAAAAAAAAAGTTGAGGCAAATATCTATGGAAATGAGTGTTTGTCTATCCTCCCTTTTCAGTGATTAGGAATTAATTTGAATAATTAACGATGATCAACAGAGATGAGAGTGTTGCTTCTAGCAGGATGACTGAAGTGTGTGTGTGTGTGTGTGTGTGTGTGTGTGTGTGTGTGGAAGATGTAGAGAAGGAGTGACTTGTTTGTGCTGCTCTTTTTATTTGCGGGTTTATTTGTTTGCGTGACGAGAAGAGAGGCAGGCCTACCTTGTTAGTACCAATCAGACGTGTGCTTGGACAAGCGACATAATACAAGTATGGAGAGTGTCACTGTCGGTCGTGCACGCTAGGCACACAACCACATTTTTCAAAGTGCAGCAGACATTGTAATTTGAAGGAGAAAAGTTATTTTTAAATCCTTTATTTAATATGCTGATATCTTCTTCACTCACTCCGTCCTTCAGACCTGTTTTTGTGTGTCCCGTGTGTCCAAGGACAAGTGAGACGATTCGCCACAAACTGCCTGCGGTGTTTCACTTAACAACTGTTTTGTTTTTACCTGTCCTTAAACCTGAGAACCGATTCTAATATCCCTGACTTAATAAAAGGCTTTTAATATTCTTTGTAATATTTCTCCTTGATCCACTTAATAAGAGTGTTTACAACACATATTATCCTCCGCCACCAGTCTCCTTCTCTTTAAAAGCACCTCGAGGTTCTCTGGATTAACTGACTGATCACATTGTCTTCTCTCGGATTTGTGTAGTGAAAATGCTCCATTAAATAACGTTGTTATGAGTATGAGTAGTAAAATGGGTAAAGCAAAAATACACTGAGCTATCCTTGTGCAAATGTGTCGTAGCCTTTTTGAAACCACTTTAAAAATAAGGGCATTCATTTATTCATCGTTTTTTAATAAAATGGGTCAGTGTGTTGTGGGATCACTTATCTGCTGCTGCATCCACAAAGGAAGGCCACTGCTCCCAGCATCTGTTTATGCATGTCACATTAAAAGATGACTTGTTCCAACAAACTGAGCATCTTGTAAATGATCAACACTTAAAAAAAATGTTTTTGGGTGCTGGACATCCACTAACTGGTCACTAACAGCAAGTGTTGTATAAAGTACTCAAAAGCCGCTCTTGAGTAAAAGTTAAGATGGCAAATAGTTATTGAATAAAAGTCTTGAAGTATCTAATAGTAAATGTTTTTATGTAGAACAGTGACTGTCTGGCAGTAAATGTAATGAAGTATGGAAAGCACGAGTGAAAGTAAATCCTGCATTTATTGACATGTGTGTATTCACTATAAACCATAACACTCGGCTGATTATCTGACCTGAGGTTCAGAATAAACAGAGTCAGTGGTTGTGTTTCTTTAATCTGACTGAACATTCATTTGCCTTCAAAATGTCATAGAGTGGAAGTATTCAGCACCAGATAGGAAATAATAAGTGAAGGACGAGTACAAAATGACACATTCAGCAAATATGCTCAACTCACCCTAAATAAATGAACAAACATAAAACTCCAACATTATATTCCTCTCTTCTTAAACACCACCATCCTCTTTCTTACAGCAACTACAAATCAGTGCATCATTTAGATCCAACCACTGTGTGTGTGGCATCACAGTCCTACACAGGAATAAACACACAGTGTAAAATACACCAAAAGCACATTTATTGGGTGCAACATTTTTTGTACTCGATACCAGCACATCTCCCCAAATGATTTCAAACGGAGTCTGTCTGTTCTTTTGAATAGCTGTTGTCCTTTCCAAGCTCAAATAACAACACATTTCTTTTTTCCAGTGTAGTAGTGTAGGAGGCTGTGCGGGTTCCCAGGATTTGAGTATCAGCACAAATACCTTACTGTAATCAGCGAGTGTTTCCTTGCTTCAGCACACCTCATTCCAATGATCAGCTGATCCTGAAGCTCTGCTGAGGCCTTGTAAAGTTCCATTCATTTGAATCCGGTGTGTCGGGGCAGAGACACACTGAAGCATGGCTCCCAGGACCAGGATTGAAGAACACTGCTGTAGCATCTCTTGAAATATGTGTGTTGAAGCATTAAAAATTACACTTCAACGCTAATATCTGTGATAGCCACTGTTCTCTATGAAACCAAAGCTTTTAGGTTTTGCTACTTTCCCAGAAAGCTAGGTGAGTGTATCTGTAGCACCACAGAGACAGATAGCTGTACATTCAGATCATATTTACTAAATGCGCCTCTTACACTTTTCTTGTCATTATCGTGTGTTTTATGTTATTTTTGTTTTGTTTGTCTTCACTTTGTCATTAAAATTGTGGGTCTTGTTGTGTTGATGTTTTAGTGTACACTGTGTATCGAGCAATCTGAATAAAACCTTATTTGAAAAAATCGATTGGGACCTATTAGTCCTGCTGGTGTGTTGGAGACTTCAGCTGTAAGATAACTCCGAGCCTAACCCGTCAAAAGTTAGCAATTATTTGTGTTATTTTCACATATAATGCGGTGACCTCAAACAGGGAGGAAATAAAGCCAATGTCAATAAAAAAAAAGAAGGGTCTCACACAGATATCACAGTTGCTGGACAGAAAGGCTGAGACATTATGTACGGAAGAAGACTTATGGTCCTGGTCTGAGAGGCTGTGGCACTAATTTGTTGTGCTGATCCCGTGGTCACCAAATGTGCACCGTTTTTTTTTT
>CAEMYA010000684.1:71660-115626 GCA_903131615.1 Diplodus sargus | reverse complement strand
TTTTTGTCAGGAAACGTGTTTGTTCGTTCATATCTGTGAGGGTGTTAATGTTTTGTAGAGCCAGGGGAGCAGTGGTAATGGCAACGTGTAATGCTTGAGGTGGAGGAAAAGACACACCCAACCCCGGTGACACGATCTTTAAATAAAAACTTGTCGTGTTTGACAAGATATGTATTTATTAAATTATCTGAACCAGGAGGTTATCACTCCTTCCTCCGATGCAATCTCACTAATGAGGTTAGGTAGCTGTTTTCTGTGGAATATCCGACTCTTCTCCTTCACATCCTCCACTTGTTTGGATCATCAGCGCTGTGCGTGACCTCCAAAAGCAAAGCTGACCCTGAATTTGTGCTGCATCTCTCAGGAAAATCTATCCCAAGAATAGAATACGCAGGCATTCACAACATCCAAACCCCTCCGACATTTTTCATCATAGCCGAGCGTATTCTCATTGTCTGAGGCAGCTCAGGACCGAGGCAGGGTGTCATGCCAAAGCCTGGCTTTTATGAGGGGTTTTATATTCATTTGATGATCCTGCAGGCCTCTGTTTCCTGAGTGGATTATCCGTATATGCTGGTGCTGAGCCCTTTTTATATTCAGCGCTGTGGCAGAGTCAATAAGGTCCATTCTGCATACAATATTCAAGATTATACAAGACAGACAGCATAATTCACACTCAATCAGAATACAAATGACTGCAGACGGTGGAACAACACATTCAAAAACAAACAAACAGCTGATTTTCAGTGCTGGGACCGGCTCAGTCGGGACCACCTTGCCGCGCTCACAGACGGTGCACTCTCAGAGAACAAACCGGGGTAGAATTCTTTACCTCGGCTTGTTAAGGAGGGCTTATTTTGTGAAGTCACAGTCTAAAATAATAGGAGTAAGGTGGGCGTGAAGGGTACAGTACGCCTCACTTGTGCTTGCCTTTGCATTCTCGCATGAACGTCATTAAAATGATGTGCAGAGTATATCAGTCATGTTTATAATTGCACTAATGTGTTATGAACTGCTTCAACCTCCAGCGACCATAAAAGTTGCTCTCCACGGGATGGATCGGGAGATGAGGGAGGAGTACCTGGTGGTCATTCAGGCTAAGGACATGGGAGGTCACATGGGGGGCTTGTCCGGAACCACGACTGTCACCGTCACGCTAACGGACGTCAACGACAACCCGCCAAAGTTCTCCAAAAGTGAGTAACTTCACAAACATCCCAAATTAAATTAGGAGGAGAAACAAATGACTGCTGCTCTGAATGAGTATTTCTCTGATTGGCCATAATTGGAGAAAATAAATGTTATTTTGTAAATTTCATTAAACAGGCTCCTTGGAAACTAACTTCTCTCACTGCTGTAATGTGTAATGATGATGCAGTACTGTAATATGCTTCCACAATTTTGATTAATCTGATCAACATTTCTTGCGACCAAAGTGCTTTCTCTGTTTCTCCGCAGGTTTGTACGAGTTTGTAATTCCAGAGGACCTACCGATTGGGAAAATGGGCGGCAAGGTGAAAGCTAATGACCGAGACATCGGCGAGAATTCCAAGTCTACATACAGCATTGTGGAGGGAGATGAGCAAGGCATGTTCGAGATTTTCACAGACACACAGGCGCAGGAAGGGATTCTTCGCCTGAAAAAGGTAAAACCTAGAAACTAGCTGGAAATGTCTGAATTCTTTATTCTCTCTCACTGACACATCAAACAACACATGACCATGAGCTGCACTGACGCAGGAGCATTCTATCCACACTGTACTTACATGCACACTACTTTTTTACAGCTATCCAGAATGTGGTAATATTAAATTAGGCCTTTTTCTTAATATAGCCGAAATGAGTTTCCAATTAAAACAGGTAATATGTACAAATATTATTAATTGTCATCATCTATTTTCTAGCAATCATTTATGTTGCAATATTTACTAATCCATGCAAAACCCGATGGCCACAATAAATATTGGCAATGCACGTTTCTGTTGTTGTGAGAACACAGTACCTGTGATCTGGTTAGGTTTAGACTAAAGAAAGAGAAACATCACTTGGTAAGACTCAGGGAAACATCATGTTATGCCTTAAAGGAGCACTATGCAGTTTTGTGATTTAAATTTGATATATTTGAATTTTTTAATTCAGAAGAGATTCATTGACTGATTGCTCTGACCAGACCAACTAAATCAACAACCTTTCTTCATTTTCATGACTGGATAAATGGAGTAAACAAACTGTCTTACTGTGTTAATATGTGGCGGACCCTGCCACCTTTCTAGCTTAAAACCGTGTTCTGGGGAAGTTATTTTCCTCTGAGAACAGCTTGTTTATTCAGTCATGAAACATATAATGATATTTCTGAGTTTGTATTACTACCTCATTAATATTGTCTAAATTCTGAGTAAAATATCCCCTCCAACACGATATAGTGCCCCTTTAAAATGACAGTTTTGGTTGCGACAAACACAAAGCCGTCCCGAGGTCTTGTCAAAACACTCATATTAACACAAATACTGTGTTTTTGTTGTCACAAACACAGCTGGAAATTGTCCCGAGATGTTGAAATATCCAGTGGCGTCCCACTTACAAATATTGAAACACAATCTTGAACTGCAGTCAGTGGCTTGGCAACCTTCTCACCAAACTGTAGTGCAACCACCATCCCCTCCTCCTCCCCCTCCTGAAAGTCAGGTCAAAAGCACGTGATCCAACCATGTCATGTCGCATGTGGTGTGTATGACATTAACACATTTGAACATATCAGTGATTTGCAGAAATGTTAATTGCCAACATTTTATTCTGGCACTCGGGCTGTGACCCAGGACCAGAGATTCAGTCAAGGATTTCAGGGCTAAGCCTGGATCCCCACTCACGCAATGACTGTATAAAAAGGAAGCTTTTAATTCTTAATGGCGCAGTAACATGAGGCCAGACTGCTCTGCCCTCTCTGTAACACTTTCTACTGAAATTCTGTTCCTTATGAAAGAAGGTTTCATTCAAAAGTATAACATTAAATATTAAGACGCTGGGGTCTGCACCCTGAGTGTCTTGAGGGCGAAAGGAGCATTTGATTTTGGTATATATTGCCTACATCTGTTTTTCTTCCATTTCAAAAAGTCTATTACACTAAAGTCCTGCACATTCAGCTGTAGCTGTAGCTTAACTCCAGGCATAGTGTTCCATATTGTAAACTGGCCCAGCCCTCATTCTTTCATTCAGTTATAACTTTGGTTGTATTTAGTTTTGCTGATACCAACATCTTGATCACCATCAGAGCAGATGGTCTGAACCTTAAGTTGCCTCTTGTCCTGGCAATGCTAGCATCACATATGAGAGCTGCAGTCTTCTACCACTTCAGTGAAGCAGTTGCTGGTTAATTGCCTGGCTCACGGGAACATTAGCCGTTCAGAAAAGAACAGACGATGGTCATCAAGATGTTTGCCGGTGTACGTTCCTGAGGAATCCCCCTCACCAAACCTCAATCTCTCACCTTGAGGCAAACACATTAGCGTACAATGGCTTGATACAATGTGATGCTGGTGAAGCAAATGTTCCCCATCAACAGAATTGCATTTATTAGCTAAAGATGAGGTGTGGCATAGGCATGCTTTCCTGCTGCAATGCGATACGCTCCTAGATAAATGCAGCACACTCACAGTATGGATATTAGCTCCAGGATAAAAGCTGCAGGACTGAGCCTGGATAGCATTGCTTGCCTGCAGACATTCAGGGCACCCATTCCCATATTTCTCTCAATATGGAAGTGTGTGAAATTTTCCCTTTGAGGACCGCAATGCATTTTATTAACACTGTGACCTGCAAGAAATGTTTGGATGCGGCCATATCTCAAGGACATCTGTGGGAAAATAAAAACTGAGATTTGAGAAACATGGTATCAAAGACACCAAAGCATATGCTGTTTATAAATGTATGTGTTTGATATTCTAAGTCTGCAAATGCTCTGCTTGGTAGGGATTGCATGCATATATTGAATCATACAGATGACTGATGGATGGGTGTTCTTAAGTCTTGGTTGGCTTAGTGTCTGTGGAGAGAAGCCATATATCACTCAAATATGGAATGCCATTGTGTTGTGAAGTAAAATGACATCACCCCAAGGACATGTGGTGTGACTTTGTCAAAGTGTGAACAATGAACTGTGTGGGAGGTGGACTGAATAAGAGCTAAGGCAATCTGCCGGGACTACGATTCACTGCCACTAAAGAAAACATCAGCGCTGGAGAACAAACTCTACGCAGAGTCAAAAAATCTCTAAGTGTTGACAAAGCAAATGTCAAATGTGTTAGTCTTTTAGGCAACCTCCACTTCTGTGTCCCGCGGAGAGCCTCACTCTTCCCATGTCTGCTCGGCTTTCTCTCTCCGGCCCGAGTCGGTTGCCTACATCAGTAAAGCGAGACGGATGATAATGCGTTGGGAAAGTTGCAAGGCTTTTGCACACTTACTGTTTTTTTGCATCGCTCCAGACAACAGCGTCTCAAGTTGAGACGAGTTGAAAGAAGCACTTGTTATGCTTTAGCTCTTTGTTCTGGATCCTCCTCACCAGTGTTATCCTCCAACCAGGGTGACAGGAGAGAAGGTTCAGTGGAAGTCTTTCCCCCAACACACCCTGTCCCTGTCAACAGCTGTACGGTCTGTAAAGTGCCATACAACGTGGAGTTCAAATTATGAAAGATCCTTTGCGGCAAGGTTAAAACACATTGATCTAAGTGAGGCTGGAGAGGCACGAACCAGGGGAGAGATTCTTTGCTGTTTGGGTTATAAGCTTTTTATCTGCCAGCCCCCAGGCCTGTCGGGGGATGTCAGTGGGACGTGAGCTTTCACCCCTGCAGCCAACGCTGAACTTTGAAGTCTCTAAATGGTCTGTGTGTACATACTGATTTGATGCTAACGCTTGAGAGAGACTGAAAAATGACACAGCGGGGATGTGGGCTGGGACACGAAGGTGACAGAGTGTTAACAAAGGAGAAACAAGAATTCCTCTTTCTTGCTGAGCTTGAGTCTGATGTCCCCCATTTATACATTTAGCCTGATCCAGTTAAGCCACATTGTTACATGTTACCGGGAACATGTAAGGATGTAAATTGGCTGTGCAACCTTGACTCCAAAATGTCTGGCGAATAAGCTCTACTGTTTTCCTTCTGCGCTCGTGAAGCTCTCAATAATTAACAGTGGCTGTACAACAGCAGCACCATGCATGCTAATAAAAATCAAAGTGGCTCTCCCTGGATTACTCAGTCAAAGCACTGTGTGCGTTTATTGAATTAATTATTTGAACAGGTCAGACTATGACTTGGTTTCTGATTCCATGGGTACTACACAGTAGGCTCAGTTGCTTTTATAGATGCTGTTTTTGATTTTTTTCAATCGATTTAAATACTCAGTACTTGACCAAATAATTAATTAAGCTTAAGTAGGTTAATCAGAGAAGCCGCTTCCCCCTGTGGTCAAACTTCACACATGTAATTCAGTTTGGTCTAATTAAACATGCCAGAAACAGCGAGAAACAGTCAGGAACCTGGAAACAGACATAACAAGGTGTTTCTACATGAAGTCAAGTACAAATAACAGGAGCGAAGCAATGTGAGCCAGTTCTCCCAGATACATTTAATAGTTAGTGCTCTATGTGCTCTTTCAGGATACATAAGTAAAAGTGAAATGCAGCTCACAAAAATGCTAGTACCCTCAAAGCCACACAAACTGACATTACTATATTAATGATTCTGAAATTAGCAAGTATCAGGCGTGACCAACTCAAAGGGAACTGCCATCCGATGTTTTAGCATCTTTAGTGTACGTTTTCTACACCCACGACCTTTTATACAGCAGCTAAAGAGAAGGATGATTTTCTCAAGAGTGGGTGGAGAACAAAATAAAGCGACATGGAGTAAGTGTTGGTCTTAGTGCCCTCGGCCATCAGCCACATATCCGTAGCAGTCACTGAGCGTCCATGGCCTTAGTTTTTGTGGGGTGTTGTTGGCAGCAATGAATTGGTGATGGAGTTCATCTATTAGAGAAATGACTTTGACTGGCTGTTGGGCGAAGCAAAGCAGCGCATGGTTAGAGAAACAGGAGAAGAAGTAGAAAGTATATCACTTTACTATCTTTACTATCACGATCTCACCCATTTATCGCAGTTTCTCCATATTTTACACCTTTGTCTCTTTGTCAGTGCCAACTTTAATCAGGCATATTCAGGAGAGGTGGCTATTTTAACAAGAGAAAAGTGAGAATGATACCAGCAGCAAACAATGCTATATCCTATTGTTTTTTTCTTAATGATGAAGACAGAGTTCTGGCTGCTGGTATGGAGACTCATATCGTCTCCAGTGGGCACAAAACACAAGTGCTAGTTTGCCTTTCGCTGTGGTCTTTGTGGTGTGTTCAAGCACAGCTCTTTGGTCAGAACACGGGCAATGTGACGCAGAGTCGGCCTCTGATGTTCTCTGATGTTGGTTCAGTGAGTGTAGGGCAGCTACTTTCCTCTGGGGGTCTCAACAAAACTGCAAATTGATGCTAATGTCTTTCACATTCACCATAACAGTGATAGTGTTTCAGTGTTGTGGTACAGATTATTCAGCTGCCCCCAAGTTTTCTGAGATGACCCCCTGATTATATTGATCATTCCAACTGCCAATGGAATGGCTACAATTACAACATCAAGATGTAAATCTGGCCACCAGATTAGAAATACAATGTGTGTGAAAATACAATTTGAAATTACATTTAAATTGAAGTGCCAGTTGTCTTAAAATAATCTGGACATGAACCAGTTAAACCAGTTAAGTATATATGAATATGGATATGAATATTTCATATATTTCCCCTCTTTGCACTTCAATATAATAATTTTGACTCGAGTCACAATCCCATGCTCTTTCTCTCCGCTGCCATCTGAATTCAAGTGTTCCTTCTGGAGGTCCAGCCACATGATGTACTGTCAGCCCAGACAGCAGGATCAGAGAGAGAGTGAGAAAGGAGGAATGAGGGCGGAGGTTTAGTGTCAGGAGTGAGGAGCAGGGGGAGGAGGAGAGGCAGAGGAACGGGTTAATGATGAAAGTCTTCCAAATAGCTTCTTCATGGAGGAGTGGGGCTTGGAGAGGCTTCAGGGGCTTCGGTCTGTCGACTGGCGACCTGACGCCAGGAGTGTAGGAGTAGGGGAGTCGAAGCCCTCGGTTGCCTCCCACGTCTGTCTGGGGGTCCAGCCTCCCAGCTGGCACCCCTCCACCCACCTGCCCCCTCCACCCCAGAGCTCTCAGCACTAGCCCTGTCCGACCTCGGGGACGATTCCTCTCGCTCTCTCCCTCCTTCGCTAACTGAATACATTTCTCGTTCTGTTCACATCCCTCGTCTTAGTCCTCCTCTCTCCCCAAGCCGGCTCCTATCCCCTCAAGCGGCAAGGCCCAGTTTTGATTTCCCTATAAATCCTGGTTATGGAGCGTGGAAGTGACTTGATCCCATTATTATAGTAGTATGAGAACGACCAGAGGTGATTCAGATTGAAATTGTGACAGTCTGGGATGTCCTCAGAGATGCCAGCAGAGTAAAATTGTGACTCTCCTCTTGCCTTTAAATATTAATGACGAGCCATCTGTAAGGCAAATACTGTACAGCAATTTAAAACAGTGATTAAACAGATATGTCAGTCACACAGCGACACATCCTCAACAAAATGTTTTATTTCTCTTTGGAAAATTACACCTTTTGTTGATGGTCTTGAATGAGCGCCCGCTCTCATGTATTTCATGTGATCCGGTTATGATAGCAGTGTGAAAGCTCTATTAATCTGCTGTCACTGAGAGTATTAGCGTGGAGATTTGTGTCATTTCATGCCCATAAATGGTGGAAAATATGTTCAGGTTGTGCAACACTGGGAATTACAATTACATTGATTTAAATCAAAACGACGATCAGACAGATTCTGTGTGCAGTAACAAACAGATAGCACAGACATTATCACAGTCACTGACACACTCCCACTCTTAAGATTAAAGCCCCCTGTGTCTGTGTAATTTTTGTGATTACAGCTTCTTTAAATGCTTTTGATGGCGTGATTCTTTTTAGTAGAAAAGAATAGGAAGCGATTCACAATAAAGGGAAGCTCACTGAGTTTACAGCTAAGCTTTATCCACTGGCTGGATCCATGGAGTGATGGCTGGAGGAGCAGCATGCTCTGATGTCTGCCACCGTGTCTTTTTGGATACTACCACTGGGGGCGCAACGTCAGACATTTTAGAAGTATATGCACAGGTTGTTTAATTAGGAATTGTTGCCAAAATCCCTCATTACTCAATACAGTGTGGTCATGATGTTAAAAGTAAGAAAAAGCGTTCTGATTTTAATAGTTGTGAAAGATATGTACGCAACAAGAGTAGCGATGGTCCGACCACAGACATTTTGATTTGGAAGACAGAGTCCTTTGTTCCAAAGAACAGACGCACACTCAGCAGCACATTCCTAAAGTATCAAAAGTAAATGCACTCATTATGCAGAATTGCTATTTTTAGATTGTTGTATTGATTTTAATGTTGTAGCTGGCGGAGGCGGAGGTGACTTGAAAAAAGAAAAAAGGATCTAGGCAGTGGAAAGCTGAGATCTCTGTTTGTAGTCCATATTATGGGTCAAGCTCCAAAAACAACGATTTTCACATTCTTCAATAGCGCTTCTTACAGCCTCCCCGCCCTGCGAACATCCACATTGTTTGTAATGCAGGCCATCAACTCTCAGACTCTGCGTTCTCCAAACCAAGTCAAGGTAACCCCCATGACATGATCAAGGGTTTTGGAGTGCTCAGTCACAAGACCTGAATACATACTGCTTCTTGTGATCTGGCCCTCAGACGCACGGCACTGGGGCTGCCAAATATCTTCTCATGATCCAATTTGTAAGGAAGTTTGAGACTCATGACTGAAACTCAAAAAACAACTTGCCTTTATATTGGACCTTTAAAGGTTTTATTTTGTCAAACATGTTAATGTTTCTGAAAACACACGTTCACATGAATCCAAAATACTATTGGCAAAGATTAATTTACACAACAATGAAGACATTATACCCATAATTCCATGTTGCTTAATGATTTGATCAAGCTAACCCGACCAGTTAGCTATGCTACTGGCCCAAGTGTGTCTTGTGAGGAACAAAGGAATCTGGACACTGACATTCCCTCCATTGTTTTATATGTTAATGTTAAAGGTTGTGAAACCCAAGTGCATTAATATAACACTTCTGTTGCATGAAGCAGTCCTTGACCCCTTCTCTCTCTGTCCCCTTACAGCCTTTAGACTACGAGAGCAAGAGAGCCTTCACCTTGAAGGTTGAAGCCACCAACGTCCGCTCCGAGCCCAGCAGCGGCGGGCCCTTCAAGGACTCGGCTACAGTTAAGGTTGTGGTTGACGATTCCGACGAACCTCCTATTTTCTCCAAACCGATGTACTTACTGGAAGTGAATGAGAACGCCCCCATCAACACGGTCATAGGGTCGGTCACCGCCAGAGATCCAGACTCGTCTTCCAGCGTCGTCAGGTAAGAGAGTGGATGCAATTAACAAGAAGCAGCTGAATAAAAACTGAATCTTCTCTGATTAAGCATGTGCTTTTGACTGACCAGCAAAATCAAGTAACACAACTTGAAATAAGAAAAAGCTCTTTAGTGTATCTTAAAGAAGTGATGCAGAGAATAAGTTAACAAATGAGCCTTTTCAGGCTATAATGAGTTGTTCTAATAAAAAGGTTGACACTGAGGCATGCAATTAAATCTCGTCAAGCCCGTGACCTTTGGAGACTCCGGTAGTGCCGTCGACACTGAGGGAGCGATTCAATGATTGCTCTAATTTCCGCAGATGTACAAAAAAGAAAGCAGATTATGAGTTGGAGGCAGCAGAACTTTCTCGTCCAATGTGTGACCAGTCCTGCAGTGTTCTCCTCTTGTCTGACTTATTCTTGGAAATACCACAAGGGCACCTTGAGGATAGGTTATACAGGCAATTTCTCTCCCTCCATCTTGGCATTTCATTAATTCTCCTGTGACTTGCTGACCGCATTCCCGGGACAACACTCAACAGGTTGTGTGTAATTGCATGGCGAGCAGAGAGCAGAGGCTGGGTTTCATAGATTGGCTGAGGCTGCAGCCCCTAGCCCCCACCCCTCCCTGTTCCTGGTGGCATCTTCATGTTTAGTGATGAGATAGCTAGTAAGAATTGAGCCCCGAGGTTGTGTGATGTCCCTCCCCTGTCAAAAAGAGGTATATTTCATGTCTAATGGCATCTTCTGCTTCTCTTTGTCCCCATTTCGTGTTATGTTCAGCAAGTCTGTGTGTTAGAGGGACACAGAGAGACAAAGTTAGATGCACCAGTTTAGAAAATGAGAGAGCTTCCTATAAAAGTCTAGTGTATCATTAAATTTAGCATTTTCTTCTGAATTACATGAAGTATTAAGTGAATTGCCCTTGTCTTCTCTCTTGTTACATGTTTTAGTGCATCAAAAACTGACTTAATATCAAAGGAATGTGCACCAAAACAATAGCAGGACCCTGCTGAGATTTTTGGAGCTGTGAAACTGTCCAAAATGTAACTTTCTGTCTTGGCACCTGGTAAATGTTTGAGCATGTTGCAATGCAAGCCAGCAAGTCACACGCTGCCATTTGTTTGTACCAGGTCATTTGTCATTTTACAGTCTGTTTCTTTCTTTCTTTTTCCTTTTTGTCCCGAGGTCATTATCTAACAATAACATTGTTCATTACACTTTTAATCACCAATTTAATAATTTTATGGAGAAGTTTTTTTTCAGAATGGATTGTTGCTCAAGGCCTTTTGTGTGACTGTCAGGCCAAAACAAAGTCCACTGCAGTCGCAGAAGCTGAAAAGGAGCTTTTTGAAAATGCGCTCAAGAGCTGTTAGAGAGCTCGTTCTCAAACTTTCAATTAAAAAACCCTCAAGAGAAAGATGAAGAAGAGGAAGACATAAAAAGTGGCTGATAGAACGCAGCATTAAATAAGTGCTCAAAGATTAAACACACACATTTGTACATAGTAACAACAAATTGCTATTCTGTATCATGTGATTTTCTATTTTGCTTTCCTATATTTGCTATCCGACCCCGCAAATCCTCAAGATGCACATCATCTATCACTGTGTCAAATGTTGCCGGGGATCAGATGAAACAAACTATTAGCTTATTATGATGCATCACCCTGAGCAAATACCATTTGATTTTACTTCCAGCAAAGGTTTATATAAGCCTGTGATTCTGAGCTTCGGCCTGATAAAATGATCACGGTGTGGATGATTTTGAATCCTTCCAGATGTGCTGGCTGACAGAAGGCTGCAGCCTCACTGATGACTCTAACACGATCAAAATTATGTTTTAAATAATAGAAAATCTGGATCGAAGCCTCAACAGGCAGCAAACTAAATAATTGCACTGTGACAGTTTGTTTACATGGCTGCAGTTAACAACTCTTTTTATCACTGAATAATCTGCTTATTATAATATTATAGATGAAGCAGTTAATCATTTAATCTTTAAAACACCACAAAACTGTGTTGGTCACAATATCTGAGTCCACCGTGGCGTCTTCTAATGTCTTGTTGTATAAAAACAACCAATCAGAGTCACAAGATTTTCATTTTCCAATGATATATTAATTGCTTGATTTGGTGACTTGTGTATTTGGGTTTTTCCTGCAATATG
This sequence comes from Diplodus sargus, assembly GCA_903131615.1. NCBI lineage: Eukaryota > Metazoa > Chordata > Actinopteri > Spariformes > Sparidae > Diplodus > Diplodus sargus. Next base: position 103,924 of record CAEMYA010000684.1, on the reverse strand, counting down.
TTGAGCTGCAAGTCAAATATAAAACAGACAATCAGTAAATCCTCACACTGGAGAAGCTGGGACCAAAATAAAACATATTTGTTTGTTGAGTATTAGATTAAAGAATGACTTCAATCATTTATTTAAATAAGTGCCAGTTTCTGGCCAACTACTCGGGCTGACTAATTATTCCAGCTATAGATGCATAGTCGAGGTAAACATCTCAAGGTAGCTCAGACTCCAGGATAAAATGCTTGCAGTTAACATTTCTGAAAACCATGGGTATGTCCATATTGCGTTCACATTACATGATTATGACCTCACTTCAGTATCGGCAGGTGGAGTCGATAGTGGTGTAGTTAGAAGCACGGGGCTACCGAGCCAGTGACCACTATTTGGGACTGTGTTTCAACATTTGCAAGTGTGACACCACTGGATGTTTTTAGCAACCAAACCAGATATCAAAACAGATTTTTCTTAACCTAATCAACCAGATCATAAACACAGCACGTCACAGTCATGACGTGAGAAATGGAAACTGAAAACACATACTGATGTAATGTTACAACATACCCCTGGTTTGCAAACATGTACTTTTATTTGGTGTGTATGTCATTACAGTACAACACATGTTGAGCATTGCTTTTATTTATTCATTTAGTTTGTTTTACCATAAACCTTGTTCAGTATACTAAAGTAGGTATTGGCTGTAACCCCTTTTCATCACTGCAGTTCAAGTTTTGAATACCCTTCCTCAAAAGCTTGATTCAGCACAGATGGCTGAGAGGAGTGCTCTATGTTGCTGAATCTTTCAGCTTTTTAGGTCTTGGAAAGCCCTCTTAACAAATAGATGTTCAGAAGGGCTTGCGAGAAAAACACTGTTTTGTACATAGAGAGTGAAAGGCTGTGTAATGGTTCAAACAGACTGACAAGTGAATGGGCAGAAAGAGGCAGATTTAGAAAAGGACTGGGTTCAAGTGCACAATAATGCCTTGAACAAGCTGGAATTAACAGGCTTGTTGCTTCAGCAAAGCTATTCTTACAACTCCAAAAGAAACAGACATTTGGTCTGGGGTTAGCACTATCATAAATTGGAACACTCAGTGTCAGCTGAGCATACTTTGGACTGACGAGTTAGCATTAAAACCCATTCAGTCTAACCACCTAGTAATCTGCAGAGGGCTGAAAGATGTATAATATTCAGAGCTTATTTGCATGGTTGCGGTTCAGTAAGGATCAAGGCCGCTTTTCTGGACTGGAAAACAAATTCAAAACCAAAAGATTTACAGCAGTATCCTCCCGTCATGCAACACTGTCGGACATCCACTAGACAGAAGTTTTAATCATTTAAAGTGAACTATTTGGAATGGATATGATACCTTTGGTGTCCAACTTTGACTGTTTTCAATAAGTATTTTTTGAAGGAAGGAAGAAACACATAGAACACAGGGGGTTACAGACCTCTGATGAATATTTCAATCCTTTCATGTCAAGAACAATGGGAGAGAAACAAGGTATTCTTGTAGATCTTTACACTTGTAAATTACACTTATCAGCCCACAATTCTCCTTTTTTCTGCCCCTCTCTTCTTTATCTTTCTCTATCAAACATCGGTAAGAAAAGGAGCTCCCTAAAAGAAAGCTGCAGTCAGTGAAAATGGATCTATGGTTGAGGAGCAATGGATCTATATTGGAGGAGTGGTAATAGCAGCATTAGTGTGGACTTTCTCCTGACCACCGTCTGAACGAGCTCTCGAGTCGACCCCTTTGATTAGAATTGCTCCCCGTCTCAATCCCCCTCCAGTCGGACCAGACTGAACCAGTCTGAGTCTGAACCACTGGGGGCGAGTGCTCTGGTGGGCTGCCATGTCCTCTGCACTCAGGAGACAAACAAGCCCTTAGCTGTACTTAATGCATCCAACCAAGAACATTTCAGGTGCACTCCATGAAATACTCCCCCAGTATTGCTTCTCTCTGGAGCCTGTGCTCTGTCGTTTTCTACCTGACTGATCGCAAATAAAAAGCAATGTGACATCTGGTCGTCACGATGGCTGTGCGACACTGCAGGATCTCATAGAATAGCTTCAACTTTATTTCAGGCCAAAATATATATGTTTGGTTTTTCCAAGAAGTTTGGTTTAAGTCTTTGTCTTCACACTTCTTTCCTCTTGTGTCTTTTATTGTTGAGAAAAATTGCAGGAACATAATGGAATCCTGTAAAGCTTGCTTCTGTCTGCAGCTTTCCATATGTTGTTGAAGCACACCTGACAGCTGACATGCTGCATATGGTAATACAAGCCGGCATGGAAAGGAGTTTTTTTTTTTTTTTTTTTTAATAAATGAAAAGTTAATGTCAGGGAGGCCTGTTCTGCACGAATGAGTTTTTTTTTCTTCTCTTTTTATGATATTTTAATATAGTACATTACAGAGCGGCTGGGTTTCAGTTTATAGTATATCAATTTATGATTTTACTTTGGAGTCTGCGGGAAAATCTCCTCTCAGGCAAATGTGCCTGAGATCCAGCCTGAATAATATGAAGCATTCAGGCGACGGTTAAACTTAGTTCTACATCTGTGATTCTCCCGGTGGAATTACTGACCTAATAACAGCAGGAATGTCACATTAGGCTCTCAGGAAAAAAAAGAAAGAAAATGCTTTTGTTCTTGATCTTTTCACCTCTTCTCCCTCCAACTTGTACAGGCGCTCAGTCACACACATTTAGACTCACTCACACTCTGACTGAGATCTGAAAGGAAAAGAAAAAAAAAAGAAACTAGCTTTAAATGTGCTCACGGGGGTGAAAAAGCACACATATGCAACCTTTCCTTGGCTCCTCAACCTTGATAATTTGGCTGAAAATCAATGAGAAACTGAGGTTAAGAAATGAGAAACACACTTTTGAGATAATTACATTACAGTGCCATCATTACAGTGTTGATTTTACAAGTCTAATTATTCAATAACTGAACTTGAGGGGAAACAATGTAAATGTTCTTCTTACTTATGAAATTAAGAAACACAAAAAAAAAACCCAGCTGGTCTGACATGACTAAGGGCAAATAATAACTAATGTCCTTTACTAATTTGTACTTGTTCTACTGTTACAGGATGTGAAGCATTTCTTAATATATAGTGTGATTCTTGTCCAGTCTGACGAGCCAGATGGTATGTTACACAGTCCCATCTGAAACAGTGCAGCTAGAAACTTTTTGGAAAAGGGCAGGCACTTTGAAAACACACCTGACAGGCGATTGGGCAAAACTTCCGCCTGTCACCCTCTATCACAAGCTAACTTTGACCAATCAGATCAGCAGCCAGTGGAGCTCGTTGGTGAACTGAACTCTTAATCTCTCCATCGAGGGAGGAACGATAGATATAGTTTCCATTCTTAACAATTTGTCACTGCTGTTTTTTGCTCATCTTTCAGTGAAAAAAAAAACAACTGATGCTATGGCATCTACACCAACCTCACCAAGAGCTGCCATTGTTGTTTCAAACAGGCACTTCTCTCACTGGTCGTCACGCCTCAGCCACACCGGTAGCTGCTGTCTCTAGCTGCCAGCAGTCACTGAAAGGACGATGAATGGTTTAACCAATGTGTCCGGCCACGAGCACATAGCCTGAAGCCGGGCGAGGTGGATCAACGAGATCACATGATCTTGTGAAGCCAGCTGCCTCGCAAGGTCAATTTTTGTAAGGCACAAATATATTTTTAACATCAGAAGCATACCGCGGTGATTTGGTATTGCACTCGCATAAACATAAAGGAATCGCTAGAGATACAATTTGATTCTGAAAGCTGGAGCATTTGCAGTGTCTCTTATTGATCTACGAGAGGTCGCACAGGATTTCTTGTTTAATTCAGCATTTTTTTTGTTACACTTTCTCTTTGCCAGTTTGCACCGTTGCTCAAGGTTAGGTGGTAGCAGATGTTGTGGACTGTCACAGTGAGTGTGTTGTTATGTTCCCAGTGTGGTTCATTATGAGCCCCAACTGAGCTGTCAACATCAGTCCAAATATCCAAGACTTTCACTTGTATTTTTGTCATTAAATTCCATATCAAAGACTATTTTCTAATGAAAGAGTTCTGTATCGCAAGTCCATGGTACCGACTGATAGCAAAATAGCAGTTACAATAGCCAGCTATTATAAAATGAAAACGTTTACAATTGCTGCACACTGTCTGGTGCATTTCTCCTGGATGAAGCTGTTTAACACACATTATTTGAAGGAATTGAATGATCACTAGGTAGCTAGCATGAGCGCTGATACGGACGTGGCTACAGAGACAAAAGATTGCCACCCACAGAAAGTCTAGCAGTGAAGGTGTCCTGGCTGCACTGTGTGATTGACAGGCAGGCTGTGCCGAGAAGCCACATCAATGCGCCAAAGAAACCATAATTGAATGGAGAAAAAAAGAATAATGATCCGACTGATTACGACTTATGGTGATCTTCTCTGCACACGGAGAAGCATCTGCCACACTGATGCATTCTGATTAGCGTCTTGTATTTGTGTAATATTTAGGGTGAATCTGTCTGGATGTCTGCTGCGTAAAAAATGCTACAGCGGCTTTAAAACAGCCGCTACGTGATGTCTAACTGTCAGACTGAGGTCAGCCCAATGCCGTTTAAAGGCCTGTGAAGAGTAAAGAAAAAAGCTGAAACCAGACGACACACACACACACACATACACATACACACACACACACACACACACATACACACACATACACGCGCGCACACATACACGCGCGCACACATTTGCACACATGCTCACATCACACTCAGGAAAACGGCGCACGTATAATGCTGGATATCATTTTTTATTTGCTTTTAATTCTTTTCACATCACGTTGTCAGTTTGAGTGACAGGTGGCAGAACATTTCAGGGTCTGTCTCCTCGCTTCCACGTGAGGCTGTCAGAGTTTGACTGGGATCCACTCAGTCTGCAGGAGAGAGGCTGCTCCCAGGTGGCTCGCTGCTGTCTGCCTGTCTTGAAAGTGCTCTGCGTCTGCAGGGCAGGAGAGAAAGAGAGAGAGGGAGGGTGGGGGGTGGGCTGTGGTGCTGGTGGGGGATGGGGGTCCTCATGGACCTCTCCCAGCCCGGCGTCGAGAGGATTTTACACCATTTCATCTCAAAAATGGAAATGTCACGGCTCGGTACATCTCCCCAACAATTGGAATCTGGGCCAGTGGTTTATTTATTTCATTTCCTTCCATTCTTGTATAAGCAGCATCCTCCTTCATATAAATTGTGGTTGTTGTGACTTTGTCTTTGTCTGGTACTCTTCCTCTATTCCTCTCTCCATCCGTCCGACCCCTCCCTTCTCACTCTCACATAAACACTGCATGGTCCCTGCCAACAGGTCTGGACTGATAGGGATGAGCGGTTCTGCTGCGAGATGGTGCAAGACCTGGGGTTAGCAAGGAAGGGAGGCAGGGTCAGCAGGGCGCCTGCTGGTCCAGGGGTGTCTATGTGGGGAAAGGGTCTGCAAAGAATTGGATAAGGGGATTGGATTAGGAAAAGCTTGAGACCCAGCTGGATGGAAAAACAACAAAAAAAATATTTCTGACTGTTCGTGAGAAGGAGAGGGAAGAGATTGTGAGGGAAGATGTGAGAGTGAGACACAGAGAGAGAGGGAGAGAGAGAGAGAGAGAGAATGGAACGGGGACACTTTGTCCTGCAGGTAAGGAAACACTTACGAGCTACATGGTGTAATTAGCTCCCGTGAATCATCGTGGCCTTGTGTTTTCAGTGAGTAGGATGTTTATGACTGTCACACATAATGGTAAATGAAACGTGTGAAGCCAACGATGACCCATAATGACGGATTCTTTTTTAGTCCGTTTTGTGTGGGCTCGTCCCAAGAATTGGCGCTCTCCGCGCGCTGCAACATGAAAGAGCGATTTCACAGCTTCGAGTGGCATCGGAAAATTCTCTTTAATGTGCATTCCAATTTCATGCCCGCTGCTGGAGTTTCTGCTGGGGAGTTTTATGTCTTGCCACTGTATTTTTAAGACTGCGAGTCTCAAAAAAAGTCAGTGTGTCACCAGCAGGGTCACGGTTGACGAACGCGGACGTTGAAAAGTGTGCGTGTTGACGAGGGCCTTATTGCGGTGAGCGGTTTGAAAACAAAACAAAACCGTTTTGCATGAGACCAAACAAGGTCACACGTAACAGGCTCATGGTCCGTCCATCTCCATTACATCCATTATCCCCTTGCACCCCCCCCACCGTGTTAGAGCTCATGTGACACAATGCTGGCCTAAGTCATTAATGCAAAGCCTTTGGGAGCCATTGAGTGTTGACAGACACCAAACAGGGTTAACAACACCCCATCTCTTACCCTGACATAACACTTACTAATGTCTTTCTTTCCGGAGGGAGGTGCGGGTGCTGGCGGCGTGGGGGAGGGGCAGGGCTGTTATTATTCCTCAGATAATTATTGATTCCCCACTGTTTTCATTGTGTTTTTATCTTGATGGATAAGGCCCTGGTGGCCACAACGCCCAAAGGCCTGCACAGAGTTTTGGCTCAAATTTCTAATGATCGATTCTCTTTGCAGGTACTTCATCGATCGGCACACGGACCTGGAGAGGCAGTTCAACATCAACGTGGACGATGGGAAGATCACTCTGGCCAAACCGCTTGATCGGGAGACGGACATGTGGCACAACATCACAGTAACTGCCACAGAAGTCAGTAAGTAACCTCTCCTGACTCCGTTCACTCCCGCTGTGAACATTGTTCCTCATGAATTGCAATGCCCTATTTTCATAATCATCCTCCTTTTTAGACATTCATCGGCACGCAGGTTTTACAAACTGAGAGCTGCAGGAAGACACGTTCAACATCGTTCTCTCCTGTGCAACTTAGTGTGTTGTCTCAGTCAAAGGACTCACTGACCTGCTGCACACAGTACAGCAAACCGCCGCTTTTAATCGCTCCGACAATATGGCACAAACAATTAGCGTTTGTATCCACAGAGGCATTAAATACGTTGATTTGCTGAGTTTTGATTGAATTAAACAGCTCAGTAGTCAATTTGTGGAAGTGCAAGAACATTAAGACGTATCAAATAAACAGTTTTAAAGACATGCTCCAGAGTGGATTGCTCCAAACGCCAACATCCATTACAGATTAAAGAACATCTGCGAACCGCAAAACTCACTGACTACGTGGAAAATCTTGCCGGCAGAGCTACAAACAGCTCATACCATATGTAAGGCTTTATTTGCATACAGATTGTTTCAGGGGGGCTGTATGTTGTGATAAAGCTTAATGTACCCCTTAAAGCTATTGGAATAGAAACTGAGACAGCTTGTAACTTTCCCCCCGTCCTCTTCTGCGCCGTCTCCCCCTCCTTTCCTCTCCGTCTCATCCTCTATCTGTCCCTTTCTTTCCCTAATCAAAGGAAATACACATTAATTGGTCAGAATAAATGAAAGCCCGAGCGCTGTCATAATGTTTTGGCCGTGCAGCACAGACGAGTCCCACCATCGTAGCAGCCCGTTGGAGGAATTGAACGTGTCTCATTCAATAAACCGGCTGCCTTGTCATTTCCTGCACCCATACATTTAGAGCGCGCTTTCATGCCTGTTGGCAAAGTAACTGTGGTTCGAGATAGTGGCATCTCTGAGAACACCTAATAGGAATTTGCCAAAATAAATATGCCAGTTTTGCTATTCTTCACGGATGGGGAGGGAAAGCCGGTGTCTGCTCTGGCGTGAAGAGGAATAGATGTGTTCCCAGTTCTATCCCGATGCCATTTGCCACCCAAACGGAGGCGTGTTCTGCTGCCTCGCACCGGTTGACATCTGACTAATCAGATTCTATTCCCTGTCTGCTGCTGGGGGAAAGTCACTTTTGCAGAGGGGGGTGGAGGGGGCTCCGTCTCCGTCTGCCCTAATCCATCTATCACTGTCTATCAGACTGTCAATTTCCATGCTCCTCACTGCTTACCTCTTTTTCAACCCATCTCCTGGCCCGCACACTGACCTGTCCATTGCTCTGTGTTAAGACTTAAGCCTCAAAGACACAGACAGCCGACTGAAAATATCCTTAGTTCTAAAATATTCCATACGTTTTTAACTGCTCACCCTATCCATATATAAACCTGTGTAAAGCAGAGTATCTCAGCTTGTCAGTGGCGTCACATGTCTTGTTTGGGCTTTCAGGGGCTCAATTTCTGCAGCATTGATTTGTCAAGGAAACCCACATAGTTTCTTCATGAGAGCTTTTGTTGTCTTGCTTCACTTTCCTCTGTTTTGATTTAATAAGCTTTCTATTTACTCTCTGAACATTTTTGGACTTGGTCAGGAAAGAAATATAGGATTACACCTGTTTTACACTGAAAAAACACCTAGAATAATATTATGATGATTGATGATACTGGTGAATTCATCCATTATCAGACAAATGTAGCAAATGTAGGGTTAGAAAAACAATAAAATGCAAGAGAGTCGGGAGCCCCAAAAATAGTTTGAGTTTTTTGGGTGTATATTAAAAAAAAACTAAAAGAAAAGAAAAGACAGAAAAAATAATTTGATTATTATTCATTTTTTAATTTGCTATTATTTTGCAGTGGCCACACTTCAGGAAAAATTCAATTAAATTTAATCCTAGTTTTAAACTAAAATGTAATAGTTGAAACTGTCATTAATATGATTAAAAAATAGAAAATGAAAAAACTCTTCATAAAAATCACAAAAGAGTGTTCACTTGCAACGAGCTACCATTTCCTGTCTCAGGAAAGCAGTTCTTCACATGCTGTCATTCTTCTCCTTCTAAAGTGACAGTCGGGTGAACTGCATGGCCCCAAATAAATTCAATCAAATAAGAAGATTAAAAAAAATGATAAAAAAACACATGAGTGTCACTGGCCACATTGCTGCAGACATCTTGAGCCCACATTGATTAATTAATCAATTGCTTTAAAATGTGGCATTTGCACTCCTGATTAATAAGTACAACCGTTTACGGGGACTCTCGAAAGGGACTGTCAATTACCAGTGATGAATAATTCCAATCAAATCTAATCTAATTAAACTGCCTTTTATTGTCTTTTTAGACTTCAGTTACCAATGACTCATTAATATGCATGTATTTAACCCTCATGTTTTTAAACATGACAGTGTACAGGGGATTTTCAAAAGCACTTTGAACGGGGATTTTTTTTTTTTTTCCTCTGCTGTTGCCTTGAATCCTGTTTTGCATCGCTGCTACCAGCTGAAACGCAGATTGATGTGGCTTATCATCTGTCCTCCGATCAGCTCAGGAAATGAAGTGAGAAATGAAGATGGAAAATAAAGGAAATTAAAACTAGGTCACAGAATTTACCTGGGATTTCATGTGTAACCTTGTTGTTTTTTTTCCTCCAGTTTTCCATTTTGAGTGTTTTATTTATATCCCTTTGTCTCTCCCCTTTTCCTATCTATCTATCTATCTATCTATCTATCTATCTATCTATCAGGAAACCACAGTCAGATATCGCGGGCGATTGTGGCCATCAGAGTAATGGACATTAACGACAATGCCCCTGAATTTGCCACTGAATACGAGGCCTTCCTGTGTGAAAATGGAAAACCTGGACAGGTAAGGAAAGAAGTGGCTCATTCATCAAACCAGTGATCTATCTTCCTCTCTCTGCCTTCCTTCTCTTTCTCTCGCCTCCCCCGTAATGATTGGCCACAGTGAATTATAGCCTATTTATTTCGCTGGGAAACTACAGAGGTGGGAGTATGGTCCTTTTTCCCCGCAACGGTCCTCCCTCGACACAGTGTGCACAGAGCAAAGGGGAAATGAGAGCAGTCAGGATTGATCAGAGTGGATCATAATTCAAGACTGTCTTTCATGTCCTCCAGATGGCATAATGCTTCCCCCAGCCAAAAATTCTGGACAAGTACTTAGCATTCTCCTTCTCATCAATCGACCTCATTCAGGGGACCTGCATGCATACAATAGGGAGCTTTATTGAAAGGGAGTGGAAAAACGGGGGAGCTGAAAAAAAGGGGAAGCTGTCCTGCAGGGCTAGAATTCTAATTTCCAATCAATCATAAAGACGTACAGCACGATAAGACCTGTGATGACAGATTAACAGATAGAGCCAGCAGCCTGAAAGTGTGCCAGACTAGACAGGACCTCATTGATAATAATCTCAAATCCAGGAATGAATAGGGCATATATTTCATCAGGTGTGATCCAGCCAGTATTAGATTGAGGCAATCTGCGCAGGCAAAAACAGAGTAATGAATAGGCTGACTCCTCTAATGGCTCTGAGCCCTCTCTGAATCCTCCCGTCTCTTTGCTCTCTACATAGGTGATCCAGACTGTCAGCGCCGTGGACAAAGACGACCCGATCCAGGGACACTACTTTGACTACCGTCTCGTCCCGGAGATGCTCAACAACCCCAATTTCACCATCAAAAACAACCAAGGTGAGAAGCAAAAGAAATAATAGAAGAGTAACTCTTTTGTGGCAGAATGACTGAAGTTTCTCTAAATTTCTCCAATGGCTTTCCAGTCCAATATCTAACCCGCGGCGTGTTAGCCGCACTCGAGATGAAATCTGGTGGATCAGTGTAGCTCACAATTAGCAGATGTGAAATTGTCTGGACACCAGCGTCTTTTTACTCCCCAGTGCGTTTTGAGGGAAACTAAATGAATGGCATCCAAATGGCTTTTCCTGGTAGTGTTGCAGCTCAATGTAGGGTGACTTCTTTCAGAGCTGTTAACACGTGGCAGATGGTGCTAAATTTATTTGCTAAATACTCTGATTGGTTTATTTGCCGGTTTGCTCTGCCTTTATCCCATTCCTTTTCTCCTGCCTCCCCTCCATAAGTGGCTCCGAACAGGCTGTGTTCATTAGGACATTGTGTAATGTTTTCAGCTCGGGGCAAAAAAATCTTCATATGGTACTAGCCTTCTGTTGTGACGCAGAGGCTGCAGGCTAACTCGCTGCAACCTCTCTCTGACGGAGGAAGGAGTCCATAAAAATCAGGTCATCAAATGGACTTGCCATCTTTTGACAAAAATAATAACCTTCAAACACGGCCCTTTAAAAGAGGGTGGAAAGAGATGCCAGCATTCGCAATAATCTTTTCACACACGAAGCAAAAGATACTGACAAATATATATTTTTTTCTTTTTTTTTGTATCACATATTATGTGGTCACACAGTTGAAAGTCAAAAATGAAGCGTTGTTTAACTGGCACAGACTCGCTGTAAAACACTCAGTCTTAATTGCAGATCAACCTCAAAGTGTAAAGCATCCCTCTTCCTGAACCCTGCCCTTTTCTTAAGAGGAGCTTTAATAGTTTCTTAAGATGATGTAACAGATAAAACCCACTGGAGATGTCTCACCACTACAAGCACAGCGCTGCCTCAGTCCAAATAACAAAAAAAGCCTGTATTTTCCTCTCTCGCATCGAACCAGGGTAAATATATGTTGTGCTACAGTGCTATATATTACATTCCACATCAACCACTTGTCTATGGCTTTGCTAATTCTGTACAGAGAAAAGAAGCCCATCGCACCATATTCCGCAGCACTTCAGTGACTATTTCTATCTGAATCAGCAGCTGTGGGAGACACTTCAGTGAAGAGCGTCAGGCTCCTGCGAGCCTCTGTGTGCTGCTTTTGTTTGCGATGATGAGTCTAATTGTAGGTATTGAACAGTGAAGAGGTTAGGGGTTGTCCACGCTGTGGAAAATGGCTAAGGCTCTGGCCAGCAACATATCGAGCTCAATGACAACTCTGTGTTCAGGAGGCGGGGCCGCAGCACTCATTCTCAGTAATCGAGACAACATGTAATCACCATACTGCCAAAGAATTCAGTTCTGCTGGAAAGTCTTTGCAGACTCCATGCTTAACTTTTAAATCATGCTATTATTCAATTATCCTCTTACACATTTTAAGTTAAACTCATTAGCAGAAACGTGCACCCTTGCTCAATTCAATGGAGCTACTGTGGTGGCTGATGTTAGATAGCGATGGCTCAAACTGTGTGTGTGTGTGTGTGTGTGTGTGTGTGTCTTTATTATAGTTGTGGTAAATATACATCATATTATAGAGTAAATATCAAGTAGCAATTTATTTTAAAATCACAGCATGATCCTCTGTCTTAATCCTCTTTTTCTTATTAACAGTAGATATTGAATTTCCCTCTATATGTGTTTTCTATATTAAGACAACAGTGCTTGCTATTTTTTACCCAATATCATCTGGATGGTACACAGGCACGTTCGGCTCGCTCTCAGTAAAACTTCTAATTCTAACTCTGGTTGGTATTTATGTAATTGTGTGTGGGAGATCATCATCTTCTGACGTCTTTAATGTGAAGTCTGAAACACATTTCAGGAAATTTTATATTTTGAATGTTTTCTTTAGAGATATCACTTTGCTAAATTGAAGCGTTAATTTCCTCATTTTTATTTTACATATTTCACAATTTCCATTAGTGTCCAATGTATTTTATTACTACCTCCTAAATTCCTCTATAGTTATATAATAGTGAACTATTAAACTTACCATCATTAAAAAACATGTTGTTGCCATTGTTTGACAGATTTAGTTTGAGAAAGCGTGTTCACCACCAGTAATTGTGAACAGGCAGATTTGTGGTATGTGACATTCGCGGAACAGATCGGGTACTGACGCAGTGACTTTATGACTCCTCTCTACTGATGCTAATGTAACACCATATTTTAGCCTGTAGCATTATGCCATAATTGTCACTTGTCGCCACAGTGGCTACTGTGGCGACAAGTGAGGAATGGTGATGACAAGTGACGGATGATGAATCTTACATAGATTCATTTTAGATTATTTTTCTGTTACAGCCTGTGGGTCTGTGATTTGCACCCAAAAAGCGAGAAATGATCTGAGCCTATGCAGTAAACTAATCTGGTTGCTGTTGGAAATAAAAAAAGAGAGAGAGAGAGAAAGAAATTGCTGCCTGCATATTTTTTAAATGTGAAATTATTGCGTTTTTGATACATTATTCTAAGGCAATACGCATGGTTGTTCATTTACTGGTTGACAGCAACAATCACTAATAGCTCGTCAACAACCACAAGATAGCACAAAAAGAGGCCCAGGCACAGAACCAAAGCCTGCTTTGCTGCTACAATCAAGGAGAGGTGTGTTGTGTTGGAGCTGCCTTGGCCTGCTGAACGCGTTAGCAGACAAACCTCCACGAGTGGTTTTGAAGGCTAATTAGCTCTTCACCTAAAATATGAGCTTCCAAATCATTTTAATGCTACAGTGTCTTGTCATAGTGTGAATGGTGCCTCTGTTTGAGCCACTCCAGCTCTATCACTTGTTTCTGCGAGTTCTGCAAATGTTTCTTCGACTTCAGAGAGAGGGTAGGACAGCACAGTGTTACATACGTTTACTTCAACATACAAGTTTTCGGTATATAACATTGTTATGATGTAATGAGTTTTGTTTGTAGTTAGCACCTTTATTAGTGGTGTTGCACTCAGAAACTATGGGTTTCTATATTATATTCTATATTGTCAGCTTGCATGTTACCTTTTTCAGTGCAGGTTTGCTTGTCTTCCATCTTGTAGTTGCCCCACCTGGACCAGTTGTCAGTCACCAGGCCCATCCACTCAAAGGCTTGAAGGCTACACGAGGACGTTGGGTTTATCTCTAAAAACATACATTTTTCCCTTATAGCAGTACAGCGACAAATGTTAAGTTATTCATATAATGCATACTGTCACTATTGAGTAATTCCGTCTAGTCTGAATTAGCCCTTCCAACATCACCTCCTTTGCTTCTTCCAATCATTTGGTATTATAGTACTAAAAGGCATTTAAGTCCTGCTGATTTGGCGTTCATGAATGTGCTGTGTGTAGTCGTTCACATAATCTTAAGAGACTTGAGAAGTTCAGAAAGTTTCCAGTGTGTCACTTCTGCTGCCGCTGCTGTCATTTTGAACTGCCCACATATTAAGTTATTTATAGTGAAAATGTTGTTCATTTGGGGGTTTTGCTTTTGCTATGGTGATGATTAATATTTCAATGTACACTGTTCTTTCCTCAGACCTTATCAGTAGCTAGATGAAACACTTTCAATGTGCCCTAATATACAAAAGATCAAATAAGAGCACTGTTGTAACTGCGGTGAGTTCAACATTTTTACCTGCACAGCTGTCTTTGTCTTTGAGACTTCGCTTTTCTGTGGATGGGCTGTCGGGCAGGATATGTTTCATTCTATTTTTACATCAATAGTTTCTAGAAAACGACCTGTATATGAGGACAAGCCCTCGTGGTTTGCTACACTATAGTAGATACTTGCATTTTCACTATGCACTGCTGAATGATCCAAATGAAGTAGGACATGCTGGTGCTCACAAAGCACAGCGTATCACTTTGTGGCAGCGAGCATAAGAAAATAAATCTGAGCATATGTTCACATCAATTACAGATCGTGCAAAGCAAATAATTCTATCATGACGCATTCCATCTTTTGATTAAGTTTGCTCTGTCAACGTGAATGTTTCAGCATGGCCCGTCTCTCTAAAGTGTATATCATCAGCTCTATTTTCCCTCCCTCTTCAGTGCAGTCCTCAAGCAGAGGCAAAGGTTAGACTATCACAAGTCTTGTACATTTTCCATAAGATCAGCAGGAGTAGATTCTTATGGGAATGCAAGTGTTTGATAATGTGAGTGGTGGTAAGGGGACCCGGCTAATGAGCAGACAGCTTCACAGGAGTGTCATCAAAGAGCAGCTGGCACCTTTCTGGGTCGACATGTGCCATCTTCTAAGTCAGAGTCGCCTGCCTTGGTCCCTTCATTTCCTCTGCTTTCAAAGGGGGACAGCAAACGAAGGCTTGCCTTCCTTCAGAATTCCCAAAATTGGACTGTTGAGAAAAAAAGACGGGGTCTAAAATCCGTCTACAGCAATGGAATGTGAGAGTGCTGGAAAGCCAAGTGACAATTGATGTGAAATTAGTTTACCCTCATGCTGCACTGATCTTCACACAATTTAATAATAGAACTTCAGTTTGCTGCCACTATGAATAATAATGGGTTTTTCACACATCCTCACAAAATGCATCTCTGGCTTTACCTCTCTCTGACAGACAATTCAATCAGCGTTCTAGCCAAGCATGATACCTTCCGACGACAGAAACAGGAGATGTACTTCCTGCCAATCATTGTGACGGACAATGGGAATCCACCGATGAGCAGCACCAACACCTTGACCATCCGAGTCTGTGGGTGCAGTAAAGATGGCATTGTCCAGTCCTGCAACGTGGAGGCCTACGTCCTACCCATTGGCCTTAGTATGGGAGCTCTCATTGCCATCCTGGCCTGCATTATACTGCTGTTAGGTGAGGTATTGCTTTGTTTGCATTTTAGGTCGGGCCAATATATTGATGTTACATCATCATCATGATATGAGAGTATTGTCATAGATTTTTATATTGTTGTATTGTGATATGGCATAAGTGTTGTCTTTTCCTGGTTTTAAAGGTGCAATATGTATGAATTGGTCAGCTGTCAAATTCATACGCAAAACACCAGCATGACTGATAACTGCTACGTTAGTTAAATTTAACTAAAGTTCCTCTATAGTTATATTCTTATTTATTCAGATATAAAGGCTGCATTACAGCAGCAATGATGTAATTGTTTTATTGTTCAACTTGATCTTACACTTTCCTTTACCCAGTTAGTCATTATATCAACATTACTTCAGATTTCAAGTTTCATTGTGTTAATGTGTCGTTAAAGTAACAATAGTCATCCATTTAATATTGTAGCGAAATCGCTATCAAGGTATTTGGTAAAAAATAATTGAAATATCTGATTTTGTCACCTAGTACTAGTAATTATCAAGTACTTTTAAAAAGATTTCAGATACAGCTGAAAGATATTGTGATATCATTTCGATTCTATACTGGTCAACTCAAATACATAATTGAAATGAAGTGGTTTACCACAGGTTGATGAAAACATTCATAATCTGACCTGAGACGTGACAATGATCTGCTTGTTCTGACAGAAAGTCCACATGTCTAAGCTTGACCTAGACTTCTGCTTTTTGTCTTCTTTTCTCTGCGTGTTTCTTTCTGACAGTAATAGTAGTCCTATTTGTGACCCTGAGGAGACATAAAAACGAGCCCCTGATCATAAAGGACGATGAAGATGTGAGGGAGAATATCATTCGTTATGATGACGAAGGAGGTGGCGAGGAGGACACGGAGGCTTTTGACATTGCAACGCTGCAGAATCCGGATGGCATCAACGGTTACCTGCCAAGGAAGGATATCAAGCCCGACCTGCAGTTCATGCCCCGTGCAGGCCAGCACTCGGGTCCCAACGGCGTAGACGTGGACGAATTCATCAACGTGCGACTCCACGAAGCAGACAATGATCCCACGGCGCCGCCTTACGACTCCATCCAGATCTATGGGTACGAGGGCCGGGGGTCCATTGCCGGCTCTCTTAGCTCACTGGAGACGGCGTCCTCAGACTCAGACCAGAACTATGACTATCTCAGAGAGTGGGGCCCACGCTTCAGAAGACTTGGGGAGCTCTACTCTGTGGGCGAGAGCGACCGCGAGACCTGACCTTTGGTTTGTTAGAAAAAAAGACCTTTCTGATTTTCTTTTTCTGTCCACATACTTGTGTATTAAACGCTAGGGGGTTGCTGGCTTTTAGAAACCGGTGTTTAAAAATAAAAAATAAAAACAGTTAATAACAAGGGAGGCCACCTTTTTGTATTCTTCTTAGAGTGAGGTATAGCAGTCGTCATCCACTACGTCAAGCGCATTGTAATTGTTGAGCCAAACAATGTCTTTATTAGGAGATCTATGATTCTTGTGGAGTGTATCTTAGATTCCGTTGTGGAGTGTCTAGCAGTATTTTGGGTGTTAGTCATTTGCTGTGACTGCCAGTAGCAGAAAAAACCCTGGGATTGCTGGTAGTTGCCTGATGAAAGGAAGCGATAATGATGATTATCGCTGGGTTCTCTGAAGCTTGAGTGGACACCATACTCCATGTTCCATGGACAGCCAGCTGGACCTCAGAAGCTGCACAGGGACTCTTGTTTCATGTCTCCCAAAGCCACCCAGCTGATCGGCGATCTGAAACGAAACAAAAATGAAAAAGCAATATATGGTCTACATTACAATGATGAATGTATGTATGATTTGAAAAAAAAAAAGCGAAAAAGACAAATAAGTATTGGCTTTAAGGTGAATTTGTTATCATTTGATATCTTCTCTGGTGGCCACGTTTATAAACTATCTAAAGCCCGGAAAGGCTTGCTTTATACAACTCTTTGTATTTACACGCTACAGGTGTGGGTCGCAAGTGTTACTAGCCTATAAAAGACTGACGTGAAGACAAAAAAGAGAAATGTAGAAACTCTGAGGCCTTCTTTTTACAGAAGCAACATTAAATACAATTGTAATCTACTGTTTTTTGACAAGAAACGTGTTGATTCTTCATTATTGTTCTATGAGTTTTTGTATTTCTGTTCTTAAATCATTATTTTCTGTGCTGACAATTTGAAGTGAGTGTGTTTAGATTATTTCACATTCAGCTGTTTTTTCAACCACTTGAACACTATTTCGTAACAGCAAAACCATATCATGAATTTACTGCAGTTGATAATATAGACTAGATGTAAGCAGGCAGACAAGAGCTCGAAGTTAACAATACAGATGAACGGATTAATTAGGGCTGCAAGAATGGGACGTTTCTGACATGCTAATTCTGTGTAAAATATATCTCATAATGTATAATGAGGCACAGCCAGTGAGTGTCTGAGCACAATAGTCCAATTGATACATGAGTACGTGACTCCCTTCAAACATCAAATCTCATTTAGGAAACACAGGTTACATTAGCCCGAGAAAAATAATGACACAAATCCAGACCATGTGCATACTCTGCTTACACTGTATGATATCAATAAAAAAAGACTTGTACTGTACATAGAGTTACTGCTAACGTCATTAGCTTTCAATGAGGTGGTAGGTTTTGTCTCTGCACGTTAGCTCTTGCACATAGTAAGAATTTCAATGGCACTACAGCTGCGTGCATACTCAGTTTGTACTGATACAGTATTATGGCAGTTCTCGGTAGACTAAACAATATATATGGAATAGTCCTACATGCAGATCATATTTTCTACTGTGCTTTAATGCTTATAAATGTGTATGTTCAATTATTTACTCCCTGTACTGTAATCTAAGATACCCTGTATTGTTTCCTACTTTGTGAAATATATTTTTATAAATATTACTGAATGGGTGTGGTTTTCTGGTCACGGGCTGTCAAAGGTCGTGGTTAAGGAGCACTCAACCACAACATTACATATGAGATCATCAGGAGTACTACTCATCCTGTGAAAATGGTTGTATAATGTCCTCTATCACTTTGGAGGTGACTACATAAAGTTTGAGAGAACCCTACTGATGCCATCAGGGTTACCAAGTTTCAGCTTGGAGACTTTCATGTACAATGTGACACTATATAATGACCAGTACCAGTACATTTATAGTTTTGGTCCGTAAATATTTAATGTAAACAATTAAATGTTTTGTAAACTATATGTTAAGCAATTGTTTTATTGTAAGGTTGCAACTGATGTTTATAATATTTCGTAAATGATTCATAAAGATCTATAAAAATAATAATCATTTGGATGACCACCATAAAGTTGCAACTTATGTTTATAAATCTTTGAAATAGACCATTTTCACACAATGAACGCTTTCCTTTAATGTCACGCTCGGTCTGGGTAGCTCAGATGTTGTACGGTTGTGTTACAGGTTGCAGGTCATAGGCAATCTAGCCAATCTTTGTATTTGTTCTGCTTCCAAATGATGAGCAACAGGAAAGACAATGAATGGTGAAAATCTGGAGGGACATCTGGCCATATTTCAAGGTAAAACAACATATTTGGTAACCTATTAGCTAGCGTTAGTATTCAACCCCCTCCTTGCTAATATTACCATTTGTTACATCCAGTGTGTTTCAATTTTATATCATGTAACGCTATCAAAAGCTATCACAGACTATCTCCTTGAAAGCTGTGAACATCACAGAACAATATCCAGCAACATAATCTGAGAGTAGGAAGCACAACTGGATCCTTATTTTAGGACAGTACGACGACTGTGCTGAATCTGTAAAAACGCTCATGTGTCATCAACCACTAAAGACAAAAGCAGCCCTGTAGCATTATATTTCTCTCACTCTTCCTCACTTCGTCACAGAGAATATTCTGGCCCTGCACTCCGTGAATGCCATAAAAGTCTTCAGCAGTTTCTTTCCCAATACTGTGGGAAGCAAAAACTGACTTTTAACCCACTTCACACAACATTCTATCATTACAGCTTTACACTGAACAAAAACTGCAACAAGACAGGGAAACACATTAGCGGGGAGAAAAAAAAAAGTTTTTTTTACGCCTACCATTTTACAGCAGCTTTTCCTTGGCTTACAATTTTCTCTGATGGCAAAGGCAATCCCCAAAAGTTGCTATTTTGCTTGTTCACAACATATACTGTCTTTAGGATGGGCTTTATCAGTTTGACATTAAGAAGGTGGGGGCAATTCAAGCATGTAGCCGACAGTGCTGTTTCAATAAATTGCAGGATTGAATATTGAGTAGCTCCGGCACACTGGTTGGAACATACCATTCCTTTGAAATAGGGCCAAAATCAGAGCTTTTCCTTTGCCACATTTGGTTTCACCAAGTGAGTGGCATGCTGATTTGCTTTTCCACTACCAGTCACACAGCATCGAGTTGTAGATGGACAGATAGATAGATAGATAGATAGATAGATAGATAGATAGATAGATAGTTTTTCCTTCGACAATGCTCAACAATCCATACGATTTAGCAACTGATAATCAAGGATACCGTCCACATGCACCGTATACAGAGTTGTGTATTGCTGTCCCTTAGTTTGTCCATCCAGGACAGTACAATTCATTCGAAACTGTTTTTGAGCATACTGTATAATTAGATTAATAAAACATCATTATCTATGTCTCATCAAAGGGAAAAAATGAGGCTCGCAGACCATTGTGTATGAATCCTGATTCGTTAGTCCCATCTCAGAGAGTGCGTACCCAGGGAGATAAAAGTTTTGCGAGAGAAAGGCCTTCATTAAATTAATTAGTCTGGGATGTAAATGGTGGTGTTGTGTTGCAGTAATACTCATTTAGCTCTGTTATTTATAAGATTTTTAAGAGTAAAGGAGATTAGATAGCATGCGATTTCCAATTTTCTTGCCTTTCTTTAAATTTGTATTTCTTTTTGAACATCATCTCCTCTTTGTTAATCTTGTTGAAAGATTAGAGTTTTGTTCAGCTTTATCTGATATTGAGGTTTCTGCTAAATAACAAAAGCTTCAGATCTTATCAATTAACGGCTGTGCCTCACTGAACTCAAAGGCACACGATCACACAAATCCACGTTCACATGTGCCTATATATAGAGCTTGTACACACACACACACACACACACACACACACAACTTAGACAGAGAACTGCTGTACTTGTTAATGTTCTTGTGATGAAAACAATATTGATTCTGGTTACAACGATGAGCTGATGCCAAAAATCTAAAATATCAGACGTCTTATAATCTTAGTCCACACTGCAACATACACCTACATTTTTCCAAATATGCCAAAGTAGCGTTGGTGTCTGGAATTGGAAGCCATGTTAAACCTGGCTGCTATCTTCATGCACCTGATCCATTAGTCAACTATCAGCCATGGAACACATTTTACCAAATGATGTATCCCACTAAATGATAGCGCAAATTGTTTTCAGGAATGTGCGACCCCAGCAGGTCAGCAGACTCATTTGTAGTCAATCTTCATGCACCCCTGCTGCTGTGTATGGCTGCAGGTCTGACAGAGGTTGCCCAACTAAACAGTAAATCAAATTATCTTCTTACTTTTGTCACGTAATGGAAGTGTCCCTCGGGTGACAACCTTGCACTTGTTGTTGCCTGCTGATATGTGACAGATTTTATAAGGCGGGCCTGTGGCTCCGGCTTGCGTTGTATAGAGACTGTAATTACTGTTGCCTGGCAGAGATGCCCTCAATTACAAATAAACTTTGTTGCATACAAATGAGGGAAAGCCACTTTCTATTCTGGATTCTAAGATATGGACCCCATGTTTTACTTTTGTTCTTGCAATTTATTGTATTCATTTTCATTTTCCTTTTTTTTTTCAAATGTACAATTTTACAGACAACACACGGGATACTATATTTTGTCCAAATCTCCAAAAACTAACCATGCCCCCTGTGCCAAAAAGAAACAACCTGGCCCCAGGTTTTAATTATACACTCTAACTCATTTAGCCATATGCACCATTTTAGTACAATATCGACAAACTTGAACTGCATAGGCCCGCTACAAAGAAGAGCCCCAGGATTACTTAATAATGCAGTATTTGTATATTTTCCCTCTTACATCCTCGAGGGTTTCTAGCAGTTTTTACATCTGGCCATAGTGAATTTTATTTATTATTTAAAGCATAAAAACATATATTTGCAAAATGTATCTATGGTACAGTATACATTAAAATGTTAACCTAAAGGTGCTAGAAGTCCCATCAAGTCCCAATTTTACTCTGTGGCTTTGTTTGAGAGCGGATGAATCTACCAGACCTTTTAAAAAAACTTTTATTTATTGTTTTTTTTTATCTTTGAACTGAGACAGCACCTCAGCAAGTTTTTTTTTTGTTTGTTTGTTTGTTTGTTTTGTTTTTTTACTAAAGGATATACCTGGATGTTTAAGTCTTCCATTTGCATTTTTTTAACATCTGTTCTTTCCTGAGCAAGTCTCAACTGTTTATTATTATATCATCCAAGGCGTTCAGTGAAAAAACACCTAGTTATTAAATCATAACTGGACATTGAAGCAAAAGTGGCTTTTTTAGAAAAACACATTATGACCTCACTGTAAAAGATGCAACTTTTCCATATCTTACGACAAAGGTGATTCTGACACCACTTTGAATAGTCACTGACTGTAATACATTATTTGTGATGTCTTGAGTGTTTCGATCTGAATGAGTCATGACTCTGAAAAGAAGCATTATGTCATTGCGTCAGTTATAAGACAGCTTCTGCTTGGTTGTGCTGCAAATATGACTACAATTCAGATGTTTTTACGTATCTGTTTAGAATGCATTGGTGCATATCTGAATGATGCATTTGCATTTGGTTAAACCCCTGGAAGGTAAAGATAATCAACAAATTGCATTTGAAAGATGTTCTATTTCTACCACATTCTCCCAGTGTAATACTGAATAGATCATGTCAGAGCAAACTCAATATCTCCATGACTACTGGAGCTGAGTAAGCCATTACACATGTTTGTGATTTGCATTAACTGTCCTTTTGAGGTATCATTTTAGTTACAATGGAGAGTTTACATGATGCATATTCCTAAATAAATCTGCGCTAATTAAGTTAACACTGGCCAAGTAAACACAATCTGGGTCCCTCTTTTGGTTATAAGAGAATGTATTGCAGCATATACCACCTTGGTGCACTACAATAAGAAAACAACAAAACAATGATGATAATTCATTATATATTTGCAATCTGATTCACAGCAAGATTCACATTTGCTAAAACTAGTTCATTAGCCTCTACAAGCACACACCTACAACTGTATTATAAAGGAAGCCTTGTGCAATTTCTCTCAGGCAAATAGTTTCCTTACCTTTCCTCTCAATAACAAAGTCCCAACAGATTTCACAAATAAACCCATTTCTTTATTATATGAATTTATTCCCTCATTATGATTGAACTTATTCAGGCAGAATAACCTTAACTGTAACTTTTTTTAATTAAGTTCCATCAAACAGTGTTTACATGTCTAATTTAGTCCACTTTCATCTTCTGAGGTTGCTGCGAGAAATGTTCCACAACATCACTACAAAAGAAAATCAAAGTAAACAGTGCGATCAGGTGCAGCTATATGTAGTGGAGTAAGTGGACTCGTCTAAACAAAGGATAATGAAAATCATCAAAGATTAAAGGAGGGCTCTCTCAAAGTTTGTTTCCGAAGTGGACAAATAATTCGGGGGGGCCGCTCAATGATCTGTAGTGGAAAAGAATCATACTAATGGTCCGACCAATCTTGTGTTTTCACCATTGGTCACTGAACTGCCAAACCACGTAAACACCATATGGTCGCAGCTGCTGGTCTAATTCATTCTGCTAGCAATTCTCAAAGTTTTGTTGACATGATGGACTGTGTCGCCAAAGCTAATTCAGCAAACTTTGACATTCAGTTAAAGTGAAGTCAAAACTCAACTTTGTTCTCGTCCCTCGCTTACCCAATGACAATCTGTAATTAAAACCTCATGCAGTCATTTTCTCATAACTCAATGCGGCCAAAAGAAGTGTCTAGTGAAAAAGACAATGTATCTGTGTGCTGAATCTTTGTCCCAACATCCTCGGCTGCTGAGCAGGTGTAACCCAGGTGGGTGGGGGCCAGTAGGAACAACGCTGTCTTGGTGCTGTTGTGGGTGTAAAGATATTGCACCAAAAAACAAAAGTACAGCTGGAAAGCAAGAGTCGAATGCTAGAAATATGTGCACAACATCCAAGTGATTGTTTAATTACTGGTTTAAAAAAGATCCTTCCCCCTGGGAGATATATGGCCATTTTGTGCAGAGGGGGGAGAAAAACCCTCGTATTGCACCTTTAATTTAACACCAATATGTTTTTGTGTTCCGGTTTCAGCACAGGCGAGGATGGGCTGTTGTTTTGATTCATTGGTCACTAACACGGTGGTCCTAATCATGCACCATGGAGTGTATAATTGACCCCCTCTTGCAATTAGCATTAATTAACACCTCTGTTGGTGGATAGCACAGCCAGCAGAATTGCACCATAACTGTCCTGCCGTTTCTGCGGTGCACTGCTGTCTCGACTGCAGCCAAATAACTGCTGGGACTTAAATCAGTTCCTGAGCCAGCCGGTCCCCTCACAGCTGCTCATGGGATGAAGGAAGCTTGGCCCTGCTGGACTACAGAGCCAGTCTCATGAGCAGATGCATGGGGCTGTGTTTGGATTATCTTTGTTTGACACGACTCTGTTGGAAGTGATTACAGCTGGTTACTTTACAGCAACATCATGAGGTTCTTTTTTTTCCATTTTTCTTTTCAGGGATAACACCCTGAGAATATGAAGCGTTGTACAGTGTTGGGATTATATGATGCTATTTAATTTGAATCCAAATGCTATGTACACTCATAAATGCCCAGACTCTATAAACGGCTTTGGTTTAATGTGACTACACACTGCTTGATGGTATAGACACACTGTAAATGCTAGTGCAAACTATATAATGGCCAGCAACACACTCAAATCCTTAAAGCAGCTATAACCAGCGTCCTTAAAATAACAATGGATCAAATGAGTATGTATAATGTCAAAGGACACACTCATGGCGACTAATCCAAAGGATATTATCACACAACTCTGCAGTTCACCTTCAGCTCAAAAGACCCTTTTTAAACCCGGTGGTGAAGACCAAAACAGAGGTAAAAGCAGGAAGAATACTGGACTCATGATCAACAGATGGTCAGACACTGGCTACTCCCAATGAAGCAAACGTTGCTCTGTATCCAAGCAGGCACCAGATCACAGTTTTGGATGAGGCAGAGTAATTGTGGCTGGGCCTTCGACCGTTTCCACATGGTAGTCTCACTAACGTGTGGATGACTGACATCAGACTGCTGAAGGTGACTGTCTGGTTGATTACGACACTTTTTTCAATCTTTTTTCTAAAACTTTCAATGCAGAGATTGCTTATCAATTACCCATGCCAGTTTGTATTTGTTACAGGTAAGACAATCAGACTTAGTATGTACCAGCTGTCTAAAATAATGTGTATTTTAACATTTCAAAAAGAGAAATATCTTTTTAGCCATTGGTGTTAATTTAAATAAAAAAAATAAATAATATAAAACAATCACCTGTAGGCTTTTGTCATAGGCGTGCTTCAGCAGAGTTTATGTAATTACTGCCTTATGGGGAGAAAAATGTTCCACAGCAGGTATGAATGCATTGAAATGAACAACCATTGAGCAATCTACACATTTTGATGCACCAATTAGTAAAACGTCAGCGTACATTTAATAGATGTATGGATGTGGGGATTAGCTTTGAATGTCTAGCTTTTGAGATGCTGATGGTCAGGGTGAAAGCTCTGCTGGGAGTGAACTGAAATAGACATTTTCCAGTAGTTTCTACAGTGTGCAGAAAGACATCGAGGTTGATCAGTGTGCTTACCTATTTAATGGGCTAAATTAGGAATTGCCACACACAAATGTAAAACACTTCCAAGAGACACAAAAAAGACACAAAAATGAGTCTGTACATAACAAGGAGTAATGATTAGTTATTGGTTATGTGGCATCTACCCACTGATTCAGAGGTTATAGGGAAAGATTAATGAAGGCAGTAGTCAGCATGTATCTCGTTGCAGACCGGTCCATTACCATGTGGCAGTCTGTTCTCAACAAACATGTGATTTCAGTCTTCACATTTACTCAGCATAGAATGTAACTGACACATCCTTACATCTTGTACAAGCAAGTTATTGTTACGTCTGAATCTGACACAAAATAAATATCTATGAAGCTACTCCAGTCGGTCCAAAATGACTTCGACCCAACTGTGATTGGAGTAGCTGTATGTGGAAAGCTCTTTGCCAAAGAACTATTTAGAACTGCATTTTGCTTTTTGTTTAACCTACTTATGTGACAGACGGGTGAAGTTTGCCATGACGGGCAACAGTTCCACAGTCAGAAGGTTTAGACAAGTCACTGCAAAGCATGTCAAAAAACCAATGTAACACTATCTGAATTTAAACAAGACAAACAGAACAATAAGAACTATCAAAGATGGTTGAATGATGAATATCTACACAGTGGAGACAATACTCAAGATTGAAGTACACAACAAAGGATCATAATGGTTCTGTTGTTGGAGACTAGATTTGTTAGCCATGCGAGCAGCATTACTCATGGGTCGGACGGGTTGTTCTGTCCACCACTCTGGTCCAGACTTACATGTTTCCTAAGCTAACGGAGGGATAATTGTGTAGTTGTGTACAAATATTCATATCACAATGTTCCTCTGCTTTTTTTTTTCAGCACCGCCATCAGGTAGTTTTATTTGTTTTATTTTGTTTTTTTCTAATATCTCGACAACTAGTGGATGGACTTTTATGTAATGTGAAACAGATATCTACGGCGCCCAAACACTTGGACCTAATGACCTCTAACGAAGCTCATCATCTGACTGCGCTGTGAATAACTGAACCTTTCAGCTCTCAAGCAATACGGTTAAATGTGAAAAGTGAAGTGGGCAGAAAAAAAATGTACAAGAGTAATTCCATTCTCAAAAAATAAATATTCAAAATTTCAAACATAACAGCAATGTCTCCTTTACTCAAATAACAGCTCAGTTTAAAAAGTCGGTGAGTCTGGGCTTGGCGCAACAATTTCACAGAAAAAACTTAATACATATTTTTTGGTTTCTGATCCAAGTCACAAATATAATATCCATCATTGTCATATGCTAAATACTGTAGGGGGCAGAGCAGAGTGTTGGTGAGCAGGGATACATTATGGAGAAAAGAGGTGTGGGGCTGTTGGATGTGTGGACAAGAGAAGGCAAACTGGTTTGTAATTAAGCATTGAGGATCAAGGATTCTTACAGAGCCGCTGTCGTCTGTAGATGTGGTTTAAAAATGGTTATTTTTTAAAACAAAAGCTCATCAGCTTGTTTTACTGTTGACACACACACATCTGTTCGTCAATGGTCCACATATGTAACGTGTTCAGTATGGCCTCGGGGTTAAGCTTGATTTACGGTAGGGCGCTTGACACTTCTGATGAGTGTCGTTCAACAGAAATGACACATTTCTGGACAGAAAGTGGTGTCGCAGGCGCCGTCATATTTCATCACACAATGTGATTGGGTGAGGCCTGTCATGAATCAGTCGTTCTCTAAATAGCTGCTGCTTAAAAGTTCTGTTAACACATTTTTTTAAAGGTCTATAAACCACAAATCAAGACAAATCATTCTGTGAGAAATCTGAGATCTTCAATTTTTAAAATGTATACCAAATTCCAGAGACTATTTTCTCAGGCTTTATGCATTTATTGATGTTCCCTGGCTTGTAATCCCATTGGTTTAAACCTAATATTCTTTCCCCCCAAATGTATTATTCATCTGTTGAGATGTTTTGATGTGGGAAATGAAAGAGTTGGCAGGCTTCTCTGTCCAAAGCCTCAGGTAAAAACGATGGCTGGAACTAACCTCCAGCTGAGCTCCGTTATAGACGATCAATACCATTAAATCCAAATCAGAATCAAAGTATCCAAATCTAAGTGTTATTAACGTTGTATGAGGAATACACACATTCTCCCTCTCTCTTTCTTTTGGACTTTCTTCCTCGCACACATCCGTTCTCCAACTGTTTTATTCAAGTAATGTATTTGTAGCATTGCAGCCTTTGCGCGCCGTGATGTACAGCTGTTTATGGTTTCAAGTAGCACATCAACTCCGGGTTGTGAGCTCTTGTAGTGATGCTGTCTCTCCTGCCATCACCTTTGATCGTGATATGCATATTTCATGACCAATGTAATGTCAATGAGTCCTAGACTAATCCACCTCGGAGCCAGGGGGAGCTCACCCAATGATAAGGGTGAGTGAACTCAAACAGACTGAGATAAATATTGCATTTTACGAGGAGGAGAGAAAGACGCGACAGGGCCGAGGGACACGGAGTAAACGGGAGGTGAGATATTGGCGAGGATAGGCAGAAAGAGAAGTATTTGAAGAAGGAGAGAATGAGGCAGACACTCAGAGATAGCGAGGGAAAAGGGGGAATACGGCTAAGGTTATTGCAGGCCAAGTGTTGCTGTCATGAGACACTGAAGGCTGGGCTGAATTTCTGTCAAGTCTACACTTTCCTTGCTATATACACTCTGACAGCATACAGCACTCAGGTCAACAGCAGCCTGGTTTCATCATTGACTCATCTCAGATCCATGCATCATTAAAATCTAATAATTTCCTCAAACCACCTTGAATTCATGAAACAGACTAAAGTTCAAAATTTTGATTTGAATCTTTTATAACAGCTGCATGTTTTAATCATTACAAATGTGTTCTCAACCCAAGATCATTTATTTTCCGATATGGGCATTGGGAGGTAGATCTAAAGACACCCCGGTGAGCTGGCAAATGGCTGATACCTACCACGCAACTGAACAGCAGGGGAGAACAGGAACCGAACCAGCGCCCAGATATAAAACTTATTCATGGGGAGACAGAACATATGAGGCTTACTAATTTTCCAGACGTATAGGTCTGGCAAACTACCCCCCTTTTTCTATCTCACACTCTCTATCCCCTCTCTAATAGTTGGAGTGCTGAAAGAAAGAGAGAAAGAAAGAAAGAAAGAAAGAAAGAAAGAAAGAGCGAAAGAGCACTTCAGTTACACATTCCCATGGAAATGCGTTTGATTCGTGGAGGCTTTTGATGCAGATGATTTTGCCTCAAAGCGTCTTGTCCCAGCCCTCCTCAGCGCAGGCTCTTTGGAAGTGATGTGACACCGGATAAATGATTACGGGGGTCCTCCATCCCAATCCCTCCGGCAATGAAGGGAAGAGGTTACGCGTTAATACAGGAAGAGAAGTTGTATTTTATGTCCAATGATTAGCCTTCTTAGACCTAATTATGTCCCTGGGGACAACGGCACTCCTCTCCTCCTCTCTGCTCAAAACCTTTTTCCTGTCTTTCCTCTCATTTTTTCCCCCCTGCTCTTTGCCTACTTTTTTCCTGCCCCTCCTCTCCTCCTCTTTCAAGGCCCTTGCTTTCTCTCTTGCAGGTAAAAGACATTCTAGATCACCCTTTCTTACAGCACGAGCCTTCACAAACCCTGCACAAGGAAAAGTCAGCCCGAACCGTCGACGGTTGGTGTGCTGGTGAAACAAAGGTAAGTGTAGGCAGAAAGGTAGCAAAAAAAAATTTACAATAAATGAACCATGCTGATTTTTGGATGCAACTGAGTTGAAGAGTAGAAAAAAGGGAGCGAGAGGAAATGATTTCCACTACATTCAAACCCTCCTCCCTTGATTGTGCATCAATCCCTGGCTATCTCTCAGCTGCAGATAGAAGTGAAGGGAAACCCGATTCCACCTCGGTCTGAAATCTGAATGAAACATGCTCTCGGCTCTACAGTTCAAGGCTGCCATAAAGGCATTCAGGCCCCTCTAAACCTATGGAGGTGAGGCTCCCTCTCAACAGATGCCAATTTGGCATGCTTCTATGAGCAACAGGAGTGTGATGGCATCATCGAGGATAAACATTATACATTTGGGCTGATAAACTGTGCTCCTCTCTGACACCTTCACCACTTTGTTCCTGAAAGTGGAAGTCAGGTTGAAGAAGGTTTAAAGAAGCAGCTTGGATACCATAAACAAAATATTAGTGTGAACTTCAGCATTTTGTGTGGATATTAGTGACTTACACAGTAAATATGAGGGAGGAAAAGGGGTCACCGCAGAAATAATGTGAAAAGAAATCATCAAACGGACCAGTTAACATGCAGCTACAGTAACGTGCAGTCCTGATGGCTGCTTCTGTAGCCTGAAAACCCTTCATCTTCTAAAAGTCACATTCACATCTCTTCTGCATCAGCGATTATGTTTTGGGCAAAAAGCCAGCCAGAACATTCAGTGCCAGTGCAGGAATTAGTGTGACCATCGTAGGTGAATACAGCAGGTATGGGTTTTAGCTTCAGGCTGTCAGCATTCTGCACCAGCAGCCTCTGTTTTACCGTTGATGGACTTTTATTTCGTCATACTAGTCAAGGTTATTTTTTTCATCATAATCTTATGTATCTAATCTTACACTTATATAATCAGGGCTGTCAAGCAATTCAGAAAATAATCTTATTAATTACATACTTTGTGACTAATTTGTCTGAATGAATCGCGCATCAGTTTTTTTATGTGTGAGAAGTATTAGAAATGATTTCACTTCCAATGGGTACGGAATCACTCCCAGAGTATCGTCTCTGAAGGCCTGCTGGTGTGTGTCTGGATGAGTCTGCTGGCTCATGGTGACATCAGAGGCTGTGTTATGTCTGACCTCCTAACTAGCTGCTCAGTGCTTTGTATTGATGCTGATAGTTTTGTTATTTCTTGTTTAAACTGAAATGACGACTATATATTTTAGTCAATCTAAATTATAATCCAAAGATTTCTAAGAAAGTCTTGCCACTCGGCAGCCATCTTGACACCTTTCATGACACCAACTTCTTCTCAGTCCAGAGCGCCTTGATGTGATGCCCTCAGCTCATCCCACCAGTTTAAGAGTTTAATGCCTATTGTTTAAATAACTTTACCTTTCTTCCTAATCCTGTGCATTAACGAGATATCTTCCTCGTCCATGCTTAATGCAGGTCCATAACTCGTAAATCCTCTACGCTCGCATCAGTGCAACGACACGATTGGCTGTTATCTTTCCTGGTTACGGCTGTGATGAAGCAAACAATTGGCTGTTCTGCAGAAGGGGGCGGGTTATGTGCCATACGACCACGTTCTCAGCTATGAAGATTTTTCTTTCCCAAAAGCCGTTTGTCTCATCTCTTATGATGTCTCTGGTTCAGTGTGGACATTTCAGAAATTACCTGATTATAAACAAACCCAGTTAATGTGAATATTGACCCGCCTCGATGGGTTGAATGAGTACCTGCTGAAACGAGAATCCTGTATAGATAATTTTTATAAATACACTATATGTAACATCTGAGTAGATTTTGTCCATATCTGCACCTGTGATGGGAGAAAAAAAAATCCTCATTTGGTGGCAGACTGAAGTTTATTTATTTAAGTTTATCACAACAAAAACATCAGTATATAGTTTTCTTACTGTTGTGATCAAAAACATTATCTGACGCTCAATTCTGAGGCTGTTCTGTAACTAGCTTTCAAACAAATAACAGATATAGCACCTTCTTGTCTACTTATACAATTTCAAGTCTAAATGAACTGAGTCATAGTCACTTCGTCCTGACCAATCCAGGTATGAGCACTGACACAGATAATGTAGTTGGCTGAGCAGATACAAATGCAGAAGATGATGTTGATATGCCCATCCTTACTGCAGACACAGCATCACTTCACAACTGCCCCACACTGCTACATTTCTTCACCTCACCAGAAAGAATAAAACATGAAGAAATCAATCGCCATGAAACACACTGACTAAGTTTCTCAGTGCTGTGTCTCATCATATCAGTTGTGCATAAAAGTTAGTCAACGGAACTTTTTGGATGTTTGTTTAAATATTAAGAAGCCAAACATGGTTGTGATTTCTGTTTCAGCAGAAGCAGGTATCAACTTCCCTTTCATGACTTTACATTCATTCTGTTCAAAATGAAGTCAATCTGTGCCTCAGTGGGCAAAACATACTTGTTTGTGCTTTTTGAAAGAAATTCTCATCTGTAACGGGCTGAATAGAAAAGTGAACGAGAGACGTGGAACGGCTCCCTGAGACCAATAACGTGACATGAAGCAGTGATAATTGCAGTTTGATTGCTTTTCAGGGGAAATCTGTTGAATCCTCTGATTTGTCCAAAAATGAAGGTGAGAAAAAAGGAAAAGCTCCAGCAAACGCTGATTTCAGAATGAATAAAAAACATCCATCACTGTGATCATTGCACAAGGGTAAGTGACACATAAGAAAGCACAAAGAGTTTAGCTTCAAAATTTAAATTTTAATTGTGTTCTCCTAGGTCTAAATGGCACACTCTAAATGCAGCTCTGGGAGTGTGTGGAGGGTGGAAGTACTAACTGATTACTTAGATGAATGCAGAATGTGCCATGAATTGGTGCGCCAGGCGGCAGAGCAGAACTGAAGTGAGCATCCACTGATTGGCTAAGTGTGCAAAGTGCTTCAGTCTCTGCAGCGCACCGCTCTCCGTGCACACTACTTTTCAGGGCAGAATCAGTTTTCCCGCTGTGGAGAATGCATCCGTGTGCATTTGTGTATTTCAAAGGTATAATATGACTGTATGTCAAGCACTTTTATTAGAATCGCCAAAGAGTGAACAGTACTTCTGATGAATTTGCATCTGCAGTGGTCACTACCACTGATGATAAAATATGAAATAATCTCACTTTCTTCAATCTCAACAATCATGTTTTTATTCAGCGACTGCAAGAAGAGATGAACAGCAGGGT
>CAEMYA010000684.1:58656-70950 GCA_903131615.1 Diplodus sargus | reverse complement strand
TCAAATAATGCCCACAGAGGTGGAGTGCTACTGCTGCCACGAATGGGATCTCATCATGCCACAAATGCAAGACCTTTCAATTGATGAGGAGGCCAGCGTGCCAGCTTCTGTCTGCATCACAAATCATAACGACTTTCCTGCAATCCTGAATGCTGGTGTCTTGCAAACCTTTTTCCACATTCCTAAAATTAACTGGAAGAAGCGTCCCAGGCCAGCTGGACCTGATGGTCAGTTGTCTTCAAAGTAAGTGATGACTTCTCTCTTATATGTTGTACAGGTTTATTGGTAGTTGAATTTTATAACCTTATGCTGTACAAGTGATCAATTATGCAATGACTTATTAGGGCATCCTGTATTTATTGGTGATCTTGTACATCTTTATTATTATTTTGTATTCCCAAGTTATTTCATATCACCATCCAAATCCTGCCATAACCAAAAGTATCTTGCAATTTTTCTTACAGAAATAGTGATACTCTTTTATGATAAAAAGTTGTGTTGCTGTCATATCAAGTATGCACCATCTTATGTTGTGTTCTTTGCTATTACAGACAGTACAGGCTGGTTGCCTATCGCATCGTGATAGAGTGGGCCCTGAAAGGAGAGAAGCTCGGTCAAGGCAACAGGAGAGTTCTTCCCTCGTGTGTGGTGGAGCTAATAAGAAAAACATATCCATCACCAAATGGACAATATGCAGGTTTCAAAGAGTCAGAGGATGCACTGCAATTGTTTTAGATGTTCAAAACAGAAAAGTTTTATTGTACATTTAGTTACATTTTGTTACATTTACCATTTTTATGGAAAATATTTTAAATAATATCTTTTTCACAAAACACAAACAGAAATACACCACATCGTTTATTTTTTTCAGTCCTGTTTAATAAAAATACAGTACGTTCTCCAAGACATCAGATGTGATGGTTATAATTATGCTTACACAGGCTTTCTCAGTCTCAGACACCAACATCTTCATCACCAGCATGTTGTTTTGGGAAACGTGATGCATGTTGTCTCACCATGTCATCCTTGTTTGGCTTTGGAGTGGGAGCAATGTTGGCCGGTATGCTGACTGGAGGATGGATGTGGAATGCTTTATCTCCAAGCCTGACATTTTTGTCAAGCCGCCGTTGAATGACTTGTTGCACCAAGTCTTTCCGGAAATCCTGAGTTGTTGGCTCATACAGCTTCCTTACAACCCACTGGTTTGATTGCTTGGAGTGAATAACGTTGTATTTTTCTTTTCCTGGGAGTGAGGAGAGTGAGGGGACACAAGAATGAGGAGGATGGTATATGTGCATTACTTTGGTATGAAAATGAATAAACTGTGATTAAAAAAATCAAACTGATTTGTGTGGCCTGTGAGTTGAGGATGACAAGATAAATAAAAAGCAATAACTAAAATACAAAGGCAAAGATAAAAAATGAAAATGTCATTATTCTGAGGGAAAATAATTCTATATATTTACTGTATTCATAATATTGGTTATTATCTTTTTCTGTGTCCAGTGGTTGGACAGGGGGAGTATATTCTGATTTTTTTTTCTCTGAGGACTCTCTGGGGACAACTCCTAAAGTTTGAAAAGTACTGATTTATCCAATGAACGTATGGTATGACAAACGTAGATATATCTGTGTCTTTCATACTTACCAGACTGACTATGGGCATGCTGACGGCCATCATTGTGGTTGTGGTCAATCACACTCAGTTGGAGTCTTGCCTGCATGGTGACATATGTGAAGTGTCGCCTCTTCTCTGCGTACTTCAGCATAGAGCCGTGGAACACTTCAAGGTCCCCTAAAAAAAAAATTTATTTAGACATTTTCAAATTTATACATCTACAAAACAGCCTAAAATTATTACTATTACTATGATCACTATTTCATTTTTAACGTTTTGCGGGAAAAAGTACAGTTTTACTTGTACATTTGCAAAATTGCTTTTGTTTTCTCAAAGGACAGGTGAAGCATTACATAATCCTTGTTTCCCTAAGAGGTGTTCTGATTTGTTTAGGGACAAATGTGATTAGCCTAATGCTAAGTTTATCCAAACTTACCTGTGTGTTTGAACAAAGTCATTTGACTTAGGTCTCTCAAGAGATTTTTATCAAGTACAACAGCCTTGAGAGCGTTCCAGGCAGCACACCCCTTCTCCAGCCATTTCTTCCTTTTTTGTTGCTCATCGTTGAGCTTGTCGTGGTAACATTTGTACTCCTGGCCATCTTCTTCCCAGCGGTGGATACCACATACATGATGAAGGATAGAGGTCCACCTGCGTCTCAACTCCTATTTGAGGAAATTTAGATACTGATTAGCAAATTTCACAAAGTAATTGTTTGCCACAAAGTATCCTCATTTGGCCATGCTTTCATGTAACGAAAATCAGCAGCATTTAGATCATCAGCTACTAAGGACCAACCCAGTTGCAAGAAATAATAATAACCAGAGAAAACATATTTTGAATATATGTTTTTACAAGTAATAGCATCCTTATGAAACAGCTTGGCAACTTCATGCTTGACAAGCAGCAGTTGTGAATTGAAGATCTAAAAGATGGTGTGCTTTGAATAATGTGTTATGTATAGCCAAACAATTCCATGAGCATCACCTTCTCATCTCCACCACAAGAGCTGCATGACAACCAGAAGTGATTGCCCAGAGACTTGATCCATGGCTGCAGGTCCCGGTTTTCTTTCTTCCTCGCTGCTGCAGTTGCCTTCTTCTTTATACCTATATATTGTATAAAGATAAAAATGAAAAAGTAAACCCTGATGAAAAGTCTTGCCAGAGGTCATATAAAATGACAGTAAAGTCTGAATTATACAACTGCTTCACTGATTTCAGTTTTTATATGCAAAAGTTCAACCGTGAAGATTACAAATAATAAAACACAGTGTATAGTGTGTAAGTAATACTACCTTTTGCAACATGCCAGGGGTCAAATTGATGCCTGAGGTCAGGGTAGGACTCCCTCATGATCTTCCGTATTGATGGAGCCCGGTCAGTGGTAACAATGTCAACACTAACTCCAGAGTCCAGCAGACGATCCAGGCCCCTCCGGAAACCAACAGACTCCATTGCCGGGGAACTAGTAGCCTCGGATACCTGTGTTTATTGTAGCAGAAAAGAAAAAAAACACATGCAGGGAAGCCCATAAAAACAGAACATAATGATTTGCCCACCAACCCACTGAATCATCAGTAGCCACTGCCCCAGCTCTTATTCTTACCCCCCCCATACACACTAGGCGAGGAAACTGACAATTTCACTGCATTCTTTACATTAGTAATCATATGTTCCAACTTAGTTGTATTCCTGGTATTGTATTCATTGTAAAAGACACTCAAAAACTTACTTGACAATATTGTTTATATTTTACCTGAATTAGATCTGACATTATGATCTTCTTTGTTGCGTCATCTATGAAGCTGTAAGAGGTGTACTTGGCACTGTAACCGGGGGAATCAGATCTGTAGATGACAAACAAGGAAGTTACTTGTGGGGTGCTGGCAATCATGATTTGACTGAATTATAATATAAGAGCACATTCGAGCGCATATACTGTATGATCCATAACAGAAATATCTACCTCGCATCACCACCGATATCTGTGTGTCCACCTGCAGATGCTGTTTCCTGGAGTTCTGACAATACTTTTTCTTGCATGTCAGTGTAGGCTTTGTGAACAACAGGTATCATATAGGTTGATTGTAGTGAATAGTATGATGTCTTCTTTGGCAGCTGTAAATTCAGAAGATCGGCCCACTCTGCAATTTCATTTTGTGTTGTTCCGGTGAAAATAATGGCTGCTGAAGATACTAGGTTATTCTCAGGCATTCCACGGACCTCAGGACAGGATTGCCACACTCCCGTATGGTGACTGACACATGTCCATTCTATTTTGATCATGGATCCACTGCTGGTGATGTTCTTGTCAGCAATGGCTACACCACATGTGTGACAAGTTGCAAACAGTTGCATAAGGGCCGACTCGTTGACAATCCACCTCCTCTCAGACCAGTCACCTCTCTGTTCTGCTCCCACAATGCTCACGTCTGAGGAGGATGTTCTTTTGGATGTACATTCACTACTCAGTGGAAGAAATGTGCTGTCATCTCTTTCACAAGGTGCCTCTATGGAACTCATGCTTGTATCCAGTGTCTCGGGTTCCCTGACTTTGAATGAAGAAGAAAAAAATACTGTGAAGTCTAATTCAAAGTAAAGTGTCTGACTGACTGCATTTATGTGGATCTCATTTATGGTATGCAATGAGCCTCATGTTTATATTTTGACCTTGTGAAATTGTTAGCTTTTCATTCTGACAAAATGTATGCAAAACAAGATGGATGGGTATTTGTGCTTACCTGTGACTGTGTCCAGGTGGGAGGTAGGGCCAAGTATGTACCAGATGTTGATGGCTTTGTTCTTGGCACTGTTTCTGCTGGGCTGGTGAGAACAACTTTCAAGTGTTCATGGTCAAATCTAGACTTTAGAGGGGTTGACTGAGGGAGTCCAGAAAAAGCTTGGTCCACTTCTTCAGGGTTTGAATAAATACTGGCCTCAGATTTTGCTGTTGCAGCCATTGCAACAGGAGTGCATGCCTTTGAAAACATAACATCAAATTTTGCATTGTAGATTACAAGATAGAATCTCAATCATGTTTTACAAACAAACACGCTAACAGCACTATTATATTATACGTTTTACTTTCTACTAATAGTAGAAATAGACAAATATGTTTCTGTACAATTATTCAACTTAGAAACAGTTTTTTTGTTAGAGTAGATTATACTCTACATCCACTTTACTGTCTTTCTGACAAGTCAGAATATTTTTCCATAAAGCATAAGCTTCGTGTTCTTCATGTCATGTTTTGACCGATTTCCAAATGACACCCACGTCATTTAGAAACTCGTATACAGCTAACATATAGCCTATACTGTGACTGGAAGCACTACTCATAGAAACATGGAATCATCCACACGTCCACGTAGTTACTAACAACAATAATAACAGTCTACATATAACGTTATGTTTTGTAGAAGCTTCACTGGTAATTTGACACTGAGTGATTTGCTGCACACAACGTTACTAGCTGATTCTTGATATCCTGTTCGCTTGTAAACACCACTTGTTGTTACCTGGGGTGCAGGGACAGCAGCACTCTTCAAAACATGTTTCTTCCTCTGTCCTGGGCATGAAGGAACATAATCGTCGTCGCTGAAGTGCGCACTACACACACGAAGCGATTTCATCTTTGCCAATTTGGTTTCCACCTTCAAGCCTATGGCAAGAAGCCAAAGTTGCCTCAGAGCAATGTCTGTGACAGGAAGACGGTGAAATGTGTGCGGAGATTTAGCCAGATTTTGGTTGTTACAGCCTGGATAGTCACAAGTCCTCACCATTTTTATATATATTCTTAAATAGCTTACATAAGCTTATAAATGTATCCCTAGCTAGCTCTCACATTAGATCTCTCGCATCGCTGTGGTCGTTGGTCCAAGCACGTAAAACACTGCCAAACAGGTGAAAACAGTGTTGGATTTGTGCGCGGCTGTCAGCTGGCGGCAGCGCGCAGTGATACGAATCGAGAGAAAATAGTACCAAGCGATTACGAGGTCTGACTTTTTCGAGGACAACGGTTTTGTGATGCAAATTAATCACTCTTTTGAACACATTTGTTTTGAGAAGAAAAAAGGCTTTATTTTCGTGACCCCAGACAACTTGCCGGACTACTTTCGTCAGCACCAAAGCCGGGCAAGAACTCAGCGCACAGGACACTGTGGGGGGTAAGTCAGTGTTGATGCACGACACTACTGACGGGGATGCCATACAGATTCATATCAAAAAACCCAAACTATCCCTTTAAAATGGCTTCACACATGGTGGAGCAGGAGCCAAGTCAAAGATGAACATGTCCCTATTAAAATGAATGGCAAAATGCCTGCCAAACCCCTGCGATTTTTGAAAAAACTCTAAGGGTTATCACCAACATATTTATATATTATAAAGTTGTAATGGTGTCTGTAGCTCAAAAGAAAGATGAATATTTTAAAAAGCTGAAAAGGCAGAAAAGCGCAATGGGGCTGAAAGAGTTGAAAAGGTTGAACATTTTGATTGCTGAACATGAAGCTGAATGTTTGAAGGAGCTTAAAATGCAGAAAGATGGATATTTTAAAAAAGACTGAAAAGGAGGACAGTTAAAGGCAGAAAGAGCTTAAAAAGGTGAAAAACGACTGAAAAAGGCCGAAAAGTTGCAGAGTATGGGGGCTGAAAGAGATTAAAAAGGTGAAAAAAGACTGAAAAGGTGAAAAGTTAAAGGCAGAAAGAGCTTAAAGAGGTGAAAAAAGGCTGAAAGGTGAAAAGTTAAAGGCAGGAACAGCTTGAAATGGCTGCAGACATGCTGTATCAGGACCAGGGACAGAGACGAAAATGTCCCCCATAAGAAATGAATAGGAGAACGCCTCCCAAACTCCTGCGATTTCTGAAAAAACTGTGAGGGTTATCGTCAAAATAATTATATGGTGAGTGACAGGAGGAGTTGCTGAACGCGGTCATGTCGTTTTTATTTCTGAAGAGTGCAAAATGAGGACGGGAGAGCAATAGACAAATCAGGTACAGTCTGCTAATTTCCCGAAAATTCGGCTCAAAATTAAGTTTTTTTTTCAACTATCAAAGCAGAATGAAATTTGAAAAAATCCCCATAAGGATGAATGGGAAATTTTTTCCAGAAAAAGCTTAATATTTCCAAAAGTATGAAGGATAGAAATGACAAAAATACACCCTATAATGTCCTTAAAAAGCTGCACATTTTGATAGTTGAATGGTTTCTATAGCACAAAGTTTG
Source organism: Diplodus sargus (assembly GCA_903131615.1). Lineage (NCBI taxonomy): Eukaryota > Metazoa > Chordata > Actinopteri > Spariformes > Sparidae > Diplodus > Diplodus sargus. Next base: position 64,106 of record CAEMYA010000684.1, on the reverse strand, counting down.
AGGGAGAAGATGAGGTTGAAAGTCGAGGAGTTTTGAAGATTTTCCCATTTGTGGCAATGTTAAATTGTTTTTTTAGAAAAAGCTGAATTGCTGAAAAAGCTGAAGAGTTGAAAAGCTGAAGAGTTGAAGGCTGAAAGAGCTGAAAAAGATGGATATTTTAAAAAGCTGAAAAGGCAGAAAAGCTGACGGAGGCTGAAGGAGTTTAAAAAGTTGACCATTTTAATTGTTTAACGTGAGGTTAAAAGTTTGAAGGAGTTGAAAAACACAGAAAAGATGAACATGTGAAAAGGCTGTGGAGTAAGAGGGCTGAAAGAGCTTAAGGGTGAAAAAAGGCTGAAAGGTGAAAAGTTAATGGCAGAAAGAGCTTTAAAGGCAGAAACACACCATCCCAACTGTTGGACGTCTGAAGTGTTTGGAAAGACTCGGACGAGGTCGGGAACATGTCTGTTCGGTGTGTTCAGCTGCGTTGAAAGCTTTCGGAGCCGTTTGGAAGTTGCCTGCTGCGATTGAGCATGCGAAGTCTGAGGAGGAGGGCTGTCGGATGTCTGAGCCATTGGATTCTCTGATTGGTTGTGTGCTAGCTGAATGGCCGTTCTGATTGGCGGTGTACTAGCGAATCAGCGCGCTGCTTGGGAGGGCGGAATACTGTGTGCGCTTTGTTTTTCTATGGACTCCGTTCCGTCATTCCCCGTTTTCGTGTTTTGCAGGCAGTTCTGGCTCGAGACTGGCTGTTATTATGTCCGTTCAGGACGAATTAATCTGTGTTCATTTGGTAATGCCTCGCTGCATGTTGACTATGCAGCTGTTTTTATCTGTAAGCCTATAGTGAAAATGACAGAGAAATAAGCAGATTCGGCGTGCTCACTCAGAAAGTCTGGCTGAGGACAGCTGTGAGCCGATGCTTATGCAAGTAGCCTCCTGTGGTAACGTCACGACAGTAGCACAGTCAAAATCTCGTGCTTTAGGAACGCACACTATTGTGCGCTATTCTTGTTCGGAAAAAGAGCCAAAGTGAAAAAAATAAGCCACTTTCAAACTCCAGCTTTTCAGGCAAGTTTCAACACCAATATGCATGATTTAACAAGAGAAATTGCGATTTCCGGGTGATGAAGAAAGTTAAAGGAAGAAAGAGCTTAAAAAGGTAAAAAAAGACTGAAAAAGGCCAAAAAGTTGCAGAGTATGGCGGCAGAAAGAGATTAAAAAGATGAAAAAAGACTGAAAACGTGGAAAGTGAAGGGCAGAAAGAGCTTAAAAAGGTGAAAAACGACTGAAAAAGGCCGAAAAGTTGCAGAGTATGAAGGCTGAAAGAGCTTAAAAAGGTGAAAAAAGACTGAAAAAGGCCGAAAAGTTGCAGAGTATGGGGGCAGAAAGAGCTTAAAAAGGTGAAAAAAGACTGAAAAGGTGAAAAGTTACAGGCAGAAAGAGATTAAAAAGGTGAAAAAAGGCTGAAAGGTGAAAAGTTAAAGGCAGGAACAGCTTGAAATGGCTGCAGACATGCTGTATCAGGACCAGGGACAGAAACAAAAATGTCCCCCATAAGGAATGAATGGGAGAACGCCTCCCAAACTCCTGCGATTTCTGAAAAAACTGTGAGGGTTATCGTCAAAATAATTGTATGGTGAGTGACAGGAGGAGTTGCTGAACGCGGTCATGTTGTTTTTATTTCTGAAGAGTGTAAAATGACGGCGACAGAGCGATAGACAAATCAGGTACTGTCTGCTATTTTCCGAAAAATTTGGCTCAAAATTAACATTGCGGCTTATGGGACAGGATTGAGAGTTGCTGTCGGTCTCGGGCTTCTATATCCAAAACTGTAAGTCCCATATCTGAAATGAGACCATCAACTGAAAGCCCACAAGATTTCCTACATTTCTATGTATATATTGTCTATGTCAAGTAATAGGTGAGGGATCAAACTCAAGCTGAAAACAAGTTTGAACATTTTTTTCGACGCAGCTCTACACTCTGGGGTGCGGCAGTTGGTGATGTCACTCACTCTAGCCGACGCAATACACACCCATTATAAACGCAGAAGACGGCCTAAAGGTCGCTCAAACTAAAACTGCGATTATTTCAAGACCGTACAAGATTTTTAAAAACTGAATACAGGTCCAATAGTTCAAGATCTGCTGAGTGCTTTAAAGTTTGAATGGTGTCTCTCGCTCAATGTATGAGGAGCAAAAAGAGGTTGAAAGGCGATGAGTTTTGAAGAGGATTTGAAGCTTTTCCCATCTGCGGCAATGTTAAATTTTTTTCGGAAAAAGCTGAATTATTGAAAAAGTTGAAAAGTTGAAAAGTGGAAGGTTGAAAGAGCTGAAAAAGCTGAACACTTTGATGTTTGAATGATTTGAATAGCTGAACGTATGCTGAAGTTATAGCAGAATGAAATTTGAAAAAATCCCCATAAGGATGAATGGGAAAAATTTGGCAGAAAAAGCTGAATATTTCCAAAAGTATATAAGGTAGAAATAAGAAAAATAGACGCCATCATGTCCTAAACAAGCTGAACATTTTGATATTTGAATGGTTTGAATCGGTCAAGATTTGTAGGAGGAGAAAGGTGCCAAAAAACGTACGGAATAATAAAGAAATAAAAAAATTCCAGAAGAACAATAGTGTGAATGCTGTGTCAGCATTCACACTAAAAAGAGGCGCGGTGCACAGCCCACTAATTATTAAAAGGAAATGCTTTGCAGATCACTAGGCCTACTGTGGACACAGGACAGAGGGGCTGCCTGTGACAATGGCGAGATTGCATCTATGTAGCACTGCAGAGCTGCAGCAGTTTGTGTAACTCTGTGTGTAGCTGGCCTACACTATTGGAACAATGTGGACACGGCTACCGAATGAAGATTTTCCTTCATCGCAAGTACAGATATTGACAAATTTTACTCGGATTATACTCATGCTCCTTAAAAGTACATTATCTGTACTGGATACTCCTTTTCATCCGAATACTAGCTCATTCCTAGTACTATGTACTGAATACTATATTCAATAAATCACAAGTAAGGTTGAATGATGCTGACTGACTTTCTCTGTCTGGAATGAATGAATGACACAGCACACGGCGCTGACTGACAGCGATTCCTTGTTTAGGGTGAGCTGAGATTTGTTGCAGTACTGTTTGGTGCATTAAAGGGGTAGGCAACATCCTTTCTTAGAGCATTTATTCATCAGACAGATCAATAGGACTTTAATTAGATTTTGATTCATTAAATTTTCAATTAAATGCCCAGCCTACTATTGCTTGTGTGGCGGCACGAGGAGTGCGTGCTCTGGGCAGCACTTGGTTAAGAATGAATTTTTACGCCAAATGCCGCCACCCTGGGGGTTTCACCCAGGGACCTTTTTATCTTTTAAAGGACGACTTCTCAACTTAAATAAGGCACTAGGTACGTTTCACAATGGAGGCAGAGACAGCATTTCTGGGTCCAAAAATATTTATTAATTTGAATCTTAAAAGTCTTAACAGCTTCTACATTAAGAAGTCACTCACTGGGGGCAAAAAAGGGAACCAATCAGGGCTGAAACTTACTGGGGGAAATGGGTCCAAAACAAAGGGGATCCCAGGAACACCACACGTGAAGTGAAACAAAATCAACCCAAAAGTGCAAATTACAAGAGGGACACCGCAACCTGGACATCAATCCGCCACCCTAGGCTCAGCACATGAATGGGGGAAGTCAGAAGACAGCAGGTGAGAAAACAAACAAAATACAACTCATCACAAAAACACAAAAAATCAAAGACACTTAATAAACTAACTCTCTAATAATTTACACAACAACAAATCAAATAGAGTTAACAAGATTTACATCAAATGAAATTCACCTGCAACCTGCAAAGACCAAAATATTCGTGAAGCCAACTGAAGAAGAAAATACACATTAGAAATGACGTCTGGAAAGAGCCCTTTGACCCCCAGACCTAAATGTTGATTCATGCTTTCCTTTCGACACCCGGCAAATACACATGTCATTAACACCAGTTGATCAAGAGACGTCTGGACCTAATTTGATCACCATGCTAAATGGGTGGCCCCCCTTACCCCCACTCCCCCCACTGTTCACCCTCCCCAAAGAGCAGACCTTTTTCCCCTTGCATACCTTTTGTTTACCTTTTGTTTGAACCTGCCTTTCCCTGTTCTTTGTCCTTACTGTATAAAATGTGACTGTTTCATTTGCCCTGGGTCGACTCACCGGCTCGGACCCGCTCTGTGCCTGTTGGTTCACCAGTTTACCGGTATTCTTGGAATAAACACATCACTACAGCAAACTGCTCAACAGGACTTGAATGATTTTCTTCAACACAAAATAAATCAAAATTACATGTCGCAGTGAAACCAACTGTTACAAAAGAAAATAAAGAAAATACCATAAACAACTAATCACGAAGACAATGAAATAAACTCTCCCACTGTTCTCTCTCTCTCGCGCGCGCACAAACACACACACAAAGATGTGACAGGTTCGACAGTACACAGTCCAATATGGCGTTGCCCAGCAACAATTCAGCCACGGCAATGCATAAATAACACCTGGACAAAGGCTAATGCTTTTAGCCACCTATAGTGAGCAGCCAGGAGCCAGGCAGACAGCGTTGGAGCACCGCAACCACGGGTTCCAATAAAAGTCAAAGCAGTGTGAATCCAAGCAATGCGTCAGAACAGTGAAGCTTTTTTTTTCTTCTTTTTTTTTTCTTTCTCACTCTTTAGTGGAGTGGTTATGTTTATGTTTGTCTTGTTTTTTTTCTGTGTTGTTTTTGGGGTCCAGTGGCAAGGGAATGAAATAGGTAATTGTCGGGTTTGTAACTTTTTGGGCAGGTTTGTACACAGACATGTGGTATTTACTTGTTAATCAGTGGTGGAACCTTCTTTTGAAAACTTTATTAAGGTTGGAGTCAGGCTCAATTAGCGTTCCCCTGTATCCAAAAATACTATTTTCAACATGACTACATTACAATTTCCTAGTTTCAGTACCAGTGGGGTAAATAATCCTGTAAAGCGCACTGCATGCCTTGACCTCCTATGTAGGCAGCAAGTAGATGTGGCTTTTATCCAAGAATCGCATTTGAAAAGTAACGATGTCAACAGTTTTAGCAATAAAATGTATTATGTAGCAGCTTCTAGTTCTTTCTCATCTAACTCCAGAGGATCTTTAGTGGTGCTAAAATGTAATCTGCCACTTACTATTCTGGAAAATTATGGGAGTGATGACGGTCGTACATCTTATATTGAAACAATTCTAGCAGATATAAAGGTGGCATTTGTATCTATTTATGCCCCAAATGAATATAATCAAGACTTTTTTACTTATTTAACAGACCTGTTATCTAGTATGCAGGAACTCTCCTTAATTCTCGGTGCTGACATGAATGCCTCTTATCTTTCAATTGATTGCTCAAATTACTCAATTCATCACTCCCAAAATGCTTCCTCAAAAAGTCTC
>CAEMYA010000684.1:46457-58211 GCA_903131615.1 Diplodus sargus | reverse complement strand
GAAAGTTCACTTTCTACATGAACTAGTTCAAAGTTCAGTTCACAAATTTTAAAATGAACTAGTTCAGTTCAGAGTTCATAATTCAAATATTTGAACTAAGTCCACAGTTCCAAAAATGAACTAGTTCATAGTTCTTTTTTTTTTCTTCAATATGTTGATGCGAGCTATTATTTTTCAAAATTATTGCCACAGCCCATATAGAACCACAGACAGCTATTATTCTATCAGTTTTAACACTGAAGCTGCAGCTCTCCCACAGTATTCTGCAAAACCAGGTTGTCCAGCTGCAGCTGGGAGATGAAGACAGTGGAGCCGCTACTGTACACTGTTAATGTGATCTGAGGGGTAGAGGATCTGTTTTGGCTCACTGTTGCCATGTCTTTGGATTTTTTTATTCACTTTAGTTCAATGTGCCGTTTCAGGCTTGCGGTACAGGATAGAGTACAAATAAAAAATAGAAAATAAAAAAATACATAAATAAGTAAATATATAATTAAAAAAAGAAGAAGATGAAAGGGAAAAAATAAAATAATAAATGAATATATAGTTCATACAGTGGCTTCAGGAAAAAACTTTTCATGATGACTCGGTAAGGTTTTACTTTTTTTGTTATTTAAAAAAATCAGAGATTTAAGCAAAGAGCTCAGTTCCAGGAGAAAAGGAGCAAATTTAGGTAGTTATTTAGCACATTTTTGTTTGTGAATAAAACATTTTGTATAGGATAACAAAGTTCATCATATGTGTTCAAGAGCATTATCTTCTGGGTTAACATAGCAAATAACATGTTTCAGGGTAAGAGAATGGACAGAGTTAGCAGCATCAAAAAAATGAGATTTAACATAAATCCAAAACGTTTTAGATATATCATAATAAAAAAAAACAGATGCGAAGCCTTCATTTGTTTTTGTCTCCATGCTGAGCACATTGATGACGCATGCGCGGTGCGACTCAGTGGAGGCTGGTGTTGCCAGCGTTCTGTCCGTTCAGGACAAATTAATCTGTGTTCGTTTGGTAATGCCTCACTGCATGTTTGGTATGCAGCTGTTTCTGTCCGAAATAGTTCAGTTTCGTTTTGACCGAAAGTAAAGAGAGTTGCACAACCCTCTTGTCCAGCGTCCTTTTTATACACAACAGCCAGATTGGGTGTTTTCCCGCACATATTGAGGCCTGTTCACGGGTGTTTTAGCCGGTTTTCGCCTGGAAGGCTCGATGGGAATCTGGCGCTGTCTTGAACGAAGTTAAACTGAGAGAACACGCCGTTTACAAACGCCAGAATGAACGCGTTCACAATAATGTTCATCAGGCAGAAATGCAGTACATTCAGTTCACGTTCGCCCAAAATATGAACGAGTTCATGAACGATCGTTCATTGAACGCGTTCAGGCACAACACTGATAGGCACAAATCTTATTCTAGTATAGATTACATTTTTATTTCGGCTTCCTTGATACCTAAAATTCATAGTGCAACAATCCTACCTACTCCCCTCTCTGATCACAATATCGTGCTGTCTCAGATCACCCTTAAGAACACACCCAAAAAAGCAGAGAGGTGGCGTTTTAACTCATCTAAATGATGAGTAATGATGATGAATTACAAAGATATATAACTATAAATGAGGGTTCTGTTCAATTTATGTTAGACATGATGTTGGCTGCAGTTGAAAATGGTCCTTTTCTTAGAGATGTCAATATGGCTGTTCTCATTGTCCTTCCCAAACCTAAGAAAGACCTTTTATTTTGCAACAACTATAGGCACTTGAGTATCTTCCTTCGTCTCTGTGCCACTGGATCAGAGACTTCCTCAGCAACAGGTCTCAGGTGGTGAGAATAGGGGACACCACATCGTCCTCTCTGGTCCTCAACACAGGTACGCCGCAGGGCTGTGTGCTCAGCCCAGCCCTCTTCACTCTGTTTACACACGACTGCACGGCCATCCACCCCACCAACTCAGTCGTGAAGTTCGCGGACGACACTACAGTAGTGGGTCTCATCTCGGACGACAACGAGACCCACTACAGAGAGGAGACCCAGCACCTCACTCAGTGGTGTTCAGCCAACAACCTGGTGCTGAACACAGGGAAGACCAAGGAGGTCATTGTGGCCTTCAGGAGGTCCAGGAAGACGGATCACGCCCCCCTTCTCATAGAAGGAGAATTGGTGGAGCGTGTGGACAACATCATGTTTCTGGGCCTCCACATCACATCTGACCTCTCTTGGTCCATAAACACCTCCCACCTGGTGAAGAAGGCACAACAAAGACTCTTCTTCCTCAGGAAGCTGAAAGGTGCTGGACTCTCCTCTCAGCTGCTTGTGAACTTCTACAGGGCCACCATTGAAAGCATCCTCTGCCTCAGTGTGACAGTGTGGTATGGCAGCTACACGGCACTGGAGAGGAAACAACTGGCACGGGTGGTAAGAACTGCCTAGGGCATTGTGGGCTGCCCCCTTCCAGACCTGGACTCTATATACGCAGGCCAGGTCACGAAGAGGGCCAGATCCATCGCCACGGACCCCAGCCACCTGGGCCACAGACTGTTTGTACCGCTACCATCAGGCAAGCGGTACAGAAACATACGGACTGCAACAAACAGACCAAGGGACAGCTTCTTCCCCAGAGCTGTCAGAGCCATCACCCCCTGCAGCCTCCCTCACACACCTCACCACCCCTCAGACACTCACACACAGACACCTCCCTTGACAGCAATACACATACACCTGTCTCCCCCTGCAGCCACACAAGGGCACACACACACACACACCCCCACAGTCACACACACTTCCCCCCCATGCTGTCACACCCAAGCATCCCCATCATGAACAAGAGACAATCATCTGCACTCGCACTTGCCACCTTCACCCTATTCTGCTGCACTGTACTGTACTTCTACTACATTTATTGATCGTATTGTATAGTACCTATAGCATTTCTACAGCACTCCACAGTATTTTATTGCATTCTTGTTGTATTCTATAGTATTTTATTGCATCTTACTGCACTTTTATTGTAATTTATAAAATTTACTTTATTTTATTTTATTGTTTTTTCTTGCACATGGGAGCCGCAAAGCCAATTTCATTGAACATGTTCAGTGACAATAAAGATAATCTAATCTAATCTAATCTTGTGTGCTGAATTGAAGGTATACGCTAAAGTCCTAGCGTCTAGAGTCGAGTCCTATTTAAATAAGTTAGTACATCATGACCAGACCGGTTTTGTGAAATCCTGCTTAGCAGGAGATAACATACGTAGGTTACTACATGTGATACATTTCTCCAAAGATATCGGTGACCCCTGTGCAGTGCTTTTCCTCGATGCCGAGAAAGCTTTTGATCAGCTTGAATGGCAGTACTCGTGGGAGGTCCTTGCTAGATTAGGTTTTGGGCGGGGCTTCAATGGAATGGTAAAGGTTTTATATTCCAACGCTACTACTGTAGTTACAGTCAACAACATTTTGTCGACCCCTTTCCCTATTTGCAGAGGTTCACGTCAAGGTTGCCCTCTCTCTCCACTCCTTTTTGTCCTCTCACCTGAACCTCTGGCTCAGAGTATTAGACAACATCCATATATTGAACCTATTACTTTTTGTAACACTCATCATCACATATCTTTATATGCCGATGACATTTTGTTATATGTTAACAACGCTTTACTTTCAATACCTCACATTCTAGAAACCTTTGCTCGGTTTAGTGCGCTCTCTGGTTACAAAATCAACTGGACCAAATCCCACCTAATGCCTTTAAATCCTTCTTTAAATCCAACTACACTTCCAGCTTTTATTCCGGCAGTTAATTTGTTTAAATATTTAGGTGTGGATGTTCATCCTACTGTATTAGCCATTTCAACTAAAAACTTTCAACATGCATCTAAATCTGTTGAGGACGATATGGAAAGATTGATAAAACTACCCATTTCATGTCAGCCAGAATATCCATAACCAAATGGATATTCTTCCAAGAATAAACTTCTTTTCAAACATGATTCCTCTTCCATCCCCAAAAAACTACTGGGACAACTTTAATAAAATCATCTCTAGATTTATTTGGGGTGGGAAACAACCACGCCATAAAGGATTTTTGGACTTCTGTATTACGCCCTGTATCTGTTTGGTTTGATCCATCTGTACGGGTTTCTTGGAAACCGATCTAAGAAAATCTAGCACACCCACATAGGTTAAAAGATCTCATTTTCTCTGCTCTTCCCGTCAAGAGGGCAAAATGCCAACTTGGGCCAGTTATGTCCTTTTTACTATCAACATGGCGAGCGGTAGAGAAACACTGTCAAATTTCCTTCAAAAATGGCACACCCACAGCCCCCTTTTTAATAATTCTGATCTTACCACAGGGGGAGCCCCATTTCAATTTCACCAATGGGCTAATAAAAATGTAAATATTCTAACGGATGTTTGGGAAGAAAACGGGATGAGATCTTTGACCGTGCATGTTTTTTGTTGTTCCTAGGACCTCTTTTTTCTTTTACCTGAGACTTAGATTAGCTATGTGAAAGATGATTAGATGGATTACATGCATGTAAGGAACACTTTTCCCATCTTTCAACAGGCTCACCAGTTATTATATTAAAAATATCCATATTTAACCGCTGTGCTGCTCCAGCAAGGGCTCTGGTGCGATCGACCCGGGGGATAATGTCAGTAAATTAGAGTTAAAACACAGACTTCGCTTCTTCTGTGCAAATGCGCCGCACGAAACACAGACGTGGTGGGATGATTCCAGGTAATACTAGTCCTGTGCAAAGAGCTGCATTTTACCCAGAGCCAAACACCGGAGTGTTGCCAAACATTTTAACTCTGGCGTTATTGGATTGTTTCGGTTGGTTGGGGACATTAAGCGTCCCTCACCAACTTAACCACAACTTCAGACCCTTCGCGGTCCATCCAATATCGTTTTAATAATTCCCTGTCATTTAGCGTCTCCAAAACATTCGGCTGTGACCAGGTCTTAGTGGGTTAGGAGTCTTCTGGACTACTTGTAATGTCTCCCAGACTTAGGTGCTACTTTTGGGCCTAAAATGTTTTGTGAATAACTCTTATTTAAAAAAATTAGGAGTCCTAAAGTTACGACTGACACGCCCATTATTTTTAGGAGTTGCTCCTAAATTCCCTGTTAGGAGCTACTTTTAGCCTTAAGAGTCTTTGTGAATACGGGCCCTGATTTGATGCAGAGATCTTGGCATTTCTGTGGAGGATATGTGTTGGTCAACTGTTTGGAAGAATCTTGATCACACTTCTAAAAATCCTAACCATAAATTGATTCACTTTAAATTCCTACACAGGACATATCTTACTCCTGAGAAGCTTTATTTAATGAAACTCATACCCTCCCCAAGATGCGAGCTCTGCCAAAATCAGGACACTGGAAGTTTTAGTACATAGACGAGCAGGAAGAGCACTCAGATTTTGAGGTACCCCTACCCAAGGTAGAACAAAACACCACAATGTTTTTTTAAATCTTCAGGGTCTCCCATTCATGAAATGGATTGTTGTGAACTTTCATTTTGGGGCAAAAAGGACGAAATCGATGAATAAAATGATGCTAGAGCTTTTCAACTGGAGGACAAGTTCTCGTTTGAGTTGAAACCAAGTGAAATTCAAAAATGATTCTATGGACAAACGTGTTCTATGAGTACATTTGGCTTCGATATGAGGACCAAAACCGCGCGTGTGTGTGCGTGTGTGCGTGTGTGCGCGCAGGCGCGTCTGTTTGTTCGGGTTGACTGTGTCGGGGACAGAACAGCCCCTGGTCTCTCTCTCTCTCTCTCTCTCTCTCAATTTCAACTTCAATTTCAGTGTGCTTTATTCGCATGAATGTCAAGTGAACAATATTGCCAAAGCTTCAAGGATTATACAATTCATTAAATAGAATAACATAGATGGATAAATAAAAATAAAAAGAATGGTAGAATGGCAAAATGGCATAGAAGTCATTAACGATTGTTTAGAATCAACAAAGAAAGAAACAACAATTTATTAATACAATATGGTAGGAGTCAAATGTATAAAAAAAAAGAAAGAAAAGAAAAACAATAACGACAGAGAAACAGATCAAGAAAAAAAACCCCAAACAAACAAACAAAAAGCCCACATGGAGTAGAGGAGGTGACTGGTGGGTGAGGAGACAAACTGACGTCATGTGTCTCTGAGGTTGTGACAGGCTCTTACATATCGGGCTGCTTCTATGGCACTGACACTGTTCTCTCCAAGTACATGTTGCATTTTTATCTGGTCAGAGAGTGAATGAAAATCTTGGAGTTTGCATTCAATTTGTGTAAAGAACTTTGTTCTAATGTCCTGATATGTGCTACACTGTCGCAGGAAATGTGCAGGGATGTGATTGGACAAAGATAAAAAAGCAGGAAATTATACGGACCCCGTAGCACAACACGGCAACAGTGCAGCCATTACACACAGACATAACTTTGTCACTTTATATGAAACGTGCAATATGCAAACATAGAAAACTATTAACTTAACAAGAAAAAAACCCCCAAAAGGTGCAGATATTATTATAGTGTGTGTGTGTGTGTGTGTGTGTGTGTGTGTGTGTGTGTGGATGTATGTGTGGCGATCATCACACACTTCATTTTGATCGTTTAAAATGTGTGTCTGAGACAAAGAGAGACAAGAGACAGAACCTGTGAACAAGTGTATTTCCCACAATGCATTAGAATTACAGTATCACATAAATGTAAAATCAAATTATGTTGGCAATACACTCATAGTGGTACTTTAGGGATGGCTAAACATGGCTGTCAGGTCCCAAGGGAGAGAGAGACCTAACACCTAACACAACACACCATTTCAACCACACTTAAACGACAATTCCATGCAAATCCAACTCAGAAACAATGCAGTGGCAGGGTGTGTCAGGGTGTGTCCTTCCACTGCAGTAGTTTCTTCCAACCAGCTCCATTTGAAGCGATTTTTTACACCCTCATCAATAGTTTTGCAGTCAGGGCTGTTCAGTGCCAGTCTGGCCATGGTATGCTAAAAAGTAAAAATCAAGTTACTAAAACAGTACAAAATAACAACTTGCACCTCTTGTAAATAAATAGATATTGCAATGTGAACAGTATAAAACATATCTTGCATCTGCCAATTAAATCTATGTTATGTTAAAGGCTTTGTTTAAAACAAATGCTCACAACCAGGCGAAGGGTCAAGTGCAAAGGGTCACAGAACAGGGAGGAGGAATAAAGTTGCAGATGGAAGCTAATTTAGCTGCTCCTCTCTGTATAAGTGGTTCAGCTGGGTGCTGCGTGTGACAAAGACAGCGCAGCTATGATTTAGATGGAGTCATGGTCTGCTTGCTTCCCACACCATTTTAACAATTTAAACCGTAAAAATCTAAATTATGCCCAACTCCCAATTTACCACAAGTCCCAATTGGTCACCACGGTTACCGTAGCTGAACGCTGCCACTCTAATCATTCCACCGGGCGTGCCCGCGGTATGTCTCGGTTCCACCGAGCGTTTCAGTGACGGTGAGTGGCCTGACGCTGCTTCATTATCACCGCTGCTTCAGTTGAGGCAGACGCACACCTGCTACCACTACCAGGGGTGGTAATGGTAAGAGGTGTGTAGCAAGCTTTTCAAAAGTGGGGGGTTGGATGTGGTGGTGATGTTTTTTTAAAAACAATTTTGGGCGGCTGGGCTGGTATGTAACACTCTTGCTGTGATAAATGACACTTAAATATTGAATCTGTGTCTATAATAACTACACCCTGACATGTAAATGTGACATCTGTCTTGGTTCATTTAATTTGACTTAAAATTTGGACAACTGACTGCATAACATATGAATCAGAAACAGAAATGCGTTACAGCAGCTCCCATTCAAAGTCAAGAATATGCAGAAAAATAACAATAATAATAATAATAATAAACTATATATATGCTGTATATTTATAATAAAAGTCTATTGCAACTGTACTTTTTTTTTTACCATTAAATGTTATTCTATACATTATCATATTTTTTAATGTTCTGTCATGGACTATGTCACTTCACTGCTAACAGAAAAGAAAGCAGCTCACTGCCAGTTGCAGCTTCTTATCTTGATCTGCAGTCTTTGTTAATTTTTTGTCATGATTGCTATTATGAGTACTTAGATTATCAAAAATCACAGTTGCATGTCAAGATGTGGTTATTATAGACATATTCAATATTCAACTGTCATGTATCATCACAGTAACAGCGTTACATACATTAGCAGCTGTAAACACATAAACACATTATAAAACACATCATGTGGTCCCCTTTAAACGCTGGGTGAATGTGTATATTTTGGTTAATAACCACCGGTTCCAAATTCTTGCCGAGTCGAATTTATTAAAAAAAAAAAAAAATCAAGGAAGAAGACACGACCACTGACACTGCATCTTCGCCTTTTTTACGTATCGTGCTGCTTTGTCAGTCATCACACTGATGATCGCCATGGCTCCGGTGCAGCAAACTTTCTGTCTTAAAATATTCAGAGGAAAACTCTGGAGAAGCAGCCGCTAGACGTTTCTCTGTCGACCCCAAGAGAGGGAGAGACTTTCCTTTTTACTTTATAATCTCTTCTCCTGTTCGGTGTTTCAACCCAAAAATCTGCAGATAACTAATCCCCCGTTAAACGTAAAAGCTTCTAACAGGAACATGGAAAGAATATTGGCATACCTGAATCATCCATATGTCGATCCTCTTACACGACGAAACATGGCAGCCAACGTGACTCAGAAAATGTGGCGCGACGCTATGGGCGCGACACCTTCTTCTTCTTCTTCTTCTTCTTCTTCTTCTGGATTTCCTGCAGGCTGTACGGCGTAATGCATCCCTCCACCAGTCATATGCATAATCGGACTAAACTCTCTCAGGCGCGACACCTGCTTCCGCTCCAAGGCAGGACGCCATTGGTGGTTAATGGCGACCTGCCGGTCAATATTTTCAGCCAGATTCTAACAGGTATATCAATGTTTGAAGACCTTTTTATAGCGTAGAAGGCCCTTCTTCCCTCGTCTCTGAGATCATCAACGGCCAGATTGAAATCCCCTGTTGAGGTAATTTTTAGTCCTAAATATGTGTAGCTGTGTGTGTGTTCTATGTCTGTGGAGCCCAGTAAGAACCTGTGTGGGTTTCCCTGACACCTGGGTCGCTTCTGGAAGACCATTATCCAAGTCTTTTCCAGATTGACTGTCAGTGCCCAGGTCTGACAGAAGGTTTGCAGATGATCCAGTTGTTGTTGTAATGCCTCCTTAGATGGAGCAAGCAGTATTACTTCATCTGCAAAAAGTAGGCATTTAATTTCTGTGTCAGACAGGGTGACACCAAGAATCTCTGACTCTTCCAGGGATTTGGCCAGTTCATCTCTCTATAAAAGCAAGGAATCTCTGTCTGTCTGTGTGTGTGTATGTGTGTGTGCATCAAATATCTCTGCGGATCAGGATCAGACTGACCTGAGAGTTTCAACATGGCTGCTGCTTGGTTCAGTGGTGTGCCATGCGGATTTGTTTGGATTACAATGATACCGTTAATGAATTATTTCATAAATGCTTTACACATTCAGCAAGCATTGTCCACCGGAGCCACCACAGTCACGTGCGCACCAGAGTCAATCACTGCACACCGTAGCCACATACGCACCAGAGCCAATCACTGCAAAGCTCAAGCCACGACATACCTTAAGAAACAAGCGGATTTGTACCTGAAGTCGCACGAGCTGGACCGGTGTTAGCCGGCAGTTCGGTCCCATTCTGTTCTGTGCATCTAAACTGACTGTTGTGGATTAATGAGACTAAACGAGACCGGACCGAGTTTGTTCGGGTCTGAGGAGATCCAGTGACGCGCAGACAACAAAGTGTAATCGGAATCTGTGGATGTTCGTGTGTAGCTAACATTAGCTGCTAGCCGCTAGCCCACACGGCCCACCTCCCGAGGCGATGGACCGGACCCACCGGCACGTCCAAATCCGGACTGAGGGTAAATAATGTCCGCCACGCTTTTTCGCGAACATTGCCGTCTTGTTTGCTTTGTGTCTGGTGCAGAAGAAACGGTAAAAACGGGCTTTTGTCATGAAAGTGTCCAAGCAGCAAGTTTGGTTGTAGAGGAACAGGAAGTTGTGTGAGGGACGTCGGCGGTGATACAGACAGCGACAGAGATAGCGAGTTTTGAGAGTTGAGAGATTTGTGACATATAGCATGTTTGGAGTGTATAGTTAGTGTGTAATGAAGTGTTTGGTGTAGTGTGTTTAGTGTGTAGTGTAGTCATTTGTATTTGTGTTGTGAGTCAACTGCTAAATTGCGGAGCAGGCAGGAAAGAGCTGAGGAGCCTGAGGCATTGCCTGCATTTTAATGTAAATAGTTACATATAACTTCGTAAATTTCAAAGACTTATGCACAAATTCAGCAAACAACAATTTATATTTGCATTATAACTAATGCAACTGGTTCATTAAACTGTTTGTCGTTTTCACAGTAAAAAATCTAACTTTATCCTACTCTGTTTTATGTTATTTTGTGATTTTAGGTCCATAATGTTAAAATAACATGTCAAAATGAAAAAATAAATGTACAGTCAAACATGTGAGGTTGTGCTGAAAATAATGACACCAAACAAGGCAAGGTAAATAGTTTTCAAGGTAAAATATAATGGTATAATCAAAAGTTGTCAAAAACAGCCAATTATATCCCTGATGTTCCACCTTCAAACACAACCTCATTTGGCCATCCATGAAAAAGCTACTTAACCTCCCACTTTTCTATAGGAAGAGGCTACATGCTTCCAACGGGCAATGCACTAGTCAATATAAACAGGCATGGACTGGCCACCTGGCATACCGGGCAATGCCCGGTGGGCCGACGCACATTTTTGGGCCGGGCTGTCATAATTCAATCAAAAAAGTTTATTATAAATAATTTTTATCGACCGCGACGGCCCATTGGTTGATTTTCTAGAAGGACATTGGGTTAATCCAATGAAATCTCTCAGCCCTCCTCTTTTTTTTCTAAGTGCACAATTTGGAGGGGGCGGCCCATTGGTCCACCTCCAATATAGACAGTGGACTGAACCAATCAGGATATAGTACGACAGCGGCCCCACCTCTTCTCTGCACTGTCTCCTGTAACTTCTGCTAGTTTCAAAGTGCTAAAAAAGCGCGAGGAGTGACAACATGGAGCAATTAAAGAGAAAGAAATGTTGCTGCTAAGAGAAGAATCTCACTGTAGATGCCGCAAAATGTGCTAAAATCACAGACTTGTTCGCTGGAGGGGCTGCTGTTGCTGCACTGCTGTCTCAGAGGACGTGGAGGCTACAGCAGCCCCTCCAGCGAACAAGTCTGTGAAGGTGAAGACAGCAGCAGCGGGCAGGAGAGGAGCAGCCAGAGATGCTGCTGACTGACAGGGACAGTGTAGTACAACCGGTAAGCAGGTAGTAACGGTAATGCGGGGACTGTGAGGTGATGGAGGTAACGTTAGCTCTATTAGCCTACATGTAGAGTTATCAACGGGTCGGGCCGGCCCGACAAACCCGACCGGACCCGCGGGCTCAGGTCCGGTCGGGTTAACGTGGGGGCGCTGCAGACAGTTCATGTCGCGCTGTGTCGGGTTCGGCCTTAAAAATCCGCGGGCCAAGTCGGGTTGTAATTCAGGCCCGTTGAGAACTCTAATTACATGAGAATGATGAGCAATGGCGATTGATTAGTATCAATATTAATTGGTGTTGCATCCCAAAATCTGGCAGCCACGGCACCTTATTCT
>CAEMYA010000684.1:25210-38375 GCA_903131615.1 Diplodus sargus | reverse complement strand
ATTGTTTAAATGTCGGCAGAACTGTATCCATAGTGACGTGGTTGAAGTCTCCCGACATGATGATGAGGGCACTGGGGTGTTTAGTTTGAAGCTTGGAGATGGTGGTGTGTATGGTGCTGCAGGCAGATGTTGGGTTTGCAGAGGGAGGGTTGTACAGAACAACAATGATGACATGTGGGATCTCTCTAGGCAGATGATATGGACGGAGTCCAACGGCAAGCAGTTCAACGTCCGGGCTACAGAGCTGCTCTTTAATTGTGATGTGACCAGGATTACACCATCTGCTATTCACTAGAACGGCAAGCCTCCCTCCTTTCCGCTTACCGCTCTCGGTGCAATCCCGGTCGGCCCGGACGGTGTGGAAACCATCCACGGAGACGTTCTGGTCAAAAATGGCCCTGTGCAGCCATGTCTCAGTAAAACACATCAGACTGCACTCCCGGTACTCCGTGTGGCTCCGTGTTAGCGCCGTTAGCTCATCCATTTTGTTGCTAAGGGACCGTACATTTCCCATAACAACAGAGGGGAGACAGGGCTTAAATCTTCTCCCCTCCATAAGCCTCGACCCTCCTCTCATCCCCCGATGTTGCTTCCCTCCTCTGCATCCCCGGTTGTGTTTTTCTCCAGAGTTCAGGTGGTATGTCAGCTGGTCTGGCCACAATGCCGGTCGGCATTAGTGCGATCAGCTGTTCTCCGGAGTAAACAAAAACAGCGTGTCCCGGTGGAAGCGGCATTTTATGAAATGTATAAATTTTATAAATAATCAACACGAAAAAAGCACAAAAAACTCTCTAAAACAACCTCGTTAGAGAGGGCAGGACTTCACAGAGTTATAGTGAAGAAACAATAACGAACAAAAAGAGTAAAATAGTTAAAGTTAAAAAATAGTGAACTCAAAGGCTGGAGCGATGTAACAGGCAGCCTGCAGCTTTTCGCGCATGCGCACTACTACTACTTTTAGATAGAAAAGGCGGCACATTTGCTCCAATGTAAGGGTGGCAATGTGCCGGCCTGTCTTTCTAAAACCGAGGCGTAATATTCCTCCTTTTCCAAAAGCAGCCTCTGAGGTCGGCGTAAACATGTGACGTGACGTGAAGCTCGAAGCTGAGCTGCGAACAGTGACGTAGAAATTGTCTTCAAAAAAAGAGCTTTACATTGCACCCCATTGGAGTTTAGAACTGGGTTGTTAGCGGGGGGCTTTTAATTTGAAAGTAGCGACCGTTCCTACTAGCTTGCGCTACAACATCAAGCTAACGCAACCAAACAGCTACAGAGACCGAGGAGACGCTGCATCTCCTGGATCTCAGCGGCTGTCCAGTTCCTCATCTTAATGTCCACGGATGAAATGAAGGACTGACTGCTGTGATCAGCTGTTTCCTGTTTTTAAAACTCCTCGGTTGTGGGTCGCACAACAGTGCAGGTCATTGACACCTCCGCCCACCTCACCCACGGTCCGGCGCATTTCCGCCTCGGTTTTAGATAGCAGGAGGCAGAAATAAGTGTATCCTCCGAGGCGGAAAATCGGCGGACCAGAACAGACCCCCAATTTGCCGGTCTCTGTCTGAAACCGCGGACCGAGCCGCCAAAAGGACGGGCAAATTGGCGGCTTGGTGCTCTGTTTAAAAACGGCTGTGTCAACATGTTACCCCCTCGCGTCTAGCCAGAGGGCGGAGGGACTGCGGTCATGTCTTATGTCAGACAAAAATGCACCATGCAGTCCCAGAAGCAATGGCACTTTCCAGCTTAACTACGGTTGCACTATTTTATAACTAAACACATCGAGTACCTTTGTTTACATTTCAATCCGAACTAGAGCTTCAGAGGAAAGATTTATAATTGAAGATTACGTTTTTTAATTAATTAATGAATTATTTGTTTATTACTACTTATTACTGAATCGATATTGAAGCATTTAAGTCAATATTGAATCGAATCGATATTAAATCGAATTGCGACCTAAAGAATCGAAATCGAAATCGAATCGAATCGTGAGGTTCTTAACAATACCCAGCCCCAGTTGTAACACCTATAGGGCTAGGTTGTAACAGGTAGACAAAATGCAGAAAAAACAATGGAACTCCATTTGATATGACAATTTATTGCATAAACATAACATAAACATAATGTTTCAAACATAAACATAATGTTTTAAAAAAACAATTGAGAACATGCCGTTTGGTAACACCGAACAAAGAAAATCCATCCTTATATCAATTCCTGATCATCCAGTCATGGATATGTATTTATTTATCATGCTGCAGAACTGTGAGCACTTTACCTGAGAACTCTGTGTATTTTTATAGTAGGTATTTATATTTAATATTTGTGTATGCGCTGAAAGGAGATGCTTTTAATCTCATTGCTTTTAATGTCATTGTACTACAAATAAAGGCATTATATTCTATTCTCTTCTATCTTTCTCTGACTCACAATGGTGACAAATAACATTGGGCAAACCTGGATTGCAGTGTACCACAGGACATATTTCTTTTAGAGAACATGGTATTTGGTAACACCGAACAAATTAAATGCATCCTTAATCTCACAGTGGTGACAGATAAAATTGGGCAGAACTGGAGTGCATGCTTGGTGGGCCCAAAAGCTGCACAAGACACACTTTACCCACACCTCTTTGGGTTTGGAATTACGGAAGGTTTCCATGGAAACCACACAAAAATCTTTTTCCTCCTCTGACGAGGAGACCTCAGCTTCCACCGATTTCTTGGCTGTTTTTTTTTACCTTCCTCTGCTTTCCTTTTGCATCCCCCACGATTTTCTTTCTGACGTTTTTTAAAAAAAAATTTGTTTTTTAACAACTGCTGCTTCTCCAGCATTGTGCTTTTACAGGAGAGGGATGTCATTAGTGGATCAATTAACAGCAGTGAATTGGCCCTCATTGATAAGCAGTTAGAGAATGTGCCCGTGTTGAGAATTGGAAGGTAGTCTGCAGGATGGAGCACCGACTGCACTCAGAAACATGGTTCTCCCAAAAAAAACCACACACATTCCCTCCACATCCTGCCGCTCAACAACAGTCGTCTGGACTGGAAGAAATGTGGCATTTTGTGAATGTGAAGTCCAGTGGCGGACTGGGACAATAATTGAGGCTGGGAATTTGATGCCATTCCAGGCCACCCTTCTCATGCAGACCACCATACCTCTAGTGTATTCTAACCCTATTTGACAGTTAAAAGAAATTTAGGAGTGGCCAATAAGTTATCTATTTGAATATATGATTTTCATTGAAAACCCTGTTTTCAAATGTTATAGCAATGGGTGAATCCTCAAAACCGAATGAGGACAGCAGCCATAGGATACACAAATGAACAAGGCAAGACACACAAAACAATAGGCCTATATTTTTAAAAAGAGAGAAATACTAGCTAGGATGTTCAATAATTAACTTTACTTTCAAGCATCAAACGTATTAAATTTATCAAAACTGAAATAAATTAACTTCTTTAAATTTAACAAGCAACAATGTAAGTGAGTAAAAATTCTTAGAATACAAAATTCACTCATTAGTGTCAATAAAGCAGATCAGTAAAAGTAACCAGTCAGTGATTATCCCTAGTAAACCAGTAGGCGGCGCAGTAGCTCACTGCTCTCTGCCATCTTGTCAATAATGTCATCTTTGTCTAGTGCCATAAGAATCCTTCTCTGTTGCCATCAGAATGAATACTTCTAAGTTCTCTTGATTGAGAGAGGTTCTTAGGCGATTCTTCACAAGTTTCAGAGTGGAGAAGGTCCTCTCACAGGAGTAAATAGCAGCATATCAGGCAGTTTTTACAGGTTGAACAACTTGTCCTCACAAACTCCACACTTTCATCAAGATCCTCTCCAGAGTCATCACTGGTGGTGGCAGCCCTGGTGTTGTACTCCTACTGTAGTGATTGTTTGAGTCTTTCCCAGTGTTGTGCAAGGCTGGTCAGTTCAGCCTGCAATGCTTCAACAGTGGCACGGTCATCAAATTTCAACAAGCATTTGCTGAGCTCCTTCATGGCTGTGTTTGGAAGGCCCTTCTCTCTGATTTCAGGAAAGCGTTTACAATCCATGCAGGAGACATCTGCGCAGAGCACTGCATTTGCTGCATAACGATGATGGATACTTTCCACAACAGTGTCCAGCATCACATTGTGGATTTTGATTTCATAATCCTTGTCAGCATTAGCAATGGGCTCATCTTCTGCCAATTCACCTGGCCTTCTCTTCTTTTTTTTGTTCTCTGGCAGAGCAGTTTGAGCTTCAGCATCACAGTTCTGCTGTTCTTCCAGAATGCCATTGGCCCACTCAACAAAGTTGTCTGCTGCCTTCTTCACACTCTCAAAGTCTCTTGCATACTTTCTCAGATTATCCTCTGTTCCAGTCACTAGGTGTTGTGCTGTCACAAAATCTATCCCACTTGTTTGCAAATATTTCGAGTGAGGAAATGTGTTCTCAAAGATCCTGAGATAAATCTCAGCTGTGAGAATCGTCTCAAACCTTAGCAGAGCATCTTTGTACCCTTGGGCCTTGCTTCGGATGGCAGGTTTTATGGTCATGTCCTTTTCAATTTTCTCCATAGTAATGATCACATCTGTGTAGAGTGCCTGGTCGGGCTTTGCAAAGCCTCCGAAGACTTTCTTCAATGCTTCATCTTTGGCCCACCAGCATGTTTCACCAATGACACCTAGGCGCCTGTGTCTCTTGTCCTCAGTGGTTTCCTCCCATGGGTGCATGCGCTTATAGGAGTCTCGAATTAACACTGCAATGTCGTTCAGGAGACAGAAAAGGGATTCGCTTGCAACAACAACCCGAGTGGTGTCACTCAGCACAAGATTTAGGATGTGTGAGTAACACCAAACGTGGACTTGGTTGGGAGATACTTCTGTAAGCAATGCAGAGAAGCCTCTGTATTGTCCCTGCATTTTAGCTGCTCCATCTGTTGCATTGCCAATGCAATGTTTGATGTCTATGTTGTTGGGCCTCGTGCCTCCATATACAGGTCTCAAACAAAGAGAAGGCCTGTAGTTGAAACCAGAAGCCTGAACTAGTAGTTCCTCAGCCACGAGGACTACAGAACAAACAGGAAAAGGCCGACCAGGTGTGAAAAACGTGACCAGTTTACCTGCCCCCAAGACGTCACCCGGTCCCTATTGGCTGTGAGCCAGAAGCTCCGCCAGGATCACAATGGCATCACACCCACGTTAAAAGGTCATGCAACACCTTTTGTTCTTTGTATCCCTGGGAGCTTCTGTTGTGATGAGACGTCAGTTTTGCGCAACTGCTGCCATAAGGGTACAACTTTGAGAAAAGTTTTTTCATTTTTTGTTCTTGTTTGAGCTAATTTAAGTTCCCTCCTCGCTGGACGAGACAGAGACTGTTTTTGTTTCACTTTCACTTTCATTTTTGTTCGGACGTTCGTCAGAATTGTTTTGGATCCCGAGAGGAACGCTGTACAACCCAGCCGTTCCCTCATTACCTGCAGAAGGAAGAAAAGAATCTTCAGAAGGAACGAGACCGTCCCTTCCTTTGAGTCGACCGATCGCTGTGTAACAGCCTGCCGTCAGCTGTCTAGGACGCTAACACTGACCCCGCGCTCCCGAATGAGTTGGAGCTTCGAGTCAGTCGGGCACTCACGCTACCGCAACAAGCGACAGCCAAGTAAGAGGTCTTTTGTTTGGGCAGAAACAGATAGTATATAGCGTGTTTTTCTTTGTTAGGCTTTTGTTTTGTTGTGAAAGGACCGCCAATTCCGATTTATTGTTACCTGTACTGTGTGCTAACTGTGTTTGCTAGGAGCTCATTCAGGCTAATAACCCAGCCTGTACAGTCTTGCCGCCGTGTGTGACCACAATACGTTGTATTCCGGCTCGATCAGCGGACGACAAACGGACCTCGATTCGCTTGCCGGCCACTGTTCGAGGGAGAGACGAACGCTGTGCACCACATGGTCGTTTGTTTGTTTCTTTGTTGTCTGCTTAGCCCCGCTTAGCTTCTTCCCTCTTTTACTAACACACACACACACACACACCGAGATACACAAACTGTTTTGGGCGACCTGTTGTAATTTATGGTTAATAACCCTGCTATAACATAAGACGTGTGCCCAGCATATTTCCTTTATTGACTGTAAAGACGGACTTCTACCCTTTTGGAACTGTGGGTATCATCCCTGTGAATTCACCCTTGGGTGACCAAACCGTACACGAGATCAAAGGCGGCGCAACCGCTGCCTTTGTTCAAACCTCGCGCGCACGTGTAGTGACCACCTTTGGTCGATACAGTTACTGCCGCCATTTTTGAATTCCAGGTACATGAATCACTGAATCTGAATTCATCATCTCGGAATTCGCGCTCTCGCGTGACACTAAGTCACGTCCGGTGTTTCCTGTAGTCTCTCCGACGAGGCTTCCCAAGTAACGGCCACCAATTTGTAGTCCGGCGAACGTGACTTCCCAAGCCACGTTCCACCATCTTTGTAGTCTTTATTGGGGACTTCCTGCCACACATCCACACAAACACACACACACACGTGTTTGGCTTGCTTATGTTTTGACGTTGTTAGCTTTGTGAAGGAAATTGTTGTTTGTTAAAGTAGGTGGTTTGTTCTGTGGAGTAAGCTTTAATAAACACTGCTGACTTTAACTGAGCAGCATCTGTGATTATTTTGCACAATCCCTTATTGTAATAACTGCTGGTTGAGATGGCCAGTGCTCGGATTCACGCCTTCCCTCTTGTCTAATTATTGATAATTTCATAATATTGACAAGTTGACTCATTTTCAAGCTATGAGACTCAAAGGTAAATCATTTGATTATTGATTCCTGATTCCAGGGTGGTGCCCGTGTTCATTAATGACTCATAGTTACCTAGGCTTCATTAATCAACTATAATAATGTTTGATTAATTAATAATATTAATGAATGAATGAATTAATAATAATATTAATTAATAATCAATAACGATTCCCAACAATGTCCATCTTTACGAGTGTCTCTATTACAAGGTCCACAAATTACTGTCCAGTTGATGACTCACAGTCAATGACAGCAATGAGTCTCTCATGGACAACAGTAGTGACATATCGCAGAACTACTGCACATTGGTCTTTGGATGTTAAATCCTGAGTTGTGTCAAGTTGTACATCAACAACTCCGACAAACATGTCCGTGCCCTGCGCCATACACGCCATGCTGAGGAAGGAGGAACGGCTCTCGTTGAATAGACATTTGTTTGTCACTCGAAAGGCTACAAATGTCTGCCTTGCTGGCTCTGAGAAAAAAGGCTTCTGCCCTCTCTCTGTGACTCTTGCTTCTCTCATGCTCCTGTACCCTCTCATGGGCATGTTTCCAATCCTGCATCCCTCCTTTGACAAATGCACTTTCACTGGCAGAGGGTTTTGCAAATGCCAGACATAGTGAACAGAACAAGGAGTGAGTTCCTTCATTGTATGTCAGCCATTTTCTGTTAGTGCCATCTTTTGAATTGAATACATTAGGGATGATTTTTTTGAGTGGTTTGTTTTGGGTGGTTCTTAAAAAATAAGTCAAAGTCCTTGGGCTGAGGGCGGGCAAAATAATCAAATGAATTTTCTGTTTTCTCCCTTTCACTCCTTGAAAACTCCTGTCTTCTCCCGTTTTCTCCCTTTCACTCCTTGAGCACCTGTGGTACCAGTGCTGCTGCTGCTTCCTTCTCCACCTTTGCAAGGAAAAACCCAAGAGCAGGCCATGTTTTAAGTTTATTTCACTGCTGTTTACATTTGAGCAATGGTAATTATTCGGCTCAATGGTCACCACAGACACACACACACACACACACACACACACACACATACACGCACACACTTTTCTGTGTATACATATATATTCATTGATTCATTTTATATTATTAATGATTGCACACGCAACCCAGAAAGACAGGTGTCTGTGAACACAGCCTATAAAGTTTATAATCGTACTATATAGAGCTTGTATTATAATGATAGTCAAACTATCATTTATGGTGCAGAATTACAATAGAAAACTGCCACAAAGCTGCAGCCTCATAGATTAAGAGTAAACAAAAAAGCTAGCTGTATTTAATTATGATTTATTATTTCAGCATGTATAAACTATCCTGTAGTGGCTCAAACATTATGCAACAAAATCATATTTTTCATTCATCTCTAGGTATTCTGGGTTGATTGTCGGGCCGTGTGCCTGTGTGTGTGTGTGTGTGTGTGTGTGTGTGTGTGTGTGTGTGTGTGTGTGTAGAGGGGGCTGGGGCGGCGCATGTGACTTCCACTATTGTTGCTTAAGAGGTGATGGAATTAACCCTCTGTGAGACACACAGTCTGCGGTGGTGACGGTGATTGAACGATAAACGCAATGAAAGCTATAGCGTTTTTGACTGACCTTCCCTCCTGGTGAACATGTCACTTATTTTGCAACATTTCGCTGCGTCTGTGGCAAGGGCTTTCCATTTTCTGTCCCTCTCTCTCTCTGCTCCACCTTTCCTTTTCTTCTGTCCCTCCATTTCTCTCGACTACTAGAGTGAAGACAGCGGAGCCGACAGGTCGCCGAGCGGTGTCTTTACGTAACTAGATGAACTGATTTGATTCGCCCGGGCGTCCGGTAAATCCAGTCAGTCCACTCAGTCCTGTGACTGTGTCCTGGTGCTCCCGATGGCCAGTCCACCACTGATTATGTATTAATATAAACAATATAAAACAAATATAAAACAAATCAGTAGGAAAAACTAAAACATCCAGAGTAAGACTAAAGATTTATTCATAGCCAATAACTTAAGGGTTGTAAACAGAACTTTCGGCCCTAATTCCATTCCCCCACCCACTGTACCAATCCACAGAGAGAAAGGAATCGACATGGAAGTGAAAGGACAGTCTACGAGAGCAGGGGAGCTGCCAGGGATTTTGGGCCCCATGAAAAGAAATTTAATTGGGCCCTTGTATAGGCCGGCGAAAAAAATGTGATGCTGTTTTATATAAAACTACACTCTTAGAAAGAATGTTGTTTTCTGACACAATGAATGTGTAGAAAGCCAAATAACACATGTTGTGTCAATTTCTGCAAATAATGTGTTGCATGCTGTAACCTCTACAACACAAAGACATGTGTTAACATCATTGGCCAATCACAACACGCCTACGTCATCGGCCCAGTCCCCCCCCTCCATCAATGACATTTTACGTGCAGCAGGCAGCAACGGGCCAACGGCAGGACTGACAGGCGCGGCCGAAGGACAGGTAAATTGGATGATTTTCTGTGTTTTCCATGTTTTAATTATAGGTGTATGAGGTTAGAATGTGCACAATAAATCAAAAGTTAGACTTCCCCCGACTTTTAACGTTAGTTTGCGGTTTGCACCGAGGTATCCACCGCTTTGTCACAGGTGACGTTAAGTTACCTCGGCCGTTATTTTCTCCAACCGAATACTTGGATGTTTTACTACGAGATGTTTTCATTCTAACTCAAGCTAAGCAGGGGGTGTAGGGTTGAAGCGGTCTAATTAACGTCAAAGTCACGTCAGGCGCCAGAAAGCCACAAAGCTAAAGTGGCTAAATGCTAATGTATGAGCATTAGCATTAATAATTGACTTTAAGATAGACTATATAGACGGGCATGTGGGAGTGAGGTTCTCTTTTTTGGCTAACGTTAATGTACACGTTAACTTAAGTAATATTGGCACCAGCCAGTTTAAGGCCTTTACATAGCTAACGAAGCTATCAAGCTAATTTTAGCTAAGTCATGGCCCGACATAAAGCGACTCAACGTTATTGCACTGGTTATGTTTGCTGCTCCCTGAAGAGCTAGCTAATGTTTAAAATGCTAGTAAAACGGGTAAAGTCTATTACAAAGTCACTGTGATGAATTAAAGCATTTTATTGTCGATTTGACTTTGAAGTTTAAGCTAAATAGGGCGGCAACGTCTTTTTTTTTCCCTTTTTTTTTCAGTCATCATTCATCCCCAAACTGAGGAAGATTGCTGCTCTGGAGAAGGGAGTCGTGTCCTCCTTACTTAATCAGGCTGGAGACTAGAATGATGATAAACAATTTACATTTTATGAATGCTTTGCACCTAGTTTTTGTGTAAACATAAGTTGACAAAACCATTTGCTTATGTCCTTCAAATAGATCAAGTATGCTACAGATTCTGACCAACCTGCTTCCACCAACTGCGTCAGGAAGGGGATCAGCCTCAACCCGTTGCAGTGTGGAGTCGACCATTTTTTTCCTCATCAGCTTCGTGCCGGTGTGTTGTTTATGTGTGCAACATGAAAGCACATAAAAATAAGCTCCAGTTCAGGATGATGTCTATATTAAATGTGTACACTGTAAAAAAAATTCCGTAGAATTTACGGTAAAATACTGGCAGCTGTGGTTGCCAGAATTTTACCGTAGAAAATATGGTCACAATGTATGAGACATTACGGTGTGCTGTTTTGGCAACCATAAATTTCACAATAGAGAACTGTTATTTGTTTACGGTAATTTGCTGTAAAAATAACAGTTCTAGAGTAAAACTGTTTACGGTAATTTGCTGTAAAAATAATAGTACTAGAATAAAACTGTTTACGGTCAATTATTTTAAAAATAATAGATATACTATAAACCTAATTACAGTCCATCAGTGAAAAAACATGGTAAAACTGTAAGATACAGTACAGTATTTTATTGCAAAATTCAACTTCACGGTAAAATACTGGCAGCTGTGGTTGCCAGAATTTCACCATGAAAAATACGGTACAACACATATGGAATTACAGTTTGTTGGTGTAGATTTTACAGTCAGCAAATGCAAATGGTAAATAACCAATTAAGCCCATTGTCAACCAAAGTACAGACTATAATTGATACACTTTAAGAACCTCTCTTTGCATATACACATTCTCTGTAAAAAATCTGAACTTGTCCAGTATACTCACAAGGCAGTGTTGACATCTTGAAAAAAAAAGTGTGTGTCCATACATATGAAGGGGTAGTCCATGGAAGAAGAAATAAACATGAAAAAAGCACCACTTGCCCTGTGTTGATCAACACTAATGAGTCACTGAGTCCAGACTTGGCTGAAGAGGGCTCTTAACATGGACATGGTGTTCAAGAAACTGGAACTTAAACCATTCAGCAGTCACCAGTTCTGCTTGAAGACTCATATGTTGTCCATCTGGTGTCCACTGTAGACTGGCATGATACTCTCTGCAGCCGGAAAACAGAAACAAAGCAAAGGTTAGATTGATGCAGTGCTTGAGCATGATACTTACAGAGATAAATTCAGCCTTCTGTTGTCAAACTGATCTCCAATGAGCTATACATAGAATGAAACCAGCATTCTGAAATATAGTTTTGCAGGTCATCAGGAGTATTTTATTGTATTAGTGTGAAAGGTAGAAACAGTCACTTTTCAGGACTAAGTGATAATCAGTATTTGTTTCACCCTTGTCGGATTGCAGCCTAAATCCTGAATCCTGTCCATAATACTGATTTTTTTTCTACTGTATGTTTGTATGAAGCCGTTGGCACCGTGCACTTGAGGGAGATCGATTGAGTGAAGTTTGAGTTGTGCTTGCACTGACATAAACCATTGCTTACCTCCAATTAGCCTTGACAAGACTGGTGTTTGAGTCATTTGGTCCAGACTTGACTGAAGACAGGTGGGACAGAGTCTCATACAGACATGGTGCAATGTTAAGGAAACTGGAACTTTGGGCAGGTGTTGTCATCATTCCTGCCTGAAAATTCACCAACAGTCTTCAATCAGGTGTTTACTGTGGACTGTCATGACTCTCTCTGCAACCAGACAAAGAAAGACAACAACAAAAAAATTGTTAATAATAATAATTGTTGGAGCTATCCATAATTTTGTAATGTAATTTCAGCATTTATTTATTTTGTTAATGTCTCGAATGAGTATAAGTTAGTTAATTAGTTTGATTACAATATTAGTAGCATTGTTTTTGTAATTTTTGAATATTTGATTAGGCTTTTGTTTTGAAGGCACTGGCACGGGTGAATCTATATATATGACTAGGCAGGTGGTGGGAGGCAGGCACTGGGAAGGGTTCATGGTTTTTTACCAGGGTGACAGGGCAAAAAAGACACAGATGGCGTTTGCCACCCAAATTGAAAAATAAACCGCCAAACTGTACCCAATGGCTGGAAAATTGTAGCTTACACACAACCTGCGTAAAATTTTCCTCAGTGCCTCAGTGGCCTTTTGATTTTGAATTTGTTGATAATGTTTATTTGGACAAAGGGCATTATTATTTAGAATAAATCTGCCACTACAATAATGATACACTTACACTGTTGCAAAGTGCTTCCCGCAACAACAACAACAACAAAAAACCAAACATTAATTAAAGAAGTTGGAACAGAAAAAAAATTAAATGGTGAATGAAGAGTAGGTTTAGAAGATCTCATAAAAAGGCCAACCTATAAATATGATTTCAGGAGGCGCTTAAAACAGTTAAAGGGATATTCCGGTGTTAATTTAATCCATGGTCTAACACGCGGTGAAACTGTGTTAGCCTCCCTCTCAAGAGATCAAGTTAGCAGACCGCTAATTTACGGAGTTTTATAGACCTCAGAGACGACCGCAAGACAGCAATACATTGCAGTAAATGGATCCAAATATAAACCGCCACCAAAAAGCCACAAATAATGCTCAGAACAGCACCAAACTTCAGCAACAGTACAAATAGGGTCTCAGCACATAGTCTGGGGCATCTAACCTCCGCTAGCTTAGCTAGGGAAGCTATTGGGATGCTAAAAACAGAGTTGACCTCTCCTCCATCAGCTTCCGGGTCGGCGAAGTCCCGACGTGATGATTACCGAGTGCGATTAGAAATGCCCAATTCTGTTCTTTTCCCTGTCCGCTCTCGATAATAACTGTTATAAACTGGCAGGTAAGACACATATGAACTTTGATTGCTTTTCCATGGAGTCATAATCATACATTTTCATCCATGCGCCGCAAAACTCTTCTGCACTCGGTAATCATCGCGTCGGGACTTTCCCACGCGATCATAATAAACAACTATACATAGTGATTTGTTCTTAAGGAGGAAATAAAAAAAAATATTTCTTTACCTCTGAAGGAACTCAGGTGTGGAGCCCAGATCCACGGGATAGTGAATAGCTTCCGAGCATGAGGCAGACGGCAGTGATGAAGGTGGGGATGTGGT
>CAEMYA010000683.1:0-16395 GCA_903131615.1 Diplodus sargus | reverse complement strand
ATATATATACATACATATATACATATATACATATATATATATACATACATATATACATATATATATATATATAAATATTCATTAGGTTTGATTAAATCAGAGGACTGTTGGCAGAGGTATGCACTCTAACGAGTCCCATTTTAGTTTATTTATGATCCGCTCCGTTGTTTTTCTGGGGGACTTCAACGCTCACGTGGGCAGCAACAGTGTTACCTGGAGGGGTGTGATTGGGAGGAACGGCCTCCCTGATCTGAACCCGAGGGTTAGGGTTAGAGAAGAGAGGGGCTGAGCTGTCAACTGATCACCACCTGGTGGTGAGTTGGATCCGCTGGCAGGGGAGGAAGCTGGACAGACCTGGCAGACCCAAACGTATTGTGAGGGTCTGCTGGGAACGTCTGGCGAAACCCTCTGTCAGGGAGGTCTTCAACTCCCACCTCTGGGAGAGCTTTGACAAGATATCGAGGGATGCTGGGGACATTGAGTCCAAATGGACCATGTTCTCCACTTCCATTGTGGATGCGGCTGTCCGGAGCTGTGGCTGTAAGGTCTCCGGTGCCTGTCGTGGTGGCAATCCCCGAACCCGGTGTTGGACTCCGGAAGAAAGGGATGCTGTCAAGCTGAAGAAGGAGTCCTATCAAGCCTGGTTGGCCCGGGGGACTCCTGAGGCAGCTGAGGGGTACCGGCAGGCCAGGCGTGCCTCAGCACGGGCGGTCGCAGAAGCAAAAACTCAGGTCTGGGAAAAGTTAGGTGAGGCCATGGAGGAGGACTGTCGGTTGGCCTCGAAGAAATTCTGACAAACCATCCGGTGCCTTAGGAGGGGGAAGCAGCCCTCCATCAACACTGTTTACAGTGGAGGTGGGGAGCTATTGACCTCGACTGGGGACATTGTCGGGCGGTGGAAGGAATACTTCGAGGATCTCTTCAATCCCACTGACACACCTTCCATAGAGGAAGCAGAGGCTGGGGACTCAGAGGTGGATTCATTCATCACCCAAGCCGAAGTCACTGAGGTAGTTGGGAAGCTCCTCAGTGGCAAAGCACCGGGGGTGGATGAGAATCGCCCTGAGTACCTCAAGTCTGGATGTTGTGGGGCTGTCTTGGTTGACACATCTCTGCAGCATCGCATTGCAGTCGGGGACAGTGCCTCTGGACCAGCAATTCAAAAAGGAGGACCGGAGGGTGTGCTCCAACTATCGGGGGATCACACTCCTCAGCCTCCCTGGGAAAGTCTATTCCAGAGTACTGGAGAGGAGAATTCGGCCGATAGTCGAACCTCGGATTCAGGAGGAACAATGCGGTTTTCGTCCGGGCCGCGGAACACTGGACCAGCTCTTTACCCTCCGCAGGGTGCTCGAGGGTTCATGGGAGTTTACCCAACCAGTCCACATGTGTTTTGTGGACTTGGAGAATGCATTCGACCGTGTCCCTCGTGGCATTCTGTGGGAGGTGCTCCGGGAGTACGGGGTCGGAGGCGCTCTGTTAAGGGCTGTACACTCCCTGTATGACCGGAGCAGGAGTCTGGTTCGCATTGCCCGCAGTAAGTCAGACCTGTTCCCAGTGCATGTTGGATTCCAGCAGGGCTGCCCTTTGTCACCGGTTCTGTTCATTATTTCTATGGACAGAATTTCTAGGCACAGCCACGGGCCGGAGGGGGTCTGGTTCGGGAGCCACTGGATTTCATCTCTGCTTTTCGCAGATGATGTGGTCTTGTTGGCTCCTTCGAGCCAGGACCTCCAGCATGTCCTGGGGCGGTTTGCAGCTGAGTGTGAAGCTGCTGGGATGAGAATCAGCACCGCCAAGTCCGAGGCCATGGTTCTCGACCGGAAAAGGTGGCTTGCTCCCTCCAGGTTGGGGGAGAGTTCCTGCCTCAAGTGGAGGAGTTTAAATACCTTGGGGTCTTGTTCACGAGTGAGGGAAGGATGGAACGTGAGATTGACAGGCGGATCGGTGCAGCAGCCGCAGTAATGCGGTCGTTGTATCGGTCTGTCGTGGTGAAGAGAGAGCAGAGCCATTCAATCTACGTTCCGACCCTCACCTATGGTCATGAACTTTGGGTCATGACCGAAAGAATAAGATCCCGGATACAAGCGGCTGAAATGAGTTTCCTCCGCAGGGTGGCGGGGCGCTCCCTTAGAGATAGGGTGAGGAGCTCTGTCACCCGGGAGGAGCTCAGAGTAGAGCCGCTGCTCCTCCACATCGAGAGGAGCCAGCTGAGGTGGCTCGGGCATCTGTTTCGGATGCCCCCGGGACACCTCCCTCGGGAGGTGTTCCTGGCATGTCCCGCCGGGAGGAGACCCCGAGGAAGACCCAGGACACGCTGGTGTGACTATGTCACCCAGCTGGCCTGGGAACACCTTGGGATCCTCCTGGAAGAGCTGGAGGAAGTGTCCGGGGAGAGGGAAGTCTGGGTGTCCCTGCTCAGGCAGCTGCCCCCGCGACCCGGCCCCGGATAAGCGGACGAAAATGGATGGATGGATGGATCTGCTCTAGTTTTTCAACCCTGTTGCACACAGATAATTACTACGAAAAGAATGTAATATATCATACTTCTTGAAATTTAGAAATTGTGTTAAACGTGTGCTGTGCAGTGAAGAGGAAAGTGTAGCGTTGCTTCTGTTAAAAAGGTTTCAGTTGGCCCACCAGATGTTTCCAGAAACAAAACAACAAAAAGTTTAATCAAGTAATGTTGCTCTTTAAAGCAGCTCAGACAAACTTCTGTGCTGCGCCGGATGATGGTTGTTAAGTTTCTGTTGGCGGACTCCATTATTAAACTGATATTAGCGACTGTTTTTCTCTCTTTTTGATGTAATAAAGTCACAATGATTCTGATTCTGTGTGTTTTCAGTCTCCATCAGTTGAACTCTGCTGTCAGTCGTTTTTTCAGTGAGAGGACGAGTCGTTTTATATTTAAGGTGGACGTCTCAGTTTGGGTTTATGTGATGTTGTTGATGAAGAACTGAATCTCTCTCTGCTGTTTCTCTCTTCATAAAATAACCAAACAATGAATAAAGACAGTAGAAGAAATGAAAACAGAAACAAAGTTACTAATAATTACAACAAACAGTAAAGATTAAAGTTGAAGATTAAAACCGGATTTTCTTGCTCGTGTTCAGACTTAAATGTGAAACACTCCTCTGAGTCACATGTGAACCAGCAGCATTCAGCAAATGTTTGACAAAGCTCCGCCCACACCTGACTCACCTGAGACAAACCAGGAAACAGTTTGTCTGTGTGTGTCTCTTTAGTACAGAACCACAGACAGACGATCAGATCCACCTTCAGACTGAACGAACAACGTCCTCTGAGTGAGTTCATCTACAGGAGAGAGGAGGAGGAAACTCCAACACTGCAGACGCTCCACACACTGAAGGTGAGTCCGACCAGAACCAGAACTCAAAGTAAACTTCAGTGAAGTGAAGGAGGAAGTGGAGCTGTGACTGACTGTACTGTCTGCTGTGTTCACAGCGTCACTCAGAGACAAAATGGCTTCCAGGTTAGAGGAGGATCTCTGCTGTCCAGTGTGTCATGATGTCTTCAGAGAGCCTGTCGTTCTGTCATGTAGCCACAGCTTCTGTAAAGACTGTCTGCAGAGCTGGTGGACAGAGAGACAAACACAGGAGTGTCAAGTTTGTAATAGAAGATCTTCAAAGAAACTACCTGAAGACCTGGTGTTAAAGAACCTGTGTGAGACCTTCTCACAGGAGAGAGATCAGAGAGCTTCAGAGGATCTCTGCTGTCTGCACTCTGAGAAACTCAAACTCTTCTGTCTGGACCATCAGCAGCCGGTGTGTCTCGTCTGCAGAGACTCAGAACAACACACCAACCACAAATTCAGACCCATCGATGAAGCTGCACGACAACACAAGAAGAAACTTCAGGAAACTCTGGAGCCTTTAAAGAAGAAGTTAAAGGTTTTTGAAGAAGTTAAAGTGAAGTTTGATCAGACAGCAGAACACATGAAGGTCCAGGCCCGACACACAGAGAGGCAGATTAAGGATCAGTTTAAGAAGTTGCACCAGTTTCTAGAAGAGGAAGAGGAGGCCAGGATGGCTGCACTGAGGGAGGAAGAGGAGCAGAAGAGTCAGATGATGAAGGAGAAGATGGAGGCTCTGAGCAGAGAGATAGCAGCTCTTTCACACACAGTCAGAGCCACAGAGGAGCAGCTGAGAGCTGAAGACGTCTCATTCCTGCACAACTACAAGGCTGCAGTGGAAAGAGTCCAGCAGCGCCCCCTGCTGGAGGATCCACAGCTGCCCTCAGGAGCTCTGATAGACCAGGCCAAACACCTGGGCAACCTGAGCTTCAACATCTGGAACAAGATGAAGGACATGGTCTCCTACACTCCTGTGGTTCTGGACCCAAACACTGGTCATCCAGAACTCATCCTGTCTGATGATCTGAGCTGTGTGAGAGGAGGAGAGAGACAGAAGCTTCCTGATAATCCAGAGAGGTTTGATATCTTCTGCTCTGTCCTGGGCTCTGAGGGCTTTAACTCAGGGACTCACAGCTGGGACGTCGAGGTTGGAGACAGTACAGACTGGTCACTGGGTGTGTTGGCAGAGTCTGTCCAGAGGAAGGGATTCATACAGTCTGGATTATGGAGAATAGACTTATACAAAGGTAAATACTCGGTGCGGTCACCATCATTTCCAGAGACTCATCTCGTAGTGCAGAAGAATCTCCAGAGGATCAGAGTGAATCTGGACTGGAACAGAGGAAAGCTGTCGTTCTCTGATCCTGATACTAACACACAGTTACACACCTTCACACAAACTTTCACTGAGAAGATGTTTCCATACATTGACACTTGGTATAAACTGAAGATATCACCTCTGAAGGTGTGTGTGACAGTGGAACAGAGCAGGTAAAGAAGTATTTCATCTCTGGAAAGACGGCCCTTAAATAAAACTTTCTCTCTCTGCAGTAGAAAGACAAATATTCTTTAACTTGATGTTACATGAGCAGAGAAACAGAGTAAAAGAACTGTGGTGTTCACGTCTACTCAAAAGGTAGAAAGACTACAACACCCAGAGTGCACAGCGCTGCACCGGATTGGACGGGGCTCGGTTTTGGATCACAGACAGTTCTGAAAAAGTTCTGAAATTCTGACACAAAGATAAACAGAACAATTAATTTGGACCTGACAAACATTTTAAAATCATTTATTCACAATCATAATAATGTTTTTAAGGTAAAGAGACTTTTATTCTGCACCGTTCTACGAGCTCTGTAGATGTTTCATTTTAAAATGACTTGTCAACATAAAAATGTCGTCAACATGTTTAAATTAAAATCCCAGAATTCAGCCTGTTAATCTTCAGCTGCTCCTCCTGCTGTCTCATCATTCACAAAACACAGATGTTGATTTTTCTGTTCTTGTAGTTTCAGTTTGACAGTTTGCTTTGTGTTTCTACTGTCGACCTTTTCATGTTAAATCTCAGCGTGTTTATCTCACATCAGCCAATCAACCTGAACAGCCCAAATATTGATGCCACAACATCTGTGTGCATTTTCTTTTCAAAATAAGAGCCAGAAGATATTGTACCAGCTGTTATATCAGCCAAAGACTCGTCCACATTTAAGTTTGTCCAAAGTTTCGGTTTATGACCAAACACCTGCAAAACTAAAGATTCCCATCAGCCTTTTCTCAGCCGCTGGTTGAGACAGAAACAGAACCAGAAGAGAGTGAATGTTGGAGTTAATTCATCAGCTGCTCTGTGGCTGCTGCCTGATTAAAAATCCCTCTATAAAGCTTTGAACACAGCAGGGTTGTTGTTAAAGTCCCTCCTGGTGGTACGAATCACTCTGACCTGCAGTGATGAGCCCGCTCAGGTTTGATGCTGCAGCATACTTAGTGGCGTTTCCTTTTGGAACGGCTCCCTGAGGAGACGAGGGAGGAGACATGAAATTAAAAGACAAGAGAACATTTTATTTCAGCATTTTTAAACCTGGGAAACGCTCCCGTAGATCTCCACAGCTGGCAGCTAAAACATGGCTGCAACATAATCTGCATCATAACTCTTTGTGGGAAACTCTGACTGTAACATTTCCTCACTGACAGGCTGAGGTCGTTTTTACAAGTGTGTGAGTTTAACACTTTAATTCCACCGAGCACATCTCTGTTATCTTATATATCCTCCACACAGCTTCAAATCCCAGCAGACAGGCAGTGGAGTGTCATGCCTGCCAGATGTAGATGACTTCTTCAGATTGTGTTTCTGTCTCTTAAGTTCCTCTAATTAAAACCCTTTAAACTAAAGCATACACATGTACAACTCTCTGTCAGCCGTCCACCTCTTCTGCATGCATAACATGAACCTTGGCAACTTAAACGGAATCAAACCGCAGTTTGCTGGACTCTTATATGTACTACAACATAACACCCAAGGACTAATGATGGTCTCTGCAGGGAGTATCACTCTAACCATGTCAAGAGATATATAAACATCAAATGATTATCTGTGATACCACATCTCCTCCCCCTTAAGTTAGAAACTTGTACTTGTCAAAAAGAAAATGTAAAACATTTACTTGCTGGATAATATACCAGCATTAACACAGGACAGTAGAGTTTTTTTAAACTGTCTATCTATCTATCTATCTATCTATCTGTCTATCTGTCTATCTATCTAACAAAGTCCTTGAGGCGCACAGGTGAACATCTCTCTCTCTGGGAATGTCGCACCCCTGGTGCAACTGGTGGTTCTGGTTGAGCCTGAGTGCGTGGAGCAGGCTGCGGCTCCTGTGGCTCATCTGGCGGAGGTTGCAGTGTTATTTCCATCATTGAAGGCAAGCAGCCCTCGGAGCTCGCTTCCGTGTCAGGCAGCAACTTCAGGTTCGTGTGGAATTGTCTGTCAATCTGCCTCTAATCTGATCCACATGCCGCTTCATGGTTTGACCGCTTCTGATGGTGATGGTGTACACTGGACCTGACAAGCTCGCAATAACTGCTGAGATCCACTTCGGACTGTAGGAGTAGTTTCTGATGAACACATTGTCCCCTGGTGCGAATCTTCTCAGTCTTTTCTTTGTGTCATGATTCTCTTTCTGTTTAAGTTGTTTTAGCTGCACTCTTGTTTTCACATCAGGCATGAGCGAGTCAAAGATGATCGAAGTCTCTGTGACATCATCAGTTCTGCAGGTAACAAGACTGTTGTTGCATGTGGTGTGATTTGATAACTGAACAGAAATCTGGACAGTGTGATTTGCAGAGTCTCACCTTTTACCTTCTTCATCCCCTCCTTGAACGTCTGCACCGTCCTCTCTGCCAGACTGTTGGAGGACGATGGAAAGGTGCTGATCTGACACGATCGATGCCATTTTGTGTCATACATGTTTCAAATTCAGCACTTGTGAAACATGTTCCGTTGTCTGACACCAACATCTTCGGCAGACTGAACACACTGAAACTCTGTCGCAGTTTCGCGATGGTGATTTGTGATGTATCTGATTTCATCAGGTAAATGTCCATCCACTTGGAGTGGGCGTGACTTGTGGTGTTTTTGACATTCTTCACATAACTGCACTTCCTTTTCAGTGTTCTCATCCATACCACCACACATACGACCTTTCCAGACCTTTCATCTTTGACATGGCCATGTGAGTCTGGTACAGTAGTTTCAGTATTTTGTCTCTGCCTTTGGTGGGAAGGACTACTCTGGTTCCCCAGAGCACAAATCCATCCCTCACACTCAGTTCCATCTTTCTTTGTTGATATGGCTTGAAACGAATCTGTTTGTGCAGGCCAGCCTTTTAAGGTGTACTCATGGACTTGGGACAGGATGACATTCTTAGCTGTCCAGTGTTTGATTTGTGTGGTGTCAACTAGTGTGTCGTCCAGTACATCCATCATCAAGACTTGTTCGGTCATCTCATTTTCAGGCGCTGTTTCCAACACATCTGCTGAGCGCATCTGCATTTGCATGGTGTTAGCCGGGCTTGTACATGATGTTGTAATCATACGCGCTCAACGTCACAGCCAATCGTTGCACTCTCGGTGAGCCCATCTGAGGTACAGGCTTCTTCATGTTAAAAAAAGAAATCAGTGGCTTATGGTCTGAATAAATAGTGAAAACTCAAGTACTTGTGGAAGTCTTGAGACCAAAGATTACAGCTAAGCCTTCTTTGTCCAGCTGAGAGTACCTCTTTTCAGCAGGTGAGAGTGTGCGTGACTAAACCCTAGCGGTTTCTCACTGCCATCGTCCATCCTGTGTGACAGGACGGCTCCCACACTGTATGGTGACGCGTCGCATGAGAGAAGTAACTCTCAGTCGGCTGAGCAGTGAATTAACACATCAGCTCAGTTCAGCAGTGTCATTGATTTTTGAAACGCTTGTTTCTTTTTCCATGACCAGTTTACATTCTGTCTCAAAAGTTCATAGGGGGCCAACAGGGTTGCCAGGTTGGGGAGGAATTTGTTGAAATAGTTAAACAAACTCAAGTATGCTTTGAGTTCTGTGACGTTCGTGGGAGCAGCAGCATCCATGATGGCTTTATATTATAACTTGTATCAGACTTCCTGTTGATGTAACTTGTAAACTGTGATTTGTTGCTCTTTTCTGTACATGCAACATCTATTGCATGTCTGTCCGTCCTGGAAGAGGCATCCCTCCTCTGTGGCTCTTACTGAGGTTTCTTCCATTGTTTTTTTTTTACCCTGTTAAAAGGTTTTTTTCCATCAACACGTGAAGTTTTTCCTCACTTGAATCGAGGGTCTAAGGACAGAGGATGTCGTTCACTGTACAGATTGTAAAGCCCACTGAGGCTTGTGATTGTGATTTTGGGCTATTTTGGGCTATATAATTGATTTGATTTGATTTGAACTTTCTTCCACACCGGGTGGAGCCCCTGTGCATCCACTCTGTACCCCAAGTACTCCACTTCTTTTTGCAT
This sequence comes from Diplodus sargus, assembly GCA_903131615.1. Taxonomy (NCBI): domain Eukaryota; kingdom Metazoa; phylum Chordata; class Actinopteri; order Spariformes; family Sparidae; genus Diplodus; species Diplodus sargus. Next base: position 7,503 of record CAEMYA010000683.1, on the reverse strand, counting down.
GAAGGCGCACTTGCTTCTTTTCAGACAAAGACCAGCCTCCTCCAACCTGCTCAACACCTGGGCTAGGCTCTTCGGGTGGTCTGCCTTGTCCTCCCTGCTCAACAAGATGTCGTCTAAATACACAACCACCAAAAGGTATCCCTTTCAAATGGCCTTCCATCGTCCTCCGGAATATGTCTGGCGCAGACGCCACTCCAAAAGGCAGTCTTGTACTTGAATATCCCTCGGTGTGTGTTCACTGTCACATACTTCTTGGATTCCTCATCCAGACTCATGTCTAGTTTAGAGAACTGTTTTCCTCCAGAAAGTGCTGTGAAGAGGTCCTCCACTCTGGGTACTGGATACTGTTCCAGGGAAGCCACTGTATTTACCGTAAGTTTGTAGTCTCTGCACAGTCTTACAGGTTTCAGAATTGGCACCACAGGCGCCGCCCATTCAGTGTATTTCCCTGGCGAGATGATGTTTTCCTTCAACAGTCTATTTCCTCACCTACATTTGCTTGCAGGGCAAATGGAACAGACAGTTGGGGGAAGAAACATGGGGTGGCATCCTGTTTTACACGAATGGTGGCTTGGTGCCTTTTTAGGATGCCCAACTCTTCTTTGAACATGTCCTCGTGCTTGTTTAGCAATGGCTGTAGTGTGTCTTCTGTTGTCTTAACCTGGTGCACTTTTTCAGCTTTGCGTCTGTTTTTTTTATTTCTTTCCAGTCCAGATATATGTCCTCCAGCCAACCTCGTCCTAGGTTACGAGAGTCAAATTTGTACTTTTGCACAATTTCACCGGGCTTTCGATCAAAGTGATTTTTCATCAGGACTACATGCTCTTGGAAGGATTTATCTTTTGGCTTGTCCGAGCTGAGAAGGTTGCACATCCAGCTGTAGGTCAACGCTCCTACGACACTTATCAGTATAGCTTTTTGCCTGTCTGCATTGTCAATTTCGTTGGCAGCGAAAAACTGCTTGATCCATCCATCCATCCATCCATCAATTTTCGTCCGCTTATCCGGGGCCGGGTCGCGGGGGCAGCTGCCTGAGCAGGGACACCCAGACTTCCCTCTCCCCAGACACTTCCTCAGGCTCTTTTAGGAGTATCCCAAGGCGTTCCCAAGCCTAAATAACTTATTTCGGCCGCTTGTATCCGGGATCTTATTCTTTCGGTCATGACACAAAGTTCATGACCATAGGTGAGGGTAGGAACGTAGATTGACCGGTAAATCCTCTTCGCCTTTCGGCTCGGCTCTCTCTTCACCACGACAAACCGATAGAACGACCACATAAAAACAATGAACAGAACCAGTGACAAAGGGCAGCCCTGCCGGAGTCCAACATGCACTGGGAACAGGTCTGACTTACTGCCGGCAATGCGAACCAGGCTCCTGCTCCGGCCGTACAGGGACCGTAGAGCCCTTAACAGAGGGCCTCCGACCCCGTACTCCCGGAGCACCTCCCACAGAATGCCACGAGGGACACGGTCGAATGCCTTCTCCAAGTCCACAAAATACATGTGGACTGGTTGTGCAAACTCCCATGAACCCTCGAGCACCCTGCGGAGGGTATAGAGCTGGTCCAGTGTTCCACGGCCCGGACGAAAACCGCATTGTTCCTCCTGAATCCGAGGTTCGACTATCGGCCGAATTCTCCTCTCCAGTACTCTGGAATAGACTTTCCCAGGGAGGCTGAGGAGTGTGATCCCCCGATAGCTGGAACACACCCTCCGGTCCCCCTTTTTGAATAGTGGGACCACCACCCCGGTCTGCCAGTCCAGAAGCACTGTCCCCGACTGCCACGCGATGCTGCAGAGACGTGTCAACCAAGACAGCCCCACAACATCCAGAGACTTGAGGTACTCAGGGCGAATCTCATCCACCCCCGGTGCTTTGCCACTGAGGAGCTTCCCAACTACCTCAGTGACTTCGGCTTGGGTGATGAATGAATCCACCGCTGAGTCCCCAGCCTCTGCTTCCTCTATGGAAGGCGTGTCGGTGGGATTGAGGAGATCCTCGAAGTATTCCTTCCACTGCCCGACAATGTCCCCAGTTGAGGTCAACAGCCCCCCACCTCCACTGTAAACAGTGTTGGTGGAGGACTGCTTCTCCCTCCTGAGGCGCCGGATGGTTTGCCAGAATTTCTTCGAGGCCGACCGGTAGTCCTCCTCCATGGCCTCCCCAAACTTTTCCCAGACCCGAGTTTTTGCTTCCGCGACTGCCCGTGCTGCAGCACGCTTGGCCTGCCGGTACCCGTCAGCTGCCTCAGGAGTCCCCCGGGCCAACCAGGCTCAATAAGACTCCTTCTTCAGCTTGACAGCAGGAGTCGCCACGACAGGCACCAGAGACCTTACAGCCACAGCTCCGGACAGCCGCGTCAACAATGGAAGTGGAGAACATGGTCCATTCGGACTCAATGTCCTCAGCCTCCCTCGGAATCTGGTCAAAGCTCTCCCGGAGGTGGGAGTTGAAGACCTCCCTGACAGAGGGTTCCGCCAGACGTTCCAGGCAGACCCTCACAATACGTTTGGGTCTGCCAGGTCTGTCCGGCTTCCTCCCCTGCCAGCGGATCCGACTCACCACCAGGAGGTGATCAGTGGTGTCCAAGACATATGGCCGGAGGTCAGATGACAAGACCACAAAGTCGATCATTGACCTCCGGCCGAGGGTGTCCTGGTGCCACCTGCTGAAGAGCACCCCGTTGACCGCGGCGTACCAGAAGCTCCTGGAGGGCAGCAGCATGACGAAGGTGACCACAAAGTCAGGGAAGAAGACCAGGAACCAGGTGATGACAATCTGTTTCTAAACTCACATTAGCGGCTGTTGCTCTCTGTTAGCAGGAGAGAAGCATGAAGTCACATCCTGTATGTGAAGATGGAACATGACTGCAGCAGTCTGTTTTCTTATATGTTGATGTTGCTGCTGGTATCAGACAAACTTCACTGTGTGAAGTCTCTTAACGTTCAGACTGAGTCCTTCAAGTTGTAAAAAATTGTGAATCTTTAAAACAAGTACCGGTAATAATATAATAGAGAACACTACAGTTCAGGCAGTAATTGTGCTGGTTCTGGACTTTAGCCCCTCCAACAACAACAACAAGTGTATCAGATTAGATTTCCAGCAACAAATCAGGACTTTGGACTGAAACACTCCTCTGAGTCACATGTGAACCAACAGCATTCAGCAGAGGTCTGACAAAGCTCCGCCCACACCTGACTCATCTGAGACAAACCAGGAAACAGTTTGTCGGTGTGTGTGTGTCTTTAGTACAGAACCACAGACAGACAATCAGATCCACCTTCAGACTGAACTAACAACTTCCTCTGAGTGAGTTCATCTACAGGAGAGAGGAGGAGGAAACTACAACACTGCAGACGCTCCACACACTGAAGGTGAGTCCGACCAGAACCAGAACTCAAAGTAAATTTCAGTGAAGTGAAGGAGGAAGTGGAGCTGTGACTGATTTTACTGTCTGCTGTGTTCACAGCGTCACTCAGAGACAAAATGGCTTCCAGGTTAGAGGAGGATCTCTGCTGTCCGGTGTGTCATGATGTCTTCAGAGAGCCTGTCGTTCTGTCATGTAGCCACAGCTTCTGTAAAGACTGTCTGCAGCGCTGGTGGACAGAGAGACAAACACGGGAGTGTCCACTTTGTAAGAGAAGATCTTCAAAGCAACATCCACTTCGAAACCTGGTGTTAAAGAACCTGTGTGAGACCTTCTTACAGGAGAGAGATCAGAGAGCTTCAGAGGATCTCTGCAGTCGGCACTCTGAGAAACTCAAACTCTTCTGTCTGGACCATCAGCAGCCGGTGTGTCTCGTCTGCAGAGACTCAGAACAACACACCAACCACAGATTCAGACCCATCGATGAAGCTGCACGACAACACAAGAAGAAACTTCAGGAAACTCTGAAAACTTTTAAGAAGAAGTTAAAGTTTTTTAAAGAAGTTAAAGTGAAGTTTGATCAGACAGCAGAACACATGAAGGTCCAGGCCCGACACACAGAGAGGCAGATTAAGGATCAGTTTAAGAAGCTGCACCAGTTTCTAGAAGAGGAAGAGGAGGCCAGGATGGCTGCACTGAGGGAGGAAGAGGAGCAGAAGAGTCAGATGATGAAGGAGAAGATGGAGGCTCTGAGCAGAGAGATAGCAGCTCTTTCACACACAGTCAGAGCCACAGAGGAGCAGCTGAGAGCTGAAGACGTCTCATTCCTGCACAACTACAAGGCTGCAGTGGAAAGAGTCCAGCAGCGCCCCCTGCTGGAGGATCCACAGCTGCCCTCAGGAGCTCTGATAGACCAGGCCAAACACCTGGGCAACCTGAGCTTCAACATCTGGAACAAGATGAAGGACATGGTCTCCTACACTCCTGTGGTTCTGGACCGAAACACTGCTCATCCAGAACTCATCCTGTCTGAAGATCTGAACAGTGTGAGACGAGGAGAGAGACAGAAGCTTCCTGATAATCCAGAGAGGTTTGATGATTACTTCTCTGTCCTGGGCTCTGAGGGCTTTAACTCAGGGACTCACAGCTGGGACGTCGAGGTTGGAGACAGTACAGACTGGTCACTGGGTGTGTTAGCAGAGTCTGTCCAGAGGAAGGGATTCATACAGTCTGGATTATGGAGAATAAGGTTTGTCATTGGTAAATACTCAGTGCTGTCACCATCAGCTCCACCCACTGATCTCGTCGTGCAGAAGAAGCTCCAGAGGATCAGAGTGAATCTGGACTGGAACAGAGGAAAGCTGTCGTTCTCTGATCCTGATACTAACACACACCTACACACCTTCACACACACTTTCACTGAGAGGATGTTTCCATTCATCAACATTTGGGATAAACTCCCAGTGAAGATATCACCCCTGAAGGTGTGTGTGACAGTGGAACAGAGCAGATAAAGAAGTATTTCATCTCTGGAAAGACGGCCCTTAAATAAAACTTTCTCTCTCTGCAGTAGAAAGACAAATATTCTTTAACTTGATGCTACATGAGCAGAGAAAACAGAGTAAAGGTCTGTGGTGTTCACTTCTACTCAAAAGGTAGAAAGACTACAACTCCCAGAGTGCACAGCGCTGCACCAGATTGGACGGGGCTCGGTTTTGGATCAGAGAAAGTTCTGAAAAAGTTCTGAAATTCTGACACAGAGATAAACAGAACAATTAATTCGGACCTGACAAACATTTTAATGTTTTTAAGGAAAAGAGACTTTTATTCTGCAGCGTTCTACGAGCTCCGTAGACGTCCTATTTTAAAATTATCTGTAAACATAAAAATGTCGTCAACATGTTGAAATTAAAAATCACAGAATTCAGCCTGTTAATCTTCAGCTGCTCCTCCTGCTGTCTCATCATTCACAAAACACTTGTGTTGATTTTTCTGTTCTTGTAGTTTCAGTTTGACAGTTTGCTTTGTGTTTGTATTGTCGACCTTTTCATGTTAAATCTCAGCGTGTTTATCTCACATGGTGGTACGAATCACTCTGACCTGCAGTGATGAGCTCGCTCAGGTTTGATGCTGCAGCATTTTGGACATTTGTAGATGACCTCGCCCGGCTTCAGCTGCAGACTCTCCATGTACTTCTTAGTGGCGTTTCCTTTTGGAACGGCTCCCTGAGGAGACGAGGGAGGAGACATGAAATTAAAAGACAGAGAACATTTTATTTCAGCATTTTTAAACCTGGGAAACGCTCCCATAGATCTCCACAGCTGGCAGCTGCAACATAATCTGCATCATAACTCTTTGTGGGAAACTGTGACTGTAACGTTTCCTCACTGACAGGCTGAGGTCGTTATTACAAGTGTGTGAGTTTAACACTTTGATTCCACAGGAAACATCTCTGTTATCTTATATATCCTCCACGCAGCTTCAGATCCCAGCAGACAGGCAGTGGAGTGTCATGCCTGCCAGATGTAGATGACTTCTTCAGATTGTGTTTAAGTCGTTAAATGGATTTGTTGTTTCTGTCTTTTAAGTTCCTCTAATTAAAACCTTTCAAACTAAACTGCTCGCTCTCACTGTGTGTTTCCACCTTTGTCTTCCTGGAACAAAACACTTCTTGCAAGATTTCAGAGCGAGACTCTTTTTCTTCACCAACATCAAACATTTTGTAACAGAGCTGCACTAAAATGTTGCAGCCGACTGAAGCAACATACAGGACTGACTCCAAAACCTTTGGTATGAATCATTTACACACCAGCTTTAAAAACACCATCACTTCCCTTTAAGTCTTCCAGCTTCAGGCAGCTGGTCTTAAACCCTGAGCTTCCTCACCGGGTCGGTCAGCATGGTGCGGAGGTGGGAGGCCAGAGCCAGCACAGCCAGGCTGCTGAAGAGCACCCCGTTGACCACGACGTACCAGAAGCTCCTGGAGGGCAGCAGCATGACGAAGGTGACCACAAAGTCAGAGAAGAAGACCAGGAACCAGGTGATGACAATCTGTTTCTAAACTCACGTTAGCGGCTGTTGCTCTCTGTTAGCAGGAGAGAAGCATGAAGTCACATCCTGTATGTGAAGATGGAACATGACCGCAGCTCTCAGTCTGTTCATCCTTCTCATTTATTCATCTGGTTTTTAACTCGGCTTGTTTTCTTATATGTTGACGTTGCTGCTGGTATCAAACAAATTTCACTGTGTGACCACGAGGACAAATAAAGTGTCTGATGTCTCTTAACGTTCAGACTGAGTCCTTCACAAAGAAATCAACAGTCCAGCAGCAACAAATGACTTCAACAAGTCGTCCACAGGCTTAAATCTCATATCTGACGTCATGTTACAATCTGCTCACATATGATCAATAAAACTGTACATGTAAATTAAAACAGCCCCTTCAAATCTACAGGATCCATAACTATGAATATTTATTAATAATCTGAGCAGCGACACGACAACATACACAGTTGTAATTTGGAGTTTCGACCCTCTGATGGAAAAAGTTTGGACAAAAGTTTTGACAGTTCACTGTCACTGAAGTCAGGAACTCAATTCAGACGACATCAGAAGAGAGTTAGAAGCTGAGATGCTTTAAGAGGTAGAGAGGAACTTTTATTGAAAGTGCCTGAAATATGGAAAGAGACAAACATACAAAAGGCTCAAATCTAAAAAAACAAAAGTACAAGCAGCCCAAAGACACAGATACATTCAGCAGGAGGTCAGATTCTCTGTCGGCCGTCGGAAGTCTCACCAGCTATACTTTTAGTCTGAAGGACTTTTAATGGTTTCCAAGTGCTTTTCAAAATAAAATATCAGGTCAAGTGAAGAAATTAAAAGAAAGAAATAACACAGAGAGAAAGAACATTTTCCAAAACTTCATTAAAGGCAATTTAAGGGTTTGAGTTTCGATTTTTAAGACAAGACTTTTTCCAAGATTGTAATAGTAATAATTTAGTGAAAGATCAATAAAAGAAAACTCCCTCTAAACAGGAGGAAGCAGCAGGAACAGAAACACTTCAACACAACCTGTGAGGTTCATCGTGTTTAGATATGAAGGAAACCGTCCGGTTCTGATGGTCCCTGTGGTC
>CAEMYA010000682.1:75861-104878 GCA_903131615.1 Diplodus sargus | reverse complement strand
ATTTTTCAAAGGAATTTAAAAATGTGCTATTATCACTATAATATAAACATACACACATAAACACAAATACTCTGAATAATAATGTGTTTCTGATATGGTCTCATTTGTCTATTATCTAATTTGACACATTCAAACATCTAACAAAATATATTTTCTTAATAATTTGGTAACTTTATGTTCTAGGTAAACCTAAATTGTATTGTCTGTAAATAATCCATTATAAATCTTGAGTGCAGCTAGTCAACTTGTCAATACATCCATATTGGAAGGTATTAAGAGGCTTTGAAAGGCTTCATGTACACATATACCATTAGAGACAAGTTTCTATTAGTGGGAGACCAATTATTAGTCAGGGCCGATAGTCTGCATATATCAGTATAGGTATCAGGGATTTTTCAAAGGAATTTAAAAATGTGCTATTATCACTATAATGCGTTCTCTGAAACAATGTCCTGCCCACAACAATATCTGATTCATAAATCGTCACAATTAACAGCCTACAAAAACTTAATCAGAATCCACAAAGTAACTAAATTAACCACATCAATTTAGTGAAGAAGAAAAATAAAATAACAGTACCTGGAAATACTCCAGTAAAGTAACTTAAAATTATACTTAAGAACAGTACTTGAGTAAATCGATAGTCTGCATTTATCAGTATCGGTATCAGGGATTTTCAAAGGAATTTAAAAATGTGTTATTATCACTATAATGCAGTATTCTCTGACACAATGTCCCACAAACAACATCAAATCGTCACAATTAATAGCCTATAAAAACTTAATAAGAATCTGCAAAGTAACTAAATTAATCAAATCAATGTAGAACAGTACTTGAATAAATCGTACTTTATTCCATCACTGGTTGTTTAAAATTTAAGAAATTCATTTTTGCTGCAAATTAATAGCGGTCCACAATATCATTTTTCAGTCTCCTTGCTTTCTAATAATCGGTATCGACCCTGATGAATCCACATTGGTTGACCCCGAGCCAGGGACATGATGTCACCACCCAACTAATATTTGCTGGGATGTTAGTTATCTACTATTTAATAATACTAATAACACTTGTGCTAAATATGCATTCTTTCATCAATCCTCAGGATTTAGCTTCAGCTCCTGCTCTCAGTTTCCACTGCGAAAGTACTACTACATTAACACTTTAATGACCTGGAGCGATGCTCAGCATTACTGCAGAGAGAAGTACACTGACCTGGCAACCTTCGAAAGCGTTGATGAAATCAACAGGCTCAAACCTGATTTTTCCTATAAATGGGCATGGATAGGATTGAAGGATGACCCAAAGTCCTGGAAGGAAGCTATGGGCAATGACACAAACTCCTGGAGATGGTCAGCGACTGGTAAAACAAGCAAAACTGGTTACCAAAACTGGGGTAGTAAAGAACCAAACAGTATAGGAGGAAAGGAAAACTGCGTAATTATGGGCAGTACTGGAGGATGGAATGACGCGTCCTGTCAATCACTCAGGAGTTTTGTTTGTTACAAAGGTAAGAAAAGATTTGAGTTTATGGATTTTACTTATTGGCTTAAACTTAAACTCTCTTTGTTTGTTGGCATCTCAAACCGTTTTCAGACTGGGTTTGATTGTTGGAGTCCTGACTATCATATACTGACTATTTTATCCATTGATTAATTTAGTATTTTTTTCATAAATACATAAATTGTATTTTATCTACACAATGTCAGAAAACAGTAAAAAATGCCCAACACATTTTCAAGGCTACCATGACAGAGCGGTAAACTCTCACACACAGCTTCCACTGTTATGTAGTGAAATCATAGTGTAGCTGTAGCCTCATTGCACAGAAGAGACAACTGTGACGCAACTGAAATTTATTCATTTAACTGTTAAACTGAGCTTCATTTCTGTCCACTGTAGCTGCAAACCAAAATGAGAAAACCTATGTGTTCATCTCAGCTACAAAAACATGGCATTCTGCTCAAGCATACTGCAGAGAACACTACACAGACCTGCCGACGATCGAGAACACCGAAGAAAACAATGACGTGTATTCTGCAAAACCAAACAATGCTCAAGCTTGGATTGGTCTGTACCGAGTGCCGTGGACTTGGTCAGACAACACCCAGAGCTCTTTTAGATTTTGGAAAAGTGGCAGTCCAGATAACTATGGTGGTTATCAATTCTGTACGCTCGAGAGTCCTCAACATGAATGGAATGATGGCTACTGTCTGGACAAGTACCCTTTCATCTGCCATCAAGGTGACCTTTTAACAGTGCAAATTTCAGCCCATGGGTTCCTTTGTTGTATGACACATGTTTATCGTACTGTTCAGTTTTAAGATTGAGGACCATGATCAAGATGAAGATTCAGACTGATGCCGACTTAACTGATCCAGCCACTAACATCCAAATCCTGAAGCAGGTAAAATTATTTCTCTTCCTGAAGTGTGAATTACACATGATGAAGAAACTGACATTGAGTATGGCCTGTTATATTTAATCAGTATATTTATTTTTTTCCTCTTCAGGTCGGTGCAGATCTAACAAGTCAAGGCTGGACCGACTTCAATCTGCAATGGAAGATTCAGCCCAGAGAACAGGAGGAAGAGAAACTCTGGGAATATTAATGCAATTTACATTCTTTATATTTTGTCTGCTTTTTGTGTATGTAAATGCAGAGCTGAAATTATAGATCAGGATTGATAAACATTTTTCAAAATATGTTATTATATTATATTATATTATATTATATATATTATATTTTCCAGGCAAAAGGATAATTGTTAAGTGAAGTGTTAATCTTTACTAGCCTCACAATTCAATTTGATTACGATTCAACTGACATCGCTTTGAATACAAAACGGTTCTCGATGTATCTCGATGCAACTCAGTGTATGGAATCCCCAATTATCTATATTACTGCACAAGGCTGCATTGTCATCATTAAAATTACACCTTGCACATTCCTTGCCAATAATCAGACTACAGCAGTCTACAATATAACAGCTGCATCTTTTAAACACATAAACATGACAAAGTCAAAACACTGATCCATCTGCAGTGCGTTACACATTTGTAGTAATCTACATGGCAGCTTTATCATATGGCATCTATTGACTTTGTTGCACACAACTCTGAAAATTGGATGGAAAAGTTGACAGTGCCACTTCAGATTTGCTGATTAGCTGGGTCTGCTGAAAAAGTTATCATTTATGGCTACAGACACTGGAAATGGCTAACGTGATTAATAACTATTGTGAGGCAAAAGTCTTGTCCAGTTTGTGCTTCCCAACAAGTTCATAAAAACTGACATGCGCTCCAAGATGTCTGTTTTCAAAAATACTAGGTGAATTTTCAACTGCGCGCAGATGATCTTTGCCTCTCTCCGAAATACGTCATACAAAAGTAATGTGGTCTTAATGTCAGCCTACAATTCAGAAGAGTATTTCTGAGGATAAATTCAGAGAAATTTACACACCTCTAAAAATTCAATTAGTTCCAGCTTCTCAAATGTCAAGATTAGCTGCTTGCTTTGGTCTTGTGTGTTCAGACATAACCTTGGATTTGAAGACATTATAAACATCATAAACATAGAATTTAGAGTTCTATCATACTATAAGCACTTTTTTTGATCTTCAGTAGATTAAATGTATTCTGTTTTCCTGTCTTCCTTTGACATTGTACTTAATTCCTTGTTTATGATACTGGGTGAATAAAAAAATAAAAAAAATTCTTACCAAATGATTTGACTTATTATTGTCAACATCCGCTTGTTCATTTCAATTCACTCCTGTCTTGAAGGATTCATAAGGATACTCTGCTTTGAGTGTTAATTTCCAGATATCAGCGATGAGTTCTGATGCTGTTTGGTAAAGAGTTGTCCTTTCTGACGTCCTCAAATTTCTAAGAAATTATATCTAATTCCAAATAATTTGGTAACATGTATTTAAATAATTTTAACCATTAATTTTGTTTGACGTCAACCTAAACTTCACGTGTACATGCCATTATGAATGAAACTAGTCAGCTAGTCAATACATCCATCTTTGAAGCAAATAAGGTTGGTTTACGTAAACATGAGCACCGTCATGATTTACATATGAAAATAGAGACAAAAGCATATTTTACTGTGCACTATGTAGTATCAAAAGGCATGAACAGACAGACTGGCTATAAGACACACAACTGTCCATTGATGAGTTCGTACAAATGTACCAGCCCAAAGCCCAGGAGCTTTGTTGGTGCATCTTAGTTTGCCTATAGCAGCCTCATTTGGTGACATTGAGACTGTTCACACATGGGTTGATTTGCTTGAGTATGATCTAAGTCTACAACCAAACAATATCCTTGTCATGAAGTAATCTGATAATTACTTTGTGGAAAATTCCAATCGCGAAACACAGGTGAATCAAAACAGGAAGCAGTTAGAGATGGCTCTATCCAGAGGTAAAATAATACAACTACCACCACTTAAGCGAACTTATTATTGTTTCTTTGGCCTGTACAAAATAAAAAAAGGACAAGCGTTAATTGAGGTTGTCCCAAAATGTCAAACTACTTTTTTAGAAGCGTAAACTGGTAGCGTGGTGGAGATTATCATGCAACATGGCTGCTCAACACGCCTATATGACCTGAAAATGCTATAAAATGATTATTTTATTAATGGTTACGCTGGTTTCCCTTCTGTCTGTTGCACAGACAGCCCAAAATGAGAAATGGCTATGATTGAGAACTGTCAAGAAAACAAAAAAGTCTATGTGGCAAAACAAGGCAATGGTGAAGTTTGGATTGGTCTGTACAAAGTGCCAGGAACTTGGCCTGATAACAGCGGCATCTTATTTAGAAACTGGCGAAGTGGAGAGCCAAGTGGTGATAACCAGCACTGTGTGGCTGAGAACAATCTACATACATGTAACATGCCAACTGTAACTACGAGTACACTTTCAACTGCCATGAAGGTGATTGTTTACTGCAACACAAGGCTTTTTTGTATTGTAGTTCAATATGTGTCTCATTTGGTTGTGATTATTTGTTGATCTTGCTGCCCAGATCCATTTGACAGATCCAGCTACAAACAACCAGGTCCTCCAACAGATAAAACTCTTTTTATATCTGCCTGTTTCTTTACAAATAACAGAGGATGAGAAAAAAAATGCATCAGGCTATATAGAGTGTATTTCAGGAAATGGTCCAAAAAACTTGAAGAAAGCTCTTAAAATGTCTTCCTTTAATTCCTCTTTAGCCTGGTACAGTGCTAAAAAGTTGGGGGCTGACTGACACAAAGCTGCGATGGTCTCATTTGTCTATTATCTAATTTGACACATTCAAAATTTTGATAAAATATATTTTATTATAAATAGCTTGGTAGCATTATATTAGGTATTAATATATATTAATCGCTATATCAATATAGGTGAACCTAAATTATGTCTGTATATAATCCATTATAAAGCTTAAGTGCAGCTAGTCAAGTTGTCGATACATCCATATTGGAAGTACACATGAACCACCAGAGACAACTTTCAACAAGGTCATGATTTCGATATGAAAATCAAAAGCACTATCAAAATCACCTCACACTGTGCTCCTTGTGTCAAAGGCATCGACGATGTCTGTATGTGTGCAAGATTTACTGAAAAGCCTTCAAATCCCAACGATCAACGGCTGAACTTTAAATTTGTAAGTATGTCTTACATTTAAGTGGAATAAGTAAGATGATAGGAATCATATTTTTTTATCCCATAGCTTTAATATGAAACTTGAAGTTGTTATAATCAGAAAATCTCTCGGTCAAAAGCTGTCATGTTTTTGTTCATTTCATCTTATATTATCCATTTTCATTATTTAAAAGGAGTAGTAGAGGTAGTCGAGGTGGAGCTACACATTGAACTACTTTGAAGTTGCTCATATTTGTTCACATTACTTCATACTGAAATAAAGTTGTTTTATTGCTTTGATGATTTGCAAAATTGTCTTAACTGTAACCAGGATTACTTTGCATTACATATGAACATCATTTTAAACCCATTCCAATAATCTCACTATGGAGTATGGCATGAGTACAATCAAAGTGGATGTGAACAATTTTCATCTTTTTTTCAAAACAAATACATTTTAATCCAGTTTGAATTCCAACTTGTATGGACAAGCAAATCACCAAAATCATGATAACCGGCCACCTAATAAAGTGGTCCCACAAATACAAAGTCACCACCAATGTATGTTTGTATTGACTTTGTTGTGTTTTAACATGCCTCTATGTACAACTTCTAAAAGCATGCAGTGGATTCACTCATTTTCTAATAACTTTTCTCAACAGTCACATTTCTCCTACTCATTTTGCTGCATTTCTTAGGACTTGGATCCTTATAATAACTGTTCAGTTATGACGTTTGGTGACCTAACATGCATGTTATACTGACTGATTGCCTTCTTGATTGCAGTATGATCAGAAATGGATTGTTATGTGACTCTGATTCTCCTCTTCTTCGGTAAGTTAAGGGTATCATTTAGTTTGTCACAAATAATAACAAAGCTCAACTTCTTGAGTAGCAACAAGAAAAAGGGGGACTGATCCTTTTATTTAATTAAGTACTAATGTGCCAACTATGTATTCTCAGGCAAAGCATGTGGTCTGAAAGGAAATGACCCATACTAAATTTACCCAAATGTTAGTTGTAGAATCCCAGCGAATATTGGGGTGACAAGTGACCGTTGTTTGAACGTCCAATCAAAACGTCCTATTGTGTTCAAAGTTGTTCCAAAATGTAAGTTTTGCCAGCAAACAGACATTACCCGGATATCTGCTGTATGTGCTCCCTGCACGCACGCCATGAAAACTATTCTGTTCAAGTTTAGGTATACAATTTGATCTTAAACACGGAAATAAAATATAGTATCAAAGACACACCTTATTCAAAGTGAATGGAAAAATGAGACGAATATTTCCCTATTTGTTTTTATTAATGGGAGACCAATTATCAGCCCATATATATAGCCCGATAAATGTGCTATTATCACTATAATGCAGTACTCTCTGACATAATGTCATGTCACCACCCAACGAATATTTACTGGGATGTTAGTTATCTACTATTTTATAATACTAATAACACTTGTGCTAAATATACATTCTATCATCAATCCTCAGGATTTAGCTTCAGCTCCTGCTCTCAGTTTCCACTGCGAAAGTACTTCTACATTAACACTTTAATGACCTGGAGCGATGCTCAGCATTACTGCAGAGAGAAGTACACTGACCTGGCAACCTTCGAAAGCGCTGATGATATCAGCAGGCTCAAACCTGATTTTTCCTATAAATGGGCATGGATAGGATTGAAGGATGACCCAAAGTCCTGGAAGGGAGTTTTGGGCAATGACACAAACTCCTGGAGATGGTCAGCTACTGGTAAAACAAGCCAAACTGGTTACCACAACTGGGGTGGTAAAGAACCAAATAGTATAGGAGGAAAGGAAAACTGCGTAATTATAGGCAGTACTGGAGGATGGTATGATGCGCCCTGTCAATCACTCAGGAGTTTTGTTTGTTACAAAGGTAAGAAAAGATTTGAGTGTATGGATTTTACTTAACGGCTTAAACTTAAACTCTCTTTGTTTGTTGGCATCTCAAACTGTTTTCAGACTGGGTTTGCTTGTTGGAGTCCAAACTACAGTTTAAACTGACTATTTTATCCATCGATTAATCTAGTATGTTTTTTCATGAATACATCAATTTATTTGTTGATCTACAAAATGTCAGACAACAGTAAAAAATGCCCATCACATTGTCAAGGCCAACATGACAGAGCGGTAAACTCTCACACACAGCTTCCACTGTTATTTAGTGAAATCATAGTGTAGCTGTAGCCTCATTGCATAGAAGAGACAACTGTGACGCAACCGGAATCATTTAATTAACTGTTAAACTGGCTTCATTTCTGTCTACTGCAGCTACAAAGCAAAATGAGAAAACCTATGTGTTCATCTCAGCTACAAAAACATGGGATTCTGCTCAAGCGTACTGCAGAGAACACTACACAGACCTGCCGACAATCGAGAACACTGAAGAAAACAATGACGTGTATTCTGTAAAACCAGGCGATGCTGCAGCTTGGATTGGTCTGTACCGAGTGCCGTGGACTTGGTCCGACAACACCCAAAGCTCCTTCAGATCCTGGAAAAGTGCCAGCTTAGATAACTATGGTGGGAATCAATTCTGTATGTGCGAGAATCTTCGACACGAGTGGGCCGACGGCTACTGTTCATCCAAGATTCCTTTCATCTGCCATCAAGGTGACCTTTTAACAATGAAAATTTCAACCCATGGGTTTCTTTGTTGTATGACACATGTTTATCGTACTGTTTAGTTTTAAAATTGAGGACCATGATCAAGATGAAGATTCAGACTGATGCCGACTTAACTGATCCAGCTACTAACATCCTAATCCTGAAGCAGGTAAAGTTCTTTCTCCTCCTGAAGTGTAAATTACACATGATGAAGAAATTGACAACTCAAGTCTACAACTGATGAGCATGGCCTGTGATATTTAATCAGTGTATTCATTTTTTCCCTCTTCAGATCGGTGCAGAGCTAACAAGTCAAGGCTGGACCGACTTCAATCTGCAATGGAAGATTCAGCCCAGAAAACAGGAGGGAGAGAAACTCTGGGAATATTAATGCAATTTACATTCTTTATATTTTGTCTGCTTTTTGGCTTTTTGTGTATGTAAATGCTGAAATTATAGATCGGGATTGATCAATAATTTTTTGCTATTTTTTTATTTTCCAAGCAAAAGGATAGTTGTTAAGTGAATTGTTCATCTTTACTAGCCTCACAATTCGATTTGATTACGATTCAACTGTCATCACTTTGAATACAAAACGGTTCTCGATGTATCTCGATGCAACTCAGTGTATGGAATCCTCAGTGATCTATATTAGGCTGCATTGTCATCATTAAAATTACACTTTTATTCCAAAATTCCTTGCCAATAATCAGACTACAGCAGTCTACAATATAACAGCTGCATCTTTTAAACACATAAACATGCCAAAATCAAAACATTTATCCATCTGCAGTGCCTTACACATTTGTTGTCATCTACACGGCAGCTTTATCATATGGCATCTATTGACTTTGTTGCACACAACTCTGAAAATTGGATGGAAAAGTTGACAGTGCCACTTCAGATTTGCTGATTAGCTGGGTCTGCTGAAAAAGTTATCATCTATGGCTACAGACATTAGCTTCAGGTGAAAATGGCTAACGTGATTAATAACTGTTGTGAGGCAGAAGTCTCATCCAGTTTGTGCTCCCCAACAAGTTCATAAAAACTGACATGCGCTCCGAGATGTCTGTTTTCAAAAATACTAGATGAATTTTTAATTGCGCGCAGATGATCTTTGCCTCTCTCCGAAATACCTCCTACAAAAGTAATGTGGTCTTAATGTCCGCCTACAATTCAGAAGAGTATTTCTGATGATAAATTCAGAGAAATTTACACACCTCCAAAAATTCAATTAGTTCCAGCTTCTCAAATGTCAAGATTAGCTGCTTGCTTTGGTCTTGTGTGTTCAGACATAACCTTGGATTTGAAGACATTATAAACATCATAAACGTAGAATTTAGAGTTCTATCATACTATAAACACCTTTTTTTTATCTTCAGTACATTAAATGTATTCTGTTTTCCTGTCTTCCTTTTTCCATTGTACTTAATTCCTTGTTCATGATACTGGGTGAATAAAAAAAAGTTTCTTACCAAACGATTTGACTTATTATTGTCAACACCCGCTTGTTCATTTCAATTGACTCCTGTCATGAAGGATTCATAAGGATACTCTGCTTTGAGTGGTAATTCCCAGATATCAGTGATCAGTTCTGATGCTGTTTGGTAAAGAGTTGTCCTTTTTGACATCTTCAAATTTCTAAGAAATTATATCTAATTCCAAATAATTTGGTGACATTTATCTAAATAATTTGAACCATTAATTTTGTTTGAAGTGAACCTAAATTTCACATGTGTACATGCCATTATGAATGAAACTAGTCAGCTAGTCAATACATCTATCTTTGAAGCAAATAAGGTTGGTTTATGTAAACATGAGCACCGCATATGTTAACCTTTGACAAAGTCATGATTTACATATGAAAATAGAGACAAAAGCATATTTTACTGTGCACTATGTAGTACCAAAAGACATGAACAGTCAGATTGACGATGAGACACACAACTGTCCATTGATGAGTTCGTACAAATGTACCAGCCCCAAAGCCCAGGAGCTTTGTTGGTGCATATTAGTTTCCCTATAGCAGCCTCATTTGGTGACATCGAGGCTGTTCACACATGGGTTGATTTGCTTGAGTATGATCTAAGTCTACAACCAAACAATATCCTTGTCATGAAATAATCTGATAATTACTTTGTGGAGAATTCCAATCGCGAATCACAGGTGAATCAAAACAGGAAGCAGTATACCTAGTTCTATCCAGAGGTAAAATAATATAACTACCACCTCTTAAGCGAACGTATTATTGTTTCTTTGGCCTGTACAAAATAAAAAAAGGACACGCGTTTATTGAGGTTATGCGCCAGACAATTTCTAAACTTCCTGGAGTGTCTGTTGGTTGCACTGACGGGAGAGCTTCAGTGTCCCATCTATATGCTAAGCTAAGCTAAGCTAAGCTAAGCTAAGCTAAGCAGCTGGCTACAGATATCATAATGTTATTTTTCTTCTCATCCAACCCTCGGCAAGGAAACTATAGGGGAACGTCCCAAAATGTCAAACTACTTTTTTAGAAGCGTAAACTGGTAGAGTGGTGGAGATTATCATGCAACATGGCTGCTCAACACGCCTATATTAGCTGGAAATGCTCGAAAACGATTATTTTATTAATTGTTACGCTGGTTTCCCTTCTGTCTGATGCACAGACAGCCCAAAATGAGAAACGGCTATTATTGAGAACTGTCAAGAAAACAAAAAAGTCTATGTGGCAAAACAAGGCAATGGTGAAGTTTGGATTGGTCTGTACAGAGTGCCAGGAACTTGGTCTGATAACAGCGGCATCTTATCTAGAAACTGGTGAAGTGGAGAGCCAAGTGGTAATAACCAGCACTGTGTGGCTGAGAACAATCTACATACATGTAACATGCCAACTGTAACTACGAGTACACTTTCATCTGCCATGAAGGTGATTGTTTACTGCAACACAAGGCTTTTTTGTATTGTAGTTCAAAATGTGTCTCATTTGGTTGTGATTATTTGTTGATCTTGCTGCCCAGATCCATTTGACAGATCCAGCTACAAACAACCAGGTCCTCCAACAGATAAAACTCTTTTTATATCTACCTGTTTCTTTACAAATTACAGAGGATGAGAAAAAAATGCATCAGGCTATATCGAGTGTATTTCAGGAAATGGTCCAAAAAACTTGAAGAAAGCTGTTAAAATGTCTTCCTTTAATTCCTCTTTAGCTTGGTACAGTGCTAAAAAGTTGGGGGCTGACTGACACGAAGCTGCGATGAAACATTCAGCCCAGAAAACAGAGAGAGAAACTCACAAAGCATCCTCAATGCACTTTACATATTTAATATATTTACTCGTCTCATTTGTCTATTATCCAATTTGACACATTCAAAATTTTAATAAAATATATTTTATTATAAATAGTGTGGTAGCATTATATTAGGTATTAATATATATTAATCGCTATATTAATATAGGTGAACCTAAATTATGTCTGTATATAATCCATTATAAAGCTTAAGGAAGTACACATGAACCACCAGAGACAACTTTTAACAAGGTCATGATTTGGATATGAAAATCAAAAGCACTATCAAAAGCACATCACACTGTGCTCCTTGTGTCAAAGGCATCGACGATGTCTGTATGTGTGCAAGATTTACTGAAAAGCCTTCAAATCCCAAAGATCAACGGCTGAACTTTAAATTTGTAAGTATGTCTTACATTTAAGTGGAATAAGTAAGATGATAGGAATCATATTTTTTTATCCCGTAGCTATAATCTGACACTTGACGTTGTTATAATCAGAAAATCTCTCGGTCAAAAGCCATCATGTTTTTGTTCATTTCAGCTCATATTATCCATTTTCATTATTTAAAAGGAGTAGTTGAGTACTAGAGGTAGTCGAGGTGGAGCTACACATTGAACTACTTTGAAGTGGCTCACATTTGTTCACATTACTTCATACTGAAAGAAAGTTGTTTTATTGCTTTGATGATTTGCAAAATTGTCTTAACTGTAACCAGGATTACTTTGCATTACATATGAACATCATTTTAAACCCATTTCAATGATGTCAGTGTGGAATGGGGCCTGATTACAATCAAAGTGGATGTGAACAATATTCATCTTTTTTTCAAAACAAATACATTTCAATCCAGTTTGAATTCCAACTTGTATAGACATGCAAATCACCAACATAATGATAACCGGCCACCTAATAAAGTGGTCCCACAAATACAAAGTCACCACCAATGTATGTTTGTACTGACTTTGTTGTGTTTTTAACATGCCCCTACGCACAACTTCTAAAAGCAAGCAGTGGATTCACTCATTTTCGAATAACTTTTCTCAAGAGTCCCATTTCTCCTACTCATTTTGCTGCATTTCTTCGGACTTGGATCCCTATAATAACTGTTCAGTTATGATGTTTGGTGACCTAACATGCATGTTATACTGACTGATTGCCTTCTTGATTGCAGTATGATCAGAAATGGATTGTTATGTGACTCTGATTCTCCTCTTCTTCGGTAAGTTAAGGGCATCATTTAGTTTGTCACAAATAATAATAAAGCTCAACTTCTTGAGTAGCGACAAGAAAAAGGGGGACTGATCTTTTTATTTAATTAAGTACTAATGTGCTAACTATGTATTCTCAGGCAAAGCATGTGGTCTGAAAGGAAATGACCCATACCAAATTTACCCAAATGTTAGTTGTAGAATCCCAGTGAATACTGAGATGACACGTGGCCGTTGTTTGAATGTCCAATCAAAACGCCCGGTTGTATTCAAAGTTGTTCCCAAATGTAAGTTTGCCAGCATGCAGACATTACCCGGATATCTGCTGTATGTGCTCCCTGCACGCACGCCATGAAAACTATTCTGTTCAAGTTCAGGTACACAATTTGATCTTAAACACGGAAATAAAATAAAGTATTAAAAACACAAAAACACACCTTATTCAAAGTTAATGGAAAAATGGGACCAATACTTCCCTATTTGTTTTATTATTGGGAGACCAATTATCAGCCTGGGCCGATATCAGGGATTTTTCAAAGGAATTTAAAAATGTGTTGTTATCACTATAATGCAGTATTCTCTGACACAATGTCCCACAAACAACATCAAATCGTCACAATTAATAGCCTATAAAAACTTAATAAGAATCTGTAAAGTAACTAAATTAATCAAATCAATGTAGAACAGTACTTGAATGAATCGTACTTTATTCCATCATTGGTTGTTTAAAATTTAAGAAATTCATTTTTTCTGCAAATTAATAGCGGTCCACAATATCATTTGTCAGTCGCCTTCCTTTCTAATAATCGGTATCGACCCTGATGAAGCCACATTGGTTGACCCCAAGCCAGGGACACAACGTCACCACCCAACTAATATTTGCTGGGATGTTAGTTATCTACTATTTAATAATACTAATAACACTTGTGCTAAATATGCATTCTTTCATCAATCCTCAGGATTTAGCTTCAGCTCCTGCTCTCAGTTTCCACTGCGAAAGTACTACTACATTAACACTTTAATGACCTGGAGCGATGCTCAGCATTACTGCAGAGAGAAGTACACTGACCTGGCAACCTTCGAAAGCGTTGATGAAATCAACAGGCTCAAACCTGATTTTTCCTATTCATGGGCATGGATAGGATTGAAGGATGACCCAAAGTCCTGGAAGGGAGTTTTAGGCAACGACACAAACTCCTGGAGATGGTCAGCGACTGGTAAAACAAGCAAAACTGGTTACCACAACTGGGGTGGTGGAGAACCAAATAGTATAGGAGGAAAGGAAAACTGCGTAATTATGGGCAGTACTGGAGGATGGAATGACGCGTCCTGTCAAACATTCATGAGTTTTGTTTGTTACAAAGGTAAGAAAAGATTTGAGTTTATGGATTTTACCTAATGGCTTAAACTTAAACTCTCTTTGTTTGTTGGCATCTCAAACTGTTTTCAGACTGGGTTTGATTGTTGGAGTCCAAACTACAGTTTAAACTGACTATTTTATCCATTGATTAATCTAGTATGTTTTTACATGAATACACAAATTGTTTGTTGATCTACAAAATGTCAGAAAACAGTGAAAAATGCCCAACACATTTTCAAGGCCAACATGACAGAGCGGTAAACTCTCACACACAGCTCCCACTGTTATGTAGTGAAATCATAGTGCAGCTGTAGCCTCATTGCACAGAAGAGACAACTGTGGCGCAACCGGAATCATTTAATTAACTGTTAAACTGGCTATATTTCTGTCTACTGCAGCTACAAAGCAAAATGAGAAAACCTATGTGTTCATCTCAGCTACAAAAACATGGGATTCTGCTCAAGCGTACTGCAGAGAACACTACACAGACCTGCCGACGATCGAGAACACTGAAGAAAACAATGACGTGTATTCTGCAAAACCAGGCGATGCTGCAGCTTGGATTGGTCTGTACCGAGTGCCGTGGACTTGGTCCGACAACACCCAAAGCTCCTTCAGATCCTGGAAAAGTGCCAGCTTAGATAACTATGGTGGGAATCAATTCTGTATGTGCGAGAATCTTCGACACGAGTGGGCTGACGGCTACTGTCACTACAAGTGTCCTTTCATCTGCCATCAAGGTGACCTTTTAACAGTGCAAATTTCAGCTCATGGGTTCCTTTGTTATATGACACGTTTATCGTACTGTTCAGTTTTAAGATTGAGGACCATGATCAAGATGAAGATTCAGACTGATGCCGACTTAACTGATCCAGCCACTAACACCCAAATCCTGAAGCAGGTAAAGTTCTTTCTCCTCCTGAAGTGTAAATGAAGAAATTGACAACTCAAGTCTACAACTGATGAGCATGGCTTGTGATATTTAATCAGTATATATTTTTTTTCCTCTTCAGGTCGATGCAGAGCTAACAAGTCAAGGCTGGACTGATTTCAATCTGCAATGGAAGATTCAGCCCAGAAAACAGGAGGAAGAGAAACTCTGGGAATATTAATGCAATTTACATTCTTTATATTTTGTCTGCTTTTTGGCTTTTTGTGTATGTAAATGCAGAGCTGAAACGATAGATAGAGATTGATTTTTTTTTCATTTTCCAAGCAAAAGGATAATTGTTAAGTGAAGTGTTCATCTTTACTAGCCTCACAATTAGATTTGATTGCAATTCAACTGTCATCGCTTTGAATACAAAACAGTTCTCGACGTATGTCAATGCAACTCAGTATATGGAATCCTCAGTGCACATGGCTACTTTGTCATCATTTAAATTATACTTTTATTCCAAAATTCCTTGCCAATAATCAGACTACAGCAGTCTACGATATAACAGCTGCATCTTTTAAATACATAAACATGACAAAATCAAAATACTTATCCATCTGCAGTGCCTTACAAATTCTATAGCTGGGTCTGTTGAAAAAGTCATCCATGCAGACATTAGCCTTAGGTGAAAATGGCTAACGTGATCAATAACTGTTGTGAGGCAGAAGTCTCGTCCAGTTTGTGCTTCCCAGCAAGTTCATAAAAACTGACATGTCCCTCGAGATGTCTGCTTCAAAAAAACATTTTTTTTTAATCACGCCCAGATGATCTTTACCTCTCTTCGAAATACCCCCTACATAAGTAATGTTATCTTAATGTCCGCCTACAATCCAAAAGATTATTTCTGAGGACACATTCAGAGAAATTTCCATACCTCTAATAATTAAATTAGTTTCACATTCTTAAATGTCAGGATTAGCTGCTTGCTTTGGTCTTGTGTGTTCAGACATAAACTTGGATTTGAAGACATTATAATCATCACAAACAGAGTTCTATCATACTATAAACACTTTTTTGTCTTCAGTAAATTCACTGGATTCTGTTTTTCTGTCTTTTCTCCATTGTACTCAACATTCCTTGTGTATGATACTGGGTGAATAAAAAAAAGTTTCTTACCATATGACTTATTATTGTCAACACCCGCTTGTTCATTTCAATTCACTCCTGGCATGAAGGATTTATAAGGATACTCAGCTTTGAGTGGTAATTCCCAGATATCAGTGATCAGTTCTGATACTGTTTGGTAAAGAGTAATCCTTTTAAATTTCTAAGAAATTAATATCTCATTCCAATTAATTTGGGAACATTTATCTAAATAAATTGAACCATTAATTTTGTTTGAAGTGAACCTAAATTTCACGTGTATACAAGCCATTATGAATTAAACTAATCAACTAGTCAGCAGGTCAATACATCCATATTTGAAGCAAATAAGGTTGGTTTAAATATGCAAACATGAGCACCACATATGGTAACCTTTACCAAAGTCATGATTTACATATGAAAATAGAGGCAAAAGCATATTTTACTGTGCACTATGTAGTATCAAAAGGCATGAACAGAAGTCTTTACGTTTCAAGGATTGACTACAAAGAGATCTCAATAATCAACAGTTAAATTCTAAACTTGTGAGTATGTATTTATATTTATATAGAATAAATAAGTTAGCAAGTTAGATAATGATTTCCTCCTCCTACTCAATCCTGTCTAAAAAAAAACAAAAAACGATGCACTGTCTGATGCACAGACAGCCATAAATGAAAAAATCTATGTGTTAATTTCAACTCTGAAAACGTGGACTGGAGCCCGCCATTACTGCAAAGAACACCACACAGACTTGGCTATGATTGGGAACCCTCATGAAAACAAAAAAGTCTATGTGGCAAAACAAGGCAATGGTGAAGTTTGGATTGGTCTGTACCGAGTGCCAGGAACTTAGTCTGATAACACCGACAGCTTATTTAGAAACTGGCAAAGCAAAGAGCCAAGTGGTAATAACCAGCAATGTGTGGCTGAGAACAATCTACATAAATGGGTTGTCACCACTGTAACTATGAGTACACTTTCAACTGCCGTGAAGGTGATTGTTAACAACAACAAAAGGCTCTTTGTATTGTAGTTCAATATGTGTCTCATTTGGTTTTGATTTTTTGTTGATCTTGCTGCCCAGATACAACAGTGAAGATGACAATGATGATGACAAAGATTCACACTGATGGTGATTTGACAAATCCAGCAACAAACAACCAGGTCCTCCAACAGGTAAAACTCTTTTTATATCGGCCGGTTTCTTTACAAATTACAGAGGATGAGAAAAAAATGCACAAGGCTATATAGAGTCTATTTGAGGAAAAAGAAAATAAAGAATGCTCTTTAAATTTCTGATTGCGATTCTCTTCAGAGCCCACCTGGGATAACAAAATAGTCATAAATTAATGTTATCCATACGAGACCTGGTTGTTTGCTGAGTAACAATGTTAGTATAAAGCACAAGTAACAGAAACTAACTAGCTTTATATATATATTCACTATGTGGCTGTGTGTTCTTTTTCCTGAAAACAGCATTTTGCATGTGACTTGAAGGCAGAAAACATGGATTACATTTCAAAAGCAAAGTCAGACATTTTACTTTCCAAGTCATGATATTAACAAGACTATAAGGTGACCTTTGTCAGATTCCTCATTTTCATATGGAAATATGAGCTTTTCAGAAGTTTGCCTGCAGATGCATGTTTTTCCTGTACTGGAAAATAATAAAGTGCCCTTTGTCAAATTCATCATTTGCCTATTTTTCAAACCTTTGTCAGATTTCATTTTAAATGAAAATAATGAAATGTGCAAATAAACTAGTTTTTGTTTTTTGCTGCTCTTTTTATGTTAAAATATGTGCATTTGTAAGCCAAAGCCACTGTGGAGTTTTTTTTTACTTTATCTTTATCTCTGTGTTGCAGCTTATATGCAAGTGCTCAGAAAGTTGAGAAGGCTGTTTCAAAATTTAGGCCACCAACATCAAATTATTAAAGAAGTGACAAAACCTTTTAATTTTCTCAAACAAACATCATTGTTTGGTTGATTACTATCATGTAGGAACCTAAATGACCTTGACATAAACCATATTTGTATATTAAAATGTAAGTGTGCCAAAGATCTACAGCACTGACGCTGTCTCTCTGAGGTCAGTAGATGCTTACCTGCAGAGCTGAGTGGTTGCAACTTTGGGCACTGAAGATTTGAATATACTGTAAGAGCTGTAGCTGAGATGTTGAAAGTTTCTTCATCTTGATGTTAACGTGAGTATTTTCTCAACAACCTTACGAGAATGAGTTCTTTTTAGCATAACTGTGCTTTGAGAATGACAATAAAATTCCTGGACTCTCGAAAGAAAAACAGCCTTTTAGGTCAAATTATATGATCATCATAAAATGAAATAAGTGTGGAAGCTACATTTTGTTTTCTCTATTAAACATTCTCTGAATAGGCATTTTTTGCTTGTTTGTTTTTTTAAGTATATTTGAATATCTAAAACATATACAAATGTCTTTTCCAAAAGAAATTCCTATCCTATTGTGTAATTAGTTTAACACTCATGTTCCTTCTATATACATTTTAGCGGGAAAATCCACCTTTTTACTCAACAATAAATGATGTTATTAGTCAACATATACATTTATTTCTGATTACAGCACTTGTTTGTTGTTTTGTTTTCATCTACTTAAAGGGTTTTGCTATTTTACACAAAATTACTGATTTTGACCTTATTTGACTCAGACTTAAAGCAAACTAGAAACGATTTTGTATCATTCTTTTGTGGATCTATTAGAGTAATGGATGGATGGAGTGCCATATTGAAGTGCTATTTCTCATTTGTTTTCTGCCTTTCAGTAAATGCACACATGGATCTTAAATTGTTTGTGGTGTTTTTCCATTTCGGTAAGTCAAGGGTTTAATTAGAATTTTGGTGGTGGTGTGTTTTAGCCCATATATATTAATCATTTAATACTGCTGACTTAAGTATTATTTACATTTTCTGACATTCACACAGTCTTTATCTTTATAGAGACTTTAAAAAGACTTGCATAAGATTAATCTATTACAATGCACATCATGTGTGCCTTCAGTGTTACGGTAAGTGCACACTTATTCAAAAAGTCTGCAACGAGGTACCACAAGACTATAGCAAAACAGAACAGATACAAAAGGTGATTTTCATAATAAATCCAGGGGTCATTTGAAGAAAATATATCAGCCTAAAACACAATACGTTTTTTTTTTTTGCTGTTGTTTTGTTTCTTTTTAAAGAATCATGTTTACGACATCCTGTAGTTGATGGTGGACAAAACCATAGAATAGATAAGATTTAAACAGCTTTATTTTAGTTTAATTATTTCCTGTTCATCTGTCCACCAGTTTTTTTGAAAGTCTCAACTAAATTGAATCACTGACTGAATATAATTGGATGTACTGTCTGGTGTCCTAAAAATAACCACAATGGAATACAAAAGTGTCCCTAACTATTAGAGTCATGTAACCTACACTTTTCAGTTTTCATTCATGTGAAGCGCAAATTTTAACCAAATTTCCAGAAAATTGGTAGAAGAAAATTCAAATCAATGTGTTTCCACCTACTACTGTTCTGAGATTAATCAGCCCAGTCTCTTTAATAAGCGTATTGCCTACTCTGAGTCTGTGTAAAAGTGGAACTTTTCAGTCTCTTAACACAAGTCTGAAGTATGATGTAGCCATTAATGTACCACAAATATTTAACGTATGTACAATGATATATCAAGATTTACAAGAGAGTTTGCACCACAGTGATGAGCATTCATAAATTTGCTCTCTATCGTTGACCTTCAGGATTTGGCCTCACTTCCTGCTATCACCTCCTCCTTCGGGAGTACCACTATGTCAACGTGAAAATGACCTGGGCCGACGCTCAGCATTACTGCAGAGACAAATACACTGACCTTGCGACTATTGTAAGCACCGATGACATCAGGAGGTTACACAGACCTAACAAAGACAGCTCACTAGCGTGGATTGGCCTTAGTGATCACCCTAAATCCTGGAAGAGAGTTATGGGCAATGATGCCAACTCCTGGAGATGGTCAGTGACTGGTAAAACAAGCACAACTGGTTACCACAACTGGGGTGGTTACGTGAATAATGCAGATGGAGATCAGAACTGTGTGCTGGTGGAAACGTCTGGAAAATGGAATGACTTCGGCTGTCTCTCAGAAAGAAGATTTGTTTGTTACACTGGTAAGAGTTGCATAATTTCAAAGCATTATCAAATGCTGCCATCTTGAATAGATAATGAAAATGAAAAAAATTACTATGTGCAAGTAAAAGAAAATTCAAGTTCCTTTATTTTTAGATTGTCTGAAACACTCATTCTTGGTGAAATATGTTCCCAGTAAATTCATGCTTTGCCATATCTATTCATCTATTCATAAACAGTTTTTTTTACATTTTTAGAACTACTACCATTGTTTCACAGCTAATGCTGTGGTGTGTCAAACACTTGCTTTCTGTTTTCTATTCTAGCTACAAATCCTGCAGGAAAGAAAACGTATACTCTAATTGACAACCGCCTGAACTGGGAGGATGCTCAGTCTTACTGCAGAACACACTACACAGACCTGGCTATGATCGAGAATGCTCAGGAACAAGCAGACATGATGTCAGTAGTAATGTCAATTGGTATTGTGTGGATTGGCTTGTACCGAGTACCATGGAGATGGTCTGACGAGAGCAGCAGCTCCTTCAGAAACTGGCGAAATTCAAAGCCAGATAACTATGCAGGTTCACAGCATTGTGCGGTTGAGGACTTAAACCATCGTTGGGATGACGCAAGCTGTGGTGCCAAACTTCCATTTTTCTGCCATGGTAAAATAAATTCATAAATACAATCAACATGCACAATTTAGTTTGTTTGAGCAATGTTAAAATATTTCTCTTCTTGGTTTGTTGTCACGTTGGACTGTCTAGTTCTAACAATAAAACTGACCATTGTGAGGATGAAGATTCAGACCGATGGTGACCTTTCAGATCCAGCTACTAATGCCCAGATCCTACAACAGGTATGTCCATGTTATTTCTCTTTAGAGAAGAAGAACTGCACCAAATGTAAATATCAAAGTATGTTTACAGGTCTTGGGAAGACTACTGCAGATGTGGAAAAACTTCACATTCACGTTATTTTATTTTACTTTTATTCCCTCACAGCTACTCGCAGTGCTAAAGAACAAGACTTTACAGACTGACATGAACCTAAGATGGAAGATTCAACCCATAAAACAAGAGGAAGACAGTAAGGCCAATGGATAAGATGCTCTTGTTAACTGCTGTTTTTCTACAAGCTGCATAAGAAGAATACATAATGTTTCTATGTCTTTTCTAACCAAATCCAATAGATCAGCTGCTCTTTTATCAAAAAAGCTTTAAAACAAAACGGGTTTTGTTATCTTTCTCTCACTGTCCTTTACCTGATTACAAGTTTTATATAAATTCAGAACACCTCATTGTGTAGTATTGCTTATTCTTTGGTGTCAAAGTTATCATGTCAAGTAGCAATCATGTCTGTTTATTTTGGGTATTTTTTGTGTTATAAATGTGCAATTTTGTCTTTGACCGGTATGACAAAATAATATACTTAAACTGCAATCCATTGCTGTCTGTTAGTGTCTACTTAATAAAGTCAATGTGCTGCATACAATTGATTAATCATCTCTTATTTTATGTAACACATGCAGTTACCTTTCTCCATTTATTATTCTTCAGGCAGAACGCATTATCATCTCTTTACTGTGAAGCTAAAAACCCCACAGTACCACTTCAAAAGATCTCTGTAAATGTAATTTGAAGGCTGGATTACTTTTTTGCTCCAAAATGTGTTTTTCTGTAATAATTGCCAGCAAACAAACACTGCCTTGAGCCTATTCTGAAGTGGAATAAAAATCATTGGTACTCTCATTGGTGCAATCAAAGTCCTCAACTGTTCAACTATGACAAACTGATTTACATTAATTTGTAGAGAAAGTATTTAAAGGGACCTGTTTATTTCTGCTTTCACTACTGATTGAAAGCCTGCTTTTACGTTTTTATACACTGATTTAAAATTCTAGACAAAGGCAGGGGTCTCATTCAACTGACAGTTATGAATAAATGTCCCATGACTCAGATCTGAGGGCAGCCTTTGAATTTAACAGGACCATTTGGCATTGGAACAATATTTAAAGAAAACTGCATTCAACAAGGTGATTGTTTACCTCTAATAATTGACATGACATCCAAAAAATGTCTTGAATTGGGTTTTTACATTTTCTTTATATTAGTAAACTCAGCATTTATCAAGTTAAACATATTTTTTGGGTAGAAAGCAATGTGTACGTTTTCTGCCTGATTTTACTAGGCGTTGCTTTTATGAAGGTCTACAGAATGCATAAATATAACTTAACTGCAAGTTGAAATCTACTAATTCATTTTGTTAAACTTGTTTTAGAGTTAATACTATTAATGCTATTTCAAGATGAATCAGTTTGACAGTGCCATTGTAGCATGCCACTGATAAAGTCGGAGAAATCAGAATCCCCACAAGGTCAGGGTTACAGTTTGGTTGTAGGCCAGAAAATACAGCCCCCATGTCCCAAATAACTTATTAGCCCCAGATGTTCTAAATAAAAAAATCATGGCAACATCTTTCAGCAAGAATGGTGTTGTTTTTCGGCTGTTTAATGGGCCAGGCGCGATCCTTTAGAAACTCAACTTCAAAGAGGAGTTTGACTTACGGAGAGCCCTTTTAAACCTGTCCAGTCCCTGTCATCCCTTTCCTGCTTGTGTGACAGTAAAAATAAAGAGATATATTGCGCTAATAAATAACTCCTCAATGGTGCCAGGCTCTGAGTAAAAGTTTACAACTGGTTGTAAAGAAGCAAAAGGAAGGCTGAGAATCTGTTAGGTTGTTGGTCATTCTGTGTCTAGTAAAGCATTTGGTGCAATGCCAGATTCAGACAAAATGCTGGGGAAATGCACAAAATGTAGATATGATGATAATATTTTAAGACATGGTTTCTGTGATCATATCATATGTACTTTAAAATAATTTGAAATTGGAACACAATTGTACAGCCCTGCCATTTTATGAATAGACACAAGACAGTCAGAAACAATACATAAAATGAATCAGTGACGTTGTAGCAACACCAGTGGCAGTCAGTCTGGTACACTCGCTGGTCCAGAGTAAAACAACTTGAAAAGGACTTGCCATGAGGTGACTTTGTGGATCCTCTGACTTTTCATCTAGTGCCATCACTATGTCAGAATGTGCTCTTGTCCAGCATAACATGACAGGTCTATCATCACATAATAAAAATATTAAAGGAACTCTGGTCAACCTCAACTGTACAGTACGGTTAAATGTTGCCAATGTTGGCAATGTTCAATGTACTTATTTCAAGATCTAACATGCTAACATTAACAAGCTTTTACATAAATATTACGCATGAATGTAAGTATAATAACATTTAATAGTTGTTTCATGCATGCTTACTGTAATGCTAATGTTAGGATTCAGCTCAAAGCAAAGATAGGTCAGTTTACAGCTAAGGATGATGAATATTGGATGATCGCATGGGAGACAATTCCAGAAGCTTCCTGTAGAAAAGCTTAGAAAAGCAGCTGTGTGCTGCACTTTTTTAGAGGTGAGAAAGCTAATCGGATACATTTGACTAATTTATTTATTAATATCTAATGTGCATTATACTATTTCCTGTACATTGAGGCAACGTTAACAAGAGCCAAATTCTTTCTTTGTATACACATACTTGGCCGATAAACCTGATTCTGATTTGACAGCTTTGGATGGCACAATCATTTTAGCATGTTGGCATTGGTGTTATTTCAGATCACAGCTTTGCCTCAGTACAGCCTTGTAGACTTGGTAGCATGGCTGCAGACTCCTAGTCTTGTTTAATCCTAAAGACTGAGTATATCCCAACCCCCTGCCAAAAAAGATTATAGTAAATGGGACAGAGGGAAGAAGAGGACGATTTGGAGCCGGGGGAGGATGGATGAAGGAGGAGAAAAGGAGGACAGGGGAAGACTGAACTGGGAGGGAGGTCCAGCAGCAGCAGCAGGCTGCAGGAATGTTTCACATGCCTGTCCTCTGGATGACCTGGCCTCCCTGGAGTGTGGGAGATACTGGGAGTAATTAGCCTCTTTTAACATTGGATCTGTGCTGCCTCTACGCCTCAATGGGGTTAGCAGTGGCATTGAAGGAGATCAAGTGTATTTATATTTTCAAACAAAACAGCTTCAGCATTCTTGTTTGGCACCAACCGCCCAAACCACATTTTTACATGGAACATTAAAATTATTTTCTATTTAATTGTTTTGTGTTTTACGGTTTTAAGACAGAAAAGTGGTTTTCAATCATTTACAGTTGAAGAATGCTGTAAATTAGGTCCTTTATTTTGAAGTGGAACAGATTTCCTTCCCCCACACACTAACCCATCTCGCAGCTGACCTACTTCATCTTATGGAAGATTTAATTATGGATCCTCCCAACTGCAAATATTTCTAACTTAAAGTCAAGGATCCAGAATCGAAGTGGACGTGAATGAAGAGAAACGGTGTCTAAAAAGTATTGATTTTGTAAAAGGCCATATGGTTTCAATCAAGAAATGCCAATACTGGAACATCAGTGTATCTGCTTTGCTTAGAATTCCCTTTATCTAAAACAGACAAGTGTCCCTTTATGGCATACCATAAATCCAGAGCTAAAAACCTAGATATTTCATTAAAAAGCTATTATCTCCAAGCTTAAAGCAAGGTGCATAGTGCTCTTTTGCTGCATAAAAGAAAAGATGTTGCAGCTACACTGTGTTCCCTCCGGAGACAGTGACAATATTTTAGTATAACATGAGGTGAGACACGACAATTACCATCTCAATAAGTGCTGTAAAAAACAAACAGATGCTTTGGATGCACTAGTTTAATTTCACTATGAAAAAAATAACCAAATATTTGCAGTTTTGTAGGGATTTTCTTAAACTGTACTGGTGCATCTTAAATCCTGATCTGAAGAAACCAGCATTGATGTGTATACCAGCTGATTAGTACTTTAACAATGGCTCCTTTTCTTTTGATATTTATGCTTATTTACAATTTTACTTCAAAGGAATAGTTCTACATTTTGGGAAATAGTTACTAACCCTGCATTCACGTGCTCCTTGGATGGTGCCATTTCCAGTATTGGGAAGTCTTTCTTCCAACTGCAAAGAAGAAGAGCATTCAGGGGATATGTTGATAGCTGTTTGAAATTTGATGCTTTATATTAGAAAATAAATAATAAGTAAAGTAATTTTGTCCCAGACTTCTTGTTCCAAAAGTGTATTCCCTACAACCACTAGAACAACTAAAGTGTTGCTTGGTTTCAGCGTCAATGCCCATAAATAACATTTCTTATTAATCTAGATCCCGCTACATTGACTTTAACTAAAGGTTACATGTGTTAGCTTTATTGGCTAGCTTTTTTACTTTTTTAACTTTGGACACAGCCATGCTAGTTGTTTCCCCCTGCTTCCAGTCTTTATGCTAAGCTATGCTATGCTTACTGTCTCCTACATCTCTACTGTAGCTCCAAACCTTAAGGAAAGACAAGACAATTTTACACGTCAGTAGATGGGTTTCCATTGACCTGTTTTTAATCTGCATTTTCTATTTTTGCATAAATACCTCTGTGCTTTGAGGTACATATCACAAAATATATTTTTCTAGGGGCAGGTGGAAAGGTTGGCTTCACTTAAAAGTGCAATGGAAACGAATGCAGCGACTAATCATGGCACACTGACTGTGTGGAGCATTAAGAAACAAACACCATAATGTTTTCTATTTGTTTTGGTTATTTGTTTTGTTTTTTTTCACAATTTTAGGTTTGATTGGCACCTTACTACCTTTTTTCATTTTCACTGTCTCTACTGATTTAACGTTACTGGAGAATTAGCACAACCCACTGGTTATCTGGATGAGCCAACCCCTAATATTTGCATAACAAAAACACTAAATGGATGCAAAAATGCCTTAATTCGCATTTTTCTTTGCAACTTCTACTGAAAAGTTGGTTATAAATAGAAAACCTGGCTAACATCTGTTAGCTAACAGTTCTTGGTGATGACTAACTAGTGGTTAGGAACGGTTAATTAGCAACGTCTGGTCACGTGACTTCATTGGAGACTAACAAAATAAGTGTGAAAATGGAAAGAAATATGTTGGTGTGGATAAAAAAGCTTACCAGACAATCTTTTCTATTCATTTCTATCGAAGTATAGCACTTCCAGGCAAAAATAACCGCTAGTAGCAGAACAAACCGACGGAATCTCCAACCGTCGACCGTTCGATGCCGCGTTGCATTGTGGGTAACGTAGGCGCCAGGCTTGTCGTTGGAGAAGAAGATAAAATGTGATATCTCTGCCTCTGCTGTACCAATTTCGACAGTTTTTTAAAGGTAAACTTTAATGGAGGCACGCCACCTTCGCTTGTATTGACACTTTCACTCGAGTGCGCGACTTCAGTGCTCGTTTCCACCGCTGCTCGTGATGTCAGACGGCGGCTGGGTCATGTGAAGGTCAGTAGCGGAGGAGGAGGTTCACGGAGAGTTCACTCGCATACATTAGGTAACACCATCGCTCGCTCTGACATAACTAGTATGAAGCAGGTTGAGTTGAGACATTCGTCAATAAAGACGAGATAAGGAGAAGGAAGAAGAAGAAGAAGGAGGAGGAGAAGAAGAAGGAAGAAGTCCCGGGACAAACTTTGTTATTCTGAACTGCCTCTGGATCTGGATGTGATTACCCGCCGCTGTCTCGCTGCTGGAGGACCTCAGTCCGCCGGTGACATGCAGTTTCTGAGCGTCCATCGGAAATCTACTTCGTGTTCCTGAGCGCACACGATGCTTTGACGGCACCACAGACATGTTTTACTCTTAACAACTCCGTTCACGTTAAGTATAAACCCGCAAATAGAGAGAAGAAAAAAAAACGCCGCCCTGCTTGTGAGGGGCTCCAGACAGACTTCCTCACCATGTTCGACTATCTGGAATTTCAAGCTTTCGGTCCAGAAGAATTCGTGGACTTCTACACCACGTCCAGCCCTGCCTGCGTGCTCCAGGACAAGGACCAGGACCAGGACCTGTCAGCCTTCTTCCCCGAGCTGATGGAGGCGGTGGACTGGCAGCAGCACCGGTGCTCACAATGTAGGTGGAATAAAAACACAATGAGTCAGTGATGTTTTGGTAAATTTGTGGCTCCATCAGGAAAAAACACCAGATTATTATCTGAACAGAACGCATGTTAAGTCAGGATAGTTTTAGTGATCAGTACAGGAAAACCCTCCATCCTTACACTTAATTCAGAATGATATTAGGGAGGTTTACTCACCAATATGTAAACATTTTTTGTACTAATGTTTTCAGTTGATGTATCTAACTGTAGGTCAGGCCTGCACAATTAATCAAAATATAATCAAAACACAATATGGCCAAAATGCAATATCTAAATCACGGAAGCTGCATCTTTATTTACATAAAGGTCAAATGTTTAGCTTTATAATGAAGTTCTATAGTGCTGCAGATGTCCTGGTATACTAATATTTTTACTGTATTTTAGTACAGACCACAGCAAATACCACATCATCTTGATTTTTTGTGTAAACTGAAACTGTGATGCATAAAATAATCATTCCCACTAATCTTGGATTATTTTGTAAGCATGTGCATATGTCAAGATAATCACAATATGATTTTTACATCATATATAAAAGGCCTTGTGTTGTGGATTATTCTTATGTACATCATAAGAATAATCCACAACACAAGGCCTCTTATATATGATAAACGAATTCTTCCGGACCAAAGTCACAATAACATTTTAAAACGTTAGATTACACTGATGGGTAGGTGGATATTGACAACGTATATACATAGAAACATGGGACAAATCCACTGTATTGTTGTTATCTTATCCTATTGTGACTTTTCTACAGCTTGGTTTAATCAATGAGTCCAACAATCAATTGATTTGTGTAGAACATTTCGTACAGGGTGCTGCAATTCAGACAAGCCGATAACAAGACGGGGCAACTGTGAAAAGTAAAACAATGTGACTCTAATGCACAGAAGAAATTGAAATAACAAAATGATAAAAGAGATTAAAAATAACTGTTAAATTAATTTCAAGAAGCCAACAAATTATAATAGATACAGGAAATAAAGACTATTTAGAGCATGAATGCAATAAAATAAGTTACCATATGGCCATAAAAGACTGAAAATCTAAGGACTTCTGTACTGTCTCGTTGTCCTCATCCCAGATATGTTGATTTGATATTAATATAAATGATGCTGGTATCAACTTTACTAGGAATGTCTTATTCATGTCTGGAGGACTTTACTTTGTCATTAAATAGTTTAAAATAACATATAATGTCTTTGTAAACAGATGTAGAAACAAAGCCATAATTGGAGGCTGTATAATACATAACTCATGACGGTTCTGACCATAAAATATGTCCTCTTCTCAAATGCAGTCATTAATGAATACTCAAACATGTGTTATGGCCATTCATTAAATGTTTAACATGCTGCTTATAAATACCAAATGAGTTGGACGGGTTTAAAGCAAAGTGTCACTCGTTCTACTTTGGTGCGGCCTTGATCTATAAACTGCTTTTCATGAGGAGTGTCCTATTTGAGGAGCTTTTCTTTGACAGAAATGGGGAGCAGATGAAAACAGGGTACTGTATGCGAGCACAGAGCGGTTCCTGACAGTGTGGTGGTCTGTGTTTGGGACGGGCGGCAGGGCCGGTCAGGTTGGGGTCGCCGCGGGTTCACCGGACGGTCACCAGCTCAGGAGGTCAGAGGAGAGTCAGACTGTTGCTCCTCAGATGCTTTTCTGTAGTGAAAGTATCACAACAATAAA
>CAEMYA010000682.1:40123-68938 GCA_903131615.1 Diplodus sargus | reverse complement strand
GTTTTCAGCAGCGCTCTAGCGCCTCGGCTGTACAACAGAAACAAAGTCAAACTGTGTGCGTTACCCAGAAGTGCAGTGACCTAGATAAGAGTGTGTGTGTGTGTTATGTGCAGGGAGCCGAGGGCAGCGATAGGGCGGCAGTGAAGGATCCACCCATCCACATGTTCTCATTGTTGCTCCTTCACTCTCAGACA
This sequence comes from Diplodus sargus, assembly GCA_903131615.1. NCBI lineage: Eukaryota > Metazoa > Chordata > Actinopteri > Spariformes > Sparidae > Diplodus > Diplodus sargus. Next base: position 68,744 of record CAEMYA010000682.1, on the reverse strand, counting down.
CACATATTACATAAATACATCACATGTAGCAGACAGACGGATGCTATGTAACTGCGCCTTCTACCGCTCCGGCCAGTGAGTAATACGATCTCACTGCGATTGTTTACACAATGACGACTAGATGTAGGGCATCAAGGGAGAGGAGGAGGAGGAGGAGGAGGAGGAGGAGGAGGAAGGCAGAGACGGAGGTGTTGCGTAATCCTGGGCTCCTCTGACATGTGCGTAGCTGCCTGAGCCCAGTCAGTAGGCCGCTCTCAAACATGTTGACACCATTATTGAAGCGATTATGAAAGGCTAACCTGGTTGGGCTGCGTTAGCCGGTTTCACGTGCTCCCCGGAGTAACCAGATAATCCACACAGCTTACTGCCAGCTGTCTTCAATGGAAACTGCTTTCTTCCACGGAAAGTAGTCCACTGAAAGGCCTGCTGAGTTTTCAGAGGTCAATTTTAGAGGCTGTAAATAAGTTGCCTGAGTGACTGGTCTCTATCAGTAATCAAACCAAAACTGCACTACACAAAATGACAGTATGTGGAAGCCCCTGTTCACACACTTTTGTACTTCTTGTCTGGTGCTGTTTGTCATTGTTAATGAAATTAAAATCTACCAGGCTTCTAGAGCGTGTACTTAACTGTGTCATCCTTTTCCTCAGCTGTGAGAAATGACAGAACTCGGAGGAAGGGGAAGAAGGAAGCGGTGAAGATGACCATCATGGAGACGTATGAACTGACAGCAGAGCTCGGCTTGGTAGTGGAGAAGATCTGCAGGGCTCACAGAGAGACCTTCCCCGCTCTCTGCCAGCTGGGAAAATACACCACAGTGAGTCACAACATGAGACCTGACTGTTAAAATAATGTTCCTCGAGAGAGAGAGAAAAAATAATCTCTAGAGAGGAGAAGATCAAAGCCGTCCTCTCGGTCCAATGATTCATTTCATTTAGACGTACATGTTATGGATACTAGCTGAAGGACAGCATACATTTTAGTAGATGCAGTCACCGTGGCTGCTAACAGAAGATAAAACATAACAGGAAATACACACAGAAGTACACGTGTTCCTCGTGCAAATTTAGCTCACATGTGTCACAAATAGGAACAACTGCGCACGCCTTAATTAGAATAAACAAAAGACTTCCCTGATGAAACACGTCCAACTGCTATAAAGTATGTGGCCGTGCCCTTTTCACAAAGACATGAATGTCCGTCAGGTCACGTTTTACTGGTGTGATACAGTAAGTCAACAGAATGTGAACAGACTGACTCATGTTGTTGTTCTTCCTGGTTTGATTGTTATCAGGAATCGTCTGAATCTTAAAGACTGTCCGAATTAAATGTCTCAGATTGGTTATTATAATACTTCTAAGTGTAAGTTTGAATCATTATCTCAAATGATCTTAAACCACAGAAGAAAACTTAGTACATTTGTACATTTTGATCCACTGTGCTTAAAGTTTATATTGATAAAAAGCAAATTGAAAGATCTTTTTAGGGGTACAAGCTTTTACTCAGACCCAAACATTCTCTTTGCTGTTAATCTTGTGCAACAGTTCTTTTTTTAATTTCTGAAAATCATCTTGAAATCTGCTTTATTGCTATTTGAAGTTAACATCAGGGACGCTCCTCTTGTCGCCAAAGCTCCATTATCATTGTGTTGTAATCCAGCGTCAGTACAGATTCGAAATGAGTCGATGGAGACAAACCACAACTAAATTCACATTCACATTCTTCAGATCTTCAGTGACGCGCCGTTTGTCAACTTTATAAGGCGACAATATTTCAGTGTTGTGTTTACAGCTCGTTGCGCTGCCCCCCAAATTGACACGAAAAATCCAAGAATGCATCTGAAAGTCTCCTGTGTCAGAGTTAACCTATGTGTGGAGGGATTTAAACACCTTTAATGTAGCGGTAGCTGTCCTGTATGTAACCTGTGACATCTCTCATATTCTTCACCTTTTCTCCTCCAACCAGAACTCCAGCTCAGACCACAGGATCCAGCTGGACCTCGGGCTGTGGGACAAGTTCAGCGAGCTCGCCACCAAGTGCATCATCAAGGTGGTGGAGTTCGCCAAGCGAGTGCCTGGTTTCACCGGCCTGACCATCGCTGACCAGATCACTCTGCTCAAAACTGCCTGCCTCGACATCCTGGTACGTCTGCGTGTCCCCAAAAATAACTTCCCGCTCCATAAAAAAAAGATGGAGAGAAAAAAACTAAGTTTGTGAGTTGTAAATAGTTTTGTTTTACCTGCAGCCACACAAGATTTTTTAAATCTGAATAACCTGAATTACGTGTAAACACACACACACACACACACACACTGCTGTTTCACACCTTCTGTGGATCTTTATTCATGCTGGCAGCTCACACTCCTGCCAACGACACACTGACATGCTGGCTGACAGATAGACAGCCGCCCTCAGGCAGAGTGTGTCGCATGTTTTATTCTCCTTCATCCTCCCTCCGTCTCCACTGTCATTCACAGCCAAGTGTGTCTGTCATCGTCACCGTCAGGGCCCGATCCTTCACTCTGACGTTCTCCGATAGCACTGGAGGAGTGTCACGTAACATCAAAAGCTCTGCTGCATTACATTTCTACACATTTCTCCCTGATGAGGCGTTCAGGGACATGTGTTTGCCAAGCCCTCCTCATTGGCCGCATGTTTGTCACACTGGCAACACTGTAAAAACAGAATATGTGACACTGTAAGAAAAACAGTCCAGTTGTATTTGTGTCTAACATATTACAACATTAATCTGATAACAGACGATGAGTAAAAAAAAATTAAGGAGGTGAATTGAATATTGAATATCAGTGTCAATCAATCAGTCAGCGCATCATGACCTGATACTTGTTCTACTTCACATTTATTGAAATCTGTGTTCCGTCTGTCCTCCTCTTCCTCACTCCGTCACAGATCCTGAGGATTTGCACTCGCTACACTCCAGACCAAGACACTATGACCTTTTCCGACGGGCTGACACTGACCCGCACTCAGATCCACAATGCTGGATTTGGACCTCTGACAGATCAGGTTTTCACATTTGCTGGCCAGCTGCTGCCGCTGCAGATGGATGACACGGAGAGCGGCCTCCTCAGCGCCATCTGTCTCGTCTCTGGAGGTGAAAATACAACCTGAGAACAGGTGTTACGTAAACCAGCAAGTGAACGTCGATGTTATTTTCATAGTTTGGAAGCAAATAGATAGTGAATACATAAATATTGACTTCTGCTAAGGATAAGGTTAATGTCTGAAAGGTTGAAATGAGATGTTTGTCTCTTCTGTTTTCTGAACAGACCGTCAGGACCTGGAGGAGCCGTCGAAGGTGGAGGTGCTGCAGGAGCCTCTGCTGGAGGCGCTGAAGATTTACTCCCGCAAGCGGCGGCCCAGCATGCCCCTCATGTTCCCCAAGGCCCTCATGAAGATCACTGACCTGCGCAGCATCAGCGCCAAAGGTCAGAAAACACCGTCTTCTCTATAAAGTTCCTTATTTGTCACATATTATTTTGATAATAGTCCTTAAAGAATCGTTTGATAAGTGAAGGAAACTTGAATTAATCCTGTTTGTGCAGAAAGGAAATGGAAGCAAGTTTTCAAAAGAAAAATCAGCATGTAACAGGATTTTCCACGTCCACAGGAGCTGAGAGGGTGGTGACCCTGAAGATGGAGATCCCGGGCTGCATGCCGCCTCTGATCGAGGAGATGCTGGAGGATCTGCAGAACCTGGAAAAGAACCAGAAGAAAAACTCGGAGGAGAGTACAGAGAAGCAAAACACAGGCACACACACCCCCACACACACACCGCCTCCTCACAGCACATGAACTCCTCTGACTTCTTACTCCGAAGACGATCAAAGAACAATGGCTCCCGTCTTCCCTCGCAGAGAAAACACTAACGCTGTGTACTACAGGTGCAGTCCAGAGGGGTTCTAGTGTCTTACCTCAGTTTGTGGTTGGAGAACTGTCAGTGCAGACTCGCTGATGAAAGAGCTAATTTCTGCTTCGGAGGGGAAAAAAGAGAATGATGCAGTAATGTTTTAATCCTGGCAGCCGCCTCATAACCACAACCTTTCTGTGTCAGGTCTCTACTGTATTTATATTTGCATGAGATATCACATGGATTAATTTTTACCTCATGAAATAACAGTGCTTTTAGCATTAGCGTAGCGAAGATAGAAAACATATCGACTAAATCTTCTGGACTTTTAAAAATTCCTTCATGTACTATGTGAATTATTTTCACGTCTCAAAAATATGTTTGTACAAGTTATTGATTTTCACGTGTTAAAAGAAAAGCTGCGGACTAACTGAACACATTTGGAAAAATAAGCAGATTTATCTGTACAAAAGGGAAATATAAATGTTTTTACTCATAAAGATGAATGTTCCTAACTGACTTTAACAAGTTCACAAACATAAATAGCAGAGATTGTACAGGAAAATGGTGAAGTAAATACAAAAAACAAGTCAAGTACATAATTATGACCTTATATGTATAGTGTCACATACTGTGTATCCATGTAGTTTGAATGAGTAGTTTGACTGGTTGATATAAAGCTGGAGCCAGCAGCTGAGTATTTGTTTTGGGTGTTTATCATCTTTAGTCTTTCTGCGAAGTTAAACCAAACACTCAGTTCTTCACACAGGCGAAGAATAAAGAGGTGTTCAGTTAAAGTATGAGTAAATCACTGACACTAAATCTTTAAAGGTCCCATATCTTCATTTTTGGGTTCACAATTTTATTTTGGGTGTCTATTAGAAAATGTTAAAAAACCAGATTGTTTTCTCATACTGTGCTGCAGCACCTCTATTCACCCCCCTGTCTGAATGCTCCATTTTAGTGTCTGTCTCTTTAAGACCTGGTCTGCTCTGACTGGTCAGTTCTCACAGGCCTGAGCCGGCACTCCCCGACCTTTTTTTTTCACACCAGCACTGCTGTCTTGTTTGCAACAAGCTCTTCAGGAACAGCGCCAGGCTGTGAAGCCAATGTGACAAAGTGGCCAGACTGTGTAATTACAACGTCACATGATGCACCGGGGCCCAAAAATAACTTCCCGGGTATGAAAATACTCAGATCTTCCGTGTTGTGCGGCCCACGGAGCCTGCTAGCTTCCAGATAAAATGATGACAGTGAAATGAGTCATTTCGTAGCGGTTGTGATGCTCAAAATGAGTTATCCACTGTTTTACAGTCACTTCTTTCACAATGCAAGCTTATGGGGAAAAGACTTATTGGGCTGCAGTGAAACTAAACAGTTTGGCCACTACGTAACGTTCTTCCTGATCTCAGCAGAGCTCTAAATCCAAAGGTAACAACTTGGTTAGAAGAAGTCTAGTGTGCCGCTCCTTGGGTCCCAAAACGTAGAGGATCTTTGTAATGTCATAAACAGGAAGTTGAACTATTAACAATCACTGAGCAGCTTTCATAGGAATGAATATGACTCCACCTCAGACATCAGATTTCCCTCATTATATTCATGCTAACCCCTCGTTTGTTGTTTTAACACTTCAATTCTGTACATATTAAACTAACAAGATACATGTTAATTAGTCAGCTGATCTGTGCTGTTGTTAGCTTTGGACAGAACCGTGCAGGCCAGCTGTTTCCAGTCTGTGTGTAAAGCTAAGCTAAGCTAACCGGCTGCTTGGTCCAGATTTATATTGAACCGACAGACGTGAGAGTGGTGTCGATCCGCTCCATATCGCTGGAGATCTGCCCGATTGTTATGCAGTATCAAATATAAAAAGTATATACACTGTATGGAAGCTAATATCCAACTTTATTCTTTCACACATATTATAAAAGTTTTAGTCGCAGATGGCATATTTGCAGTGATCGGTAGGTCCGGATATTCAAAAAGTTAGTTTGTTTTATACAAAAAATTAGCTTTTTCTTTAATACATTGCTTTGATGAGAAACTCCAAACTTTAATTTTATATGTAACAAAATAAGCCACTTTTAAAAAAAACACATCAGTGTTTCATATCGTCTTATTGTAGATGAATTTTACTGAAATACACTGAAATAATACTAATAATGAAATAAAAGTACTAAAAATGTATCTGCACTTGCAGCAGGAGGAAAAAGATTATAAGGAAATGTGTTCTAATGTGTGAGGAAACAAAAAGCTTCACATCCAGCAGCGTTATGTCTCACTGTTGAAACAGAAGGATGTTGTTACCTGCTGTTAATCTCCTGTAAGTAACCGAGCAGCCGGTGTACTGTAAGAACTCATGTGCCTACTTTAAATGTGCCAACATCTTCCACATCCGGGAATTTTACATATTTTACATAATTATCAACCTGGAACAGACATTTCATATGTTTTTGTCGGTCTATTAAAAAGTCTTTCCACTGAAGTTGTGCGGTTTTCTTATTTCTGAACTGACAGTTTCATGTTGAAGAGCTGTGAGGTTGTTTGAGGTCAGCTCGTCTTCTCTTAAAAAGCGGAGTCATACTGCCCCCTGTGGTTCGTGTAAGGAATTGCACTGCAGCACAAGTAATAGTCGAAGTTAAAAAACCTGGTGAATAAAGTCTGTAATTATAGAATAAGAAGCTAATTATAATAGTGCCGTCTTAATGGCTGTCACATATTTAACAATTCACTTTGCCAAAATCAGAAAAACAAAACATAATATTTATTTTATGTCTCCGAAACATGACAAACGATCCGAGCTGCATTAAATATTGTTTATTCACTGAATTATTGCATCATTATACATTATACAGGTGATACTGTCTAATCCCTTTTGGATCAAAGTGCATACAAAGCCCTTCAGCTGCAATCCACAATGAAAATGTGCAGTGAATTTACTTACAAAGTGCATGTCAACATATAGTTAAAGTACAGCGAGAGTGGAACACATTTTAAAAAAATGGTCCATGGTCAGTTTTCACTCTGCGCCAAAGCTGCAGTCAAACAACTGCAGCGTGATTGTGAACCAGGTGAAGGTTTGGTTTCTTATCAGCTCTCTAAACGTCAACTGAATGAGGACATTTTGGCCCGCGGCCATTTGAAACACACGCTGTGATACGCCGTCCCGCAGCGAGGAGTTAAAACAGTCAAACTTGCTGAGTGTGATCCTGAGAAGTTAAAGTGCTAAACTCAGACGAACCTGAAATAACAAAACTGAGAGCTTCACACGAGCTGAACCCAGCAGATAGAAGATAAAAAGCTTTGATAGAGTCGAGGTTAAGTCAGTTGTTACAGGCCAGTTCACTGTGATCTGAGAAGCTTCTCACGGTCTAAACCGGCCGAGAAATAAACATAAATAAGCTTCATTACAAGCACATGTATAGACAGTAGAGTGAACATTTAACAGCTCCAAATAGATTATTTTCATTTTTGGATTTGATCAGCGTTTTGGTCTAAACATGTCAGAAAATGGGAGAGATTTGAGCTTTTCAAACACGACTTCCTAAGATGTCTAAGAAACCAAGAAGATATTCACATTCAAGAAGCTCGAATCAGAGAATGTGTACTTTTCTTTTCTCTTAATAAATGACTCAATTAGTCATTTATCACAATAGTTGCTGAATAATTTGAGAACAAATTAATCGATTGAAGCTCTAGTACACACATAAAATGATCTTTGGAGAACCACACAGTCACATCGAGTTTGTCCGAATAATCAATGCCTGAGAACCGATGAGGTGTGTGGTGTGGAGCTGCAGTGATTAGTCAGTTATCACTAATCAATCTCCAGAAAAATAATCAGCAAGTATTTTTAATAATCCATTGATCATTAAGTAAATACAAATCCAAAATATTCCCCAGTTCGAGCTTGTCGTTTTTGAGGATTTCTTTCTTTCTGACGCCACATTTAAAATCTTAAAATCAAATAGTGGATTGTTGGTTGAACAAGACGGTCAGGAGCATATTTCACTGTTTTCTGGCATTTTACGGACAGAACATTTAATCCATTGATTAAGAAAATAATCACCAGACTAATCATTACTGTGGTGACATCAACATATCAGCTTTGGTAACATGTTGCAGCCTTATGACAACATTAACTCAGCTGAGATGTCAACAGCTTAAATACAAACAAGCTTTCCATTGTTTTAAATAAAATTATAAATTATGATAAACGATGGATTTAAATTAAAATAATTACAATTCTAGTGTGCATACAGTGTTTTTGTGAACTCAGGTTGATGCTCTGGAATAATGACGGACGTGGACGACGGTCACTTGTTGTCTTGGTCGTTTCTTTTCTCTGAGATCCTTTAAAACAAACACAAAAAACATAGAAGATTAAAACTACAGCGAGTCGTTTTCAATTTGGCTCTTTATTCAGGAGAAACAGTGACGTAAGAGCTCAAATAAACTGACAGCTGCACTTAAAATAAAACACATCATAATTTTACCATACAAACTGTTAAAAAAACTCATCTTTGTGACGACAAATCATCTGTTCAATGATGAATAACGACTGAATTTGAGTCGTCCATTATCACCTGCTGTGTGTTTCCTCATAGTAGCTGCTCTCCTCCAGCAGCTCCTCTATGATCCCCTGAAAAGGAACATTTGAGCAGGAAATCACTTCACTGGTTATCAGACAGATGTTCGATATGACTTGACACGGAAATTAAAAATGAGACACGAGATCCAGCACGAGCAAAACAAACCTGACACCCACCTGAAACATGTCCAGAGAGTTTAAACAGTTGGTAAATATGACAGAAATGATTGAAAGTAATTATTTGATAACAAGATTTACATTTCTGAGAGCAGTATTGATCTTGTCATCTAACTCTCAGCTACAAACCAAATCAGTGTGATGTTAATCTATCAATATAAATCAAAAAGCTTTTACAGGCAACCTGTGTTTGACAGATAAATAATGAACATTTCAGAACGGCTTGTGTTTCAGAACGCAAAAATTCTGATGACCTTCTCAGAGAAACTGACCTGCAGCTGCTGATACGTGACTCCATCTTTGAGGTTCCCATCACCTGTTAGAAGCAGAGAATCAGACGCACATTCATGATGTTAAAATCTAAACAGAAAGCGGTGAATTTGCAACATATAAGGCCAAAATCAGCTTGATGAAAACCTTGATATATATCACTACATGCCAGATTCTTTGGTTTTGCGTAAGAGGAGAGCTGACAAAGATCCTCCATTATTATGTTGTGTTTTGTACCTGACATACAAGGTGAGGCTGCGGTGACTCTTACCTGTACTGTCAGCAGCATTGTGGTCTCCTGTGAAGTGGTGGATCAGGGGAAACCAGTCTGAACTGGTTGAACCTGACTCCATCAGCTCTGGAGAAGCCTGGAGGAGCTGCAGCCAAACATGAAGCAGATTCTCATTTTGCTTTGGGACGGTACAAAATTTACTGCGTCACTTAATTTAAGTATTTGGAGCTAAAGCGATTAGCCCATTAATTGATCAAAAACAAAAGAACAATAACTTGTTTATGCCAAATGTTTCCTTGTTCCAGCTTCTCACTTGTGAGGATTCGCCCCCTTCTTGACAAACAAAACAAGCTCAACTTAGATTAGAGAATGTACAAACCTTGCTGAGCTCCACCTTCAGGTTGTACGGATCGCTCCCACAGTGGAACAGAGACTTTTTAAATCTTTCAACAACTCGTCGTTTGATGTTGTGGTGTGGAGCAGGTGGAAGCTGGACGTGAAAAAAAAAAAGACTTCTCGTTAATCACTGCTGTGCCTCTGAAACCCTCAGAATCACTCGATTTGGATTCGATGTGTTCAGCATTAAACTGAACTTTGAGAAGATCGAACAACAGTCGTTGTATTACTGTACTTGAGTGATGTAAATAATCTTGTGCAGCTGCACGAGGAGCCTCTGAATGGGATCATCGATCAGCCGAACCTTCTTCTGGGAGACACAGAGCCCTGCTGAACCTTCGGAGACAGCAAAACCGTATAACTTATATATATTCTTTACGAGTCAACGATGAACGTCAAGCATTTCCATCATGTCGAGACGGCACCTGGTCTCGGTTTAATCTTTGCAGCAGCGTGATCCCCACTGAGAGACGAGACACAATGAAAATGCAGGTTAATAAACTGTGTCAGATTGAATTTGTCAAGCTGTGTCTGTCTGCCTCTCTTTGCACACAACTGCTTGTTTCATTACACATTAATACTGATGGTAATGTGAGAGTTTTCACTTACCCAGATATCAGTTGGTCAGGTGTCACACAGGGACTGGACTTTAAACCTTAGAACATAAAAAATAACAAGAGAAAAAACACTGTAGCTTTCTGGCTTTGAAAGACTGCCAGTTCAAATCCCAGACTGCCCCACTTGTTGACAATGGACAGGAAAACGTATTTATCATTGAAAACCAGCTTGCTGACTAACCGTAGTGGTTTCCTGTAACGGCCGAGGTGTTGATTTTGGTATCACAAGGTTCAACATCAACATCTGAGGCCTCATCTAAAAACACAGTAACATTTAAAGTGACTTACAACATGTGATCATTTTGGTTTGAAACCTTTCCCAGTCTGTTAAATTTGTACCTTGACTGATATTCTGCCCCCTGTGGTTTGAACTGGAGGCTGCAGAGGAGCGCGGAGTCAGACATTCAGCATTTAATGAGGATTTTTCCTAAAAAAGAATTTACAGCAATATTACAACAATAAATATTATCCAAACAGTGTCCAAGAACGTTCTTTAAATTCTCAGCATCCATTGAACCTGAGGCAGGTCTGAGTGACAGCAGTTCCTCCTGCCTGTGTGCCTTTCCAGGAAGTACTTCTGCGCTCGTTTCCTGTCCCGCTCTGCTCTTCTCTCCAGTGCATTCTGGGAAGTGTAGAGGCCGTCCATCAGCCTCATCATGAGGTCGGAGATCCTGGAGCTGACGGCCACGATGTCGGGCCGCTGGTCCGCATCTGGACTCAAACACCTGACAGGACGTGACAGAAGACAGTACTTTATGTGAGTGACTTTTATATTAAATACAATGAAAACTAATTAATTTTACTGAAAAGTCTCACCATCTGATCATGTCTGTGACTCTCTCTGAGAAAGCTCCTTCTTCAATTGGCTCGTATGTGGCCTCGACGATCTACCAGACCAGAATTAGACACAAGAACAATAACAGATGGCAGAGAGAAAACTATTTATAGTCCAACGTGTGTGTGTGTCCGTGTATGTGTGTCCGTGTGTGTGTGTTGTATGTAACCTTGCTTGCCAGCGACAGCATGTTGCTGCTATAGAAAGGAGGCTGTAAAGCAGCCATCTGGTAGAGGATGCAGCCCAAAGCCCAGACATCAGCTTTCTCTCCATACGGCTCGTTCTTCACCACCTCTGGACTCACACACACACACACACACACACACACACACACACACACACACACACACACACAAACAACCCCAACTTTAGGATATCTTTCTCCCAATAATGTGGATGGCAATCAAAGTTAAAGAACTACTTTCCAACAGATAAGTATTCCTAATGAAAGCTCCTCACCAGGAGTAAAGGATGGTGCCGACCACTGACGTCAGCTTGCTGTTCTCCTGTTTCTGCTTCGCGAGGCCGAAGTCAGCTTCAAGAGAAAGACAGACGCAGGTTCAACTTTTATAATAACACTGGACAGGGAGTGATGTGGATGGAGATGATGTGGTGTGTTTAAACTTTTATGCTACAACTCACTGATGGTGACTTTGTCCTTTTCGCCCAGCATGATGTTGTTTGGAGAGAGGTCGCGGTGGACTATTCTCTTTTCCTTGTGTAGATAACGCAGCGCCAGACACATCTGAGGGACAGGATAACCAGTATACACTGTGAATTAAGTTAAACTTCGCAGGGACTAAGATGTTTCCATTGAGGAAATAATGTACATTCATATTTTAGGTTATTGGCAGTGAGCACAGAAATGGACAAGAGAGAAATTCCTCAGAACACACTGATCCTTTGGGATCGTTTCCCACATTTTTATATATATATCTATAAAAGAGATTTGAATGAAGTTGTTACTTGTATGAAAATATTCCAGATTCTGTCCTCTGTGAACTGCTGCTGCTTCTCCTTCAGAGAGCTGAAATGTTCAGCCAGCGGGACTCCTTCGATCAGCTCCATCACGATGTACAGCCTGTCTCCTGAAACGAACAGTGAGATTCAGCTTTGAATTTCTGTTATATTTCTCCCCAGGGGCGAAAGGGACCCGTGTAAATAATTATCCTCACCTTCCAAAAATGTCTTGTAATATTTCACAACATTTGGATGCGTCATCTTGAGAGGAAGAACAAATCAACACATAAACTACGCAAAAAAACAGCTGTACCAGATCAGACAGATTATAAATCGACTGTCAGTGATTAAATTGAAACTCTGTGCCTGTTCTTTGATGATCGTGAGCTCTGAGATGATTTTCTCCACATTACTGTCTCTGGACTTCTTGTCTTTGCCAAATGCCGGGTTGTGGAGGTTCACCTCCTTCAGGGCCAGGAGGTTCTGGCCACTCTGCTTTCGCACCTGCCATCAAGTAAATTTGTTGGAACCAGTGACACTTCATGTGAACTTCACTCAGAAACAAAATTAATCCAAACCAATGCTGCAGACTGCAAACGTGCTCGCTTTTTTACCTTAAAGACGCTTCCAAAGGCCCCGGTGCCCAGATGGTCCAGTATAGAGTAACCGTTGATGACTTTAAGGGGAGGCCGGTTCTGATCCACGGCCTCGATGCTCTCTCTTAGACTGTCAAGTTCTTCTTCCTGCATTACAAAAAAACACAACACCCCATCAATTTTTTCGCAGAAAATAACTCTCAGTGTCAATTTAATCTTATTTATTAATATTTATTTTAATTTCGCAGCCCGAAACCAGATGAATGAACAGATGGATCCATTTAGAAGCTGTTCTCTTACACTGTAGAGCGAAACTTTGGTTTGCAGTCCCTCATAGGCCCCGAGGTCCCGTACATAATGTCCAACATCAATAAACAGCTCAAAAAGGTCCGTGGGAAAGAGTCTGAAACGGATCAAAGATTACATAACAGCACTGGAGAACATTCAGAGAGATTTTCCACAACAGATCCAACAGTAGCCACACTGAAACAGTTTATGCGTGAGCTGAAGTTGAAGTTACAAATGTGTCTTTCTAGAATAAATATTTAAATATGTGTGTGTGTATATATGCTGTATAACATCACCTCTTAAACAGATGTCTGTTTCGTTCCATGCTAAAGAGAAACCGGAGGGTCCGAAACGCATAGCGCTGCCAATAAACAAACACATTCATAACTATGTCACTTCCTGGTACATATTTCAGATATAAACCATCTTTATTTACATTATAATGTCATTTAATACTCATATGAAGTCATATACCTGTAGAGATGTGACCTTTGGTCCAGAGTTTTTGGGTAAAATCAACTTTGTGATTATATAGACCCCGTTCTCCTGAGCAAAGATTCATTTAATTAATGCATTTTCACATGTTTTATATATGTAGATTTGATATGAAGCTGTCCTGCTCGGTGAGTGAAGACTTTTCTGTACCTGCACAATGTGGTGAGCAGATGTGTCATCCAGACTGAGCTCAGTCAGCACCGTACAGCAGGCTGGAAAACAGATTAAAGAGAGAACTTGTACATGCAATCTGATCCGTCTCAGACATCCCAATGAACAGCTGTGAATGTTAACGGCCCACTCCCCGAAAACCAGACAGCACGAACACTGGAAAACAGCGATGCTTTTAAACTGTTAAATTCAAAGCTTCTCTGCAGCTCTAACAAAAAAAACATGTTTTTTTTGTTGTTTTTTTTTATGTCAAATTACTTTGTGTCGTTTTCTACAAACTAGAAATAAACAGAACATTCACAACTTCCTCCAGAATCGTAGAGACGGTAAATCAGCTCTAAGTGGTCTGGATTCTTTCAGTGGCAGGAATAAACTGTTTACATTCTCTCTGACTGATAAGACTCTACTGGGGGTGGAATTTACCGTACAGTGTGCAACACTAGTAAAACTTTACTGGCCTGTATCATCATTTTACATTACTCAAATCCTTACTGGATGATTTCTAACTCTCAAGAAACCCTGCAGAAGAAACCCATTATTTTATGAAGCATGTGATAATTTGTTTGGCCCCTGACCTGACTGCAGGGCCGTCGTGTTGTCCACCTCCTCCTGCGGGCTCAGCTCCTCCCTGATGTGCTGTCTCTGGATACGGCCGGCTGCGTTGGCGCTGGAGAGCGTCTCGATGGACGAGCGGTCAGACACATACTGCCTGTCGCTGTGAGAGTTATTTTGTATATCACCGCACTCAATAAAGTACATTATTATGTGCTCAAATTAAAGTAGAAAAACCTAACCAGAATCCTACATGCAACACATCTTTACATGTTATGTAGTCTAGTAGAATGGTTCCTTTATTGTCCTGGACAAATATACTAATAAATAAATGGATGAAACAAAAACAGCAGCACCTTTCTGTCATTTGTTCTGGTCTTAAAATGAAGCTTTATTACTGGAATGTTTTGTAAAGGAAGTGACTCAGGTCGATCTGAAAGTTCATGAAGCTCACCCACTAATCAACATCCTGCTGATACATCACAGTACATTTTGATGTTTCAGGGCAGCATAAATATTTTCACTTCACAAATTCTCTAAGACACTTAAGCGGTTTAGAGTTTAACTTCCATAAAGTTGAAAGACTGAGAGGTGTGCTGACTTTTATATGGGTCACGCTCTTCTTCTTTTCAGTGACTCTTTAAATCACTTCAGTGTGGACATAAAAGTACCTGCTGTAGCTTCAAACAGAGAATATTCAGGGGAACAAAAGGACAAGTGAGTAATGTTAACAAAGGTAAAAGGATTTGGTTATAAGATAAGTCAGTGAACAGAGAGGATGTTGTACCTTTGACTACGTCGAGTCCCACAATATTAGATTTTTAAAAATCTCCTCAAAAGCACTTTGAGAACCTTCAAGATATTTGCTTCTGTCATCCATTCCGACCAATTACAGTCATTCAGGTCGTAGTTTTTCTAAGTGCTGTATCAAAGTCAACTGGACTCTTCAGACCTGAATGAAATGTTTTCAAGAAACTGAAACATGTCCAGTTGCCTTTTAAACAGCACAGCATATTTTTGACCAAATGCCGTCATATCGATATTCCAACATTATTGTAAAGATGTCTATAACACACAGATGTTACAAAGTATCAACACAATGAGATTTTTGAGTAGAACAGTTAGGTAAGTTTCAAAATGACATCACTTTACTGTAACATATGAAGATATAACGAAATCGCAAATATAAGATCACATTATTAATACCGATTTATTGCCCAGTTCTACTAATATTGTAAATAATACAATTGAATTTATATAATTTGATATAAACATGGAATAAGCTTTAATTCTTCTGTCTCACAAACCTGTTGAGCAGCCGGAGAAGCTGCTGCACGCCGCCCCAGCTACGGATCTCCGTCCTGGTGTCGGGGTCCTCACAGAGCTGGACCAGGACCCAGGCGACGCTCCACAGCAGTTTCAGGTGCTGCCCGTACAGCAAGCTGAGCAGCACCGGGAGACCCTCCAGCTCCCTCACCTGGTCCCTCACCTGCCACACCGGGGACAGGAGCCGCAGCAGCTCCGCACTCAGTCTGGGAAGGAAAACACCAGGTTCAGTCCGGCCTTGCTTGTTTCCATGTTTTTATTGTGTTTGCTGATAATTCATTTGTTAAAATCTGTCTGTGCTCTTATATAAGATAAAACAACATAAACAGAGATTAGATTAGTTAAGACGAGATGCAATTGTTTGTCTAGTTTTTTATTTAAATGGATGACGGTGCCCCATCTCAGACACAACACTGTCTGACAGAGAAGTGTTTTCTAACCTCTTTGACAGGAGGTCGTATTCCTGCAGTATCGTGAGCAGGTTCTCCACTACAGGCAGCTCTCCAATCTCCTCCTTGCATTCTGGGCTGCAGAGGAGAATAAATAAGTCTTGCAACGGATTAAATCCTAAATGTATTTAATGCACTAGAAGAAGTATTTTGCTTACCTCTCAGCCAAAGTGTTGAGCGCCAGCAGGGCTCCCAGCAGGACGCTGCTGTCTGTGGTGGAGAGGAGCTTCACCAGAGTCTATAAATAGTTTATTTCAATAGAGACCAGAATCTTTTCCACAAAGCTCAATAAATTATGAAGAATTTTTAATAATAAACTGAGAGCAGTGTGACCTAATATTGTCAGAAATGTGAAAACTGGGTAATCATTTGCAAATCTTTGCACCCTGGAAGCTGCGAGGTTTATTATCGACCATGTTAGCAACACAACTGACAATCTGGCTATTCCTAGCAACCATAACAGCTTCAGCAGAGCTTAAAATGTACATTTTCATGTGGATGACACTGCAAGAGAGGTTGTTAATATGTGAAAGGTGTATCCTCAGCAGAATCCAATGTTTGGGATGGATTTAATCGTGATCTATCAGTAAGATTATGAGACATCTTCTACACAAATCTAACATTTCCACTTGTTCGTGGTTATGAATGAAGAAAAGCTCAGAATGTGTCCACTTGGAAAAGGTTTATCCTCTTGGGAGCAGGAACGGTCTCGATTAATCAACGGCAATCTGTGCATGAACTATTTACAGTTCTCGTTTAATTTCACTAACGTTGGTGATGGTGGGAAGTCAGGAAGCCAAATCCACCAGCATCCATTTGCAGAAGTATAATTCCATCATTGTAAAAGACACAAACTTGACTGAAACTTGCCTAAACTGTCTTTGTTTGTCTATCCACTGTTTCAGTAATCACATGTTTCTGCAAATGGAGTCTGGTGGCTTTAGCGAGCTGCTGTTTCTGCTTAAACAAAAATCTCTGTAGGGATCTTTTCCATGCTGTCAGGGACTTTGAATAACAATTTGAGGCCATCAGTGGCAAAAACAAATGGTAAATCAAACAATAATTGAAACTGAACATAAAAAATATACAGGAAACAAAAATATTCTGCATTTAAAACAAAATAAAAACTGCAGTGAGTGAGTGTTGTGGCATTATGTTCAGCTCAGACATGATTTGAATACCACATAATCACAGATAACCTTATCACAACCTCTCACTCACCCTGTGAGCGCCGCTCTCTGTGACCCAGACCCTCTGATTCTCAACGGCAGACAGCTTCTGAAACATGTCTGCAGAGCAATCAGCAAACACAGCGCTGATGAGGACATACTCGGGGCTCGTATCACGAGTTTCATGATATCGTCACCAGTTTACTCACAGGTCATTGTGACCAGCTTCTGCACCGCAAACGGCTGCTCACCACAAGATATGTACATGGCGGTGACGGACTCCAGATACTGAGAGAGGAACAGAGCAGCGGTGAGGATGACATGTGGAAAAAAATCACAGAGCAAAGCCTGTTAAGGCATGTGAGGAAATCTTAGAAAGCATTTACCCTGGCTAGTAAATTGACACCTTGGAGTTGATGGAGGATTTTCTAAAAGGGAAGCAGTTAAAAGAGGCATTTACACAGCGGAAGTTTTCACACAGTGAAAGTCACAAATGATAGTTGGTTTTTCACGTTGTACCTGATGGTGGGGATCTCTGATCAATAATCGTAGGCAGATCAGAACTCTAAGGACATTCTCAGGTGGTGCATGGTCAATCCATTCACTATACAAGGGGTATAAATTGTTAGTTATGTCAGCCTTGTGTGAGACAAGAGAGGAAATATGAATTCATTTACAGCATATTTCACCTGCAGAGTCGGTTCTTGACCAAAGACGTGAGGATGTCAGAGAACAGCGTGTGCAGCGGGTGGCTACGGAAACATCTTTGGTCTTTATATGTGATGCTGAAAAATGAATATATCTATAATTAAGTGCTAAATAGTAGAGAATTATTTGACTCTTAAAAAAACAGTTGATCTCACACAACAACTTCTGTGTTTTACTGAGTGTGAGACACAGCACAGAATATCAAAAACTGTCAAGAAAAAAACAAACATCTTCATCATCTTCAGCTTCGAACCAGCTTATAAATTTGACAATGATTCAACACGGCTGTGAAAGGATTCTTCCTCCAACTAAGACTCAAACTGTACCTCTTATTTAATGACCTGAAGATGCCCCTTTCAGCTGGATTACTGCAATGCTCTTTATTTGGGATTTAGCCTGTCATCCGTGTCTCGCCTGCAGCTGCTGCAGAATGTGGCTGCTAGAAAACTGACTATTTACCAGGAAGAGAAACAGCATCAGGTTTAGGACTGAGTTTAAGGGTTTATAATTTGTTTTTTAAAGCTTTTTACAGCCCTCAGTTGGGGCTTAGGGGGGAAAGGGTGATTGTGCGTTCACAGCGGATGCCCCAAAGCTCCGGAACATTCTACCATTTTAAATCACATGTTCCCCCCTGCAGACACTTTTAGGGCTAAAGTTAAATTTATTTGTGTTCTTAAACGAGAACAAGAGTGTTGTTAAGGTCTCATGTTTTTCTTTTTACCCCTCTTACTACCCCTCTTGTTCTTATTTATCCTTGTATGCGATAGTATTTTTATGTTATCTATACTGCTTTTTGTTTTTATGTCATGCTATTTATCAGTGTTATTTAATTATACAGCACTTACAACCGTGGACGCTACTGAATGTGCTTTATAAATAGACCTGATTTGACTTGATCTGACATTTTATTTTGCCCAAATTTGGTAACAGGTGAGGCCTTTGGCTTCCCTAAAAAAAAGAAACATCTAATGTATATGTATTAAAGTGAGATATAGGTGAAAAATGGATTGTTTGTATCCGTAGAAAATATAATTTTCCCCCAAGTTCCCCCAAAAAACAGAGTCCCAGTATAATATACACACTTTTGTGTATAGCCCAGATGATTGTTAATGCAGGAAATATGGGAGGTAATTAAGTAAATATTTGACTTTTAGATACACATGCAATTATTCTTTGGACATTTTAACTTTACTAGTTTAGGGAAAGGCTTAAATTGAGCTTCGAAACAGCTTCATAGTGAGTTTTGTGTCCCTCAGATGACATTTCATTGGGTTTTTATTGGATATAATTCAATATATCTGTTTTGACTTGCTGCACTTCCTTTTTGTCTTTTTCCATGTGTTATTTCGTGCACCAAAACACAAAAGCAAATTCCTCCTATGAAAAAAAAATGACAGAAAATTGATTGAAAACCTGAATTTTTCCAGTTCAGACACTTCACTGTTGATGTGGCTGTCACTCCTGTGTCTGCTGGTGTCTTTTGGAGGATGTGGGCCTGATCTGCTGGCCCCACCGCTGCCGGCTTTACTGTGACTCAACACTGCCGCCTGCAACACACAGAGTCTCTCAAAACCACAACATACACTGTACACAGATATGAAGAAATACGAGCCGCTTTGTTATCAAAATGTCTAGACACATAGTCTCAGACTGGCGTCATTTGTTGCTGTTCACCTCTTGTCTGGGGCTGCTTTTGGCAAGCAGGGACTGAAGCCTCCTCAGATCATGAGATGCCCTAGAAGAAGTCGAAGAAAAAAAAGAAGTCTTATCAGGTGATTTGTTTTGGGCATATCAGGAAAACGCATTTGAAGTTTGGGAACATAACCTTGAGGAGGAGATGACCCCGGCTTACTTGCTCTGGGTTCCTCTGGATCTCAGGGGCAACTTTTCTCCTTGTCTCACTTTTCTAACTGAACTGGACATTTTCAGCTTTCCCCCTTTGTTTCCATGAGTGACCTGCAGACATTTCAGGCACATTATAACAGTTAGCTTGCTTTCAGTAACTCAGGTATACACACATAGTTAGCTTCTGCTAGCTAAACTTATTTATGTTTGGCTAAAGGAAGCAGGTAAACTGAGCTGACCTTGTTTGTCAGGTAAAACGTCTCTTACCCTTCTTCCAACAGGCTGTATATCGTTATTTTGGACGGCTAAATATGAGTGTAGCTTCATTAAATATCCTCAGTCGAGTATATAGGTTTATTTATATTCTTGGAACAGCAGACGCCCCTATATTTGCAAATAAGAGAACACAATACTCAGCTACTCTGCATGTTCAACCAATCCAAGCAAGCAGTGTTGGAGAGTGGTGGTTGCTATGGTAGCAACGGACGCTATTCGCATTCCGTCGTCGAGCGTTTAAACACTAAAATGTCGTTTGACACACAAACACAAACACACATACATATTGTAAATTAACTGTAATAATTTAAACGTGAGGAAATGGACGTGAATTTAATTAATCAACTGATGCCACATGAACAAATCACGCCCAGTTATTATTTAATTAAACCGCAGGAGCATGGGGACCGAGTGGAAACTGTAATTAATTCAGCTTTCAAAAAGAAAATTGTTCCACATTAAAAAAAAAAAAAGTTCTTTCCATAAATGGTTAGTTATCGCGAGAACACAACGGCACTGAAAAGAAACACACGTTATCGCGAGACTGGAGCGTTCCTCCCTTTGTGATTCACGTACATTCTACGTCAGTGTTTCGGCGTAGGCTCGCTGAGCGCGAGAGGCGTTGCGTCCCTCAAAGTGCGTAGCTCGAGTAAAATCGACGAGAAGGGGGAATGTCGGCTTGTGAATGATCGGTTTTCGAGGCGGCAGGGAGCGTCAACGTTATGGGTGAGACTGCTGCGGTCAGATACTGTCGCGACTTTTTCCAGCAACATGTGTTATAAACTCCAACTGTGATCGTTTGTGTTGGATTTGTTTCGCTTATGGAACTATTTGGCTTTGCCGCTGTTTAGCTTCAGCAGTTGTCTGAGCAACCAACGCCCAGTCGTCCGCCTACAGTTTGGTGGTGTGCTAGCATGCTAAGTTAGCTTGCTAGCTAGTTGTTAGCCTGGGTGTCGCTAGCAGGCTGCATGATCTAACCGGAGTGTCATTTCCTGTCTTTAGCTCTTCAGCAAAGTAGTCCAGTAAACGTTTTTTTTATGTGTATTATAACACGAACATATTAAACCACGTTAACATTCCTTTTAAGATGACGGTGTTTTGTTTTAAAAATGTGTCTAGAAATACTACTAATTTGACTAACGAGCTAAGTAAGTGTCGTATGTTGGATTAAACAGCTCGCGTTTAATGCTAACTTGTTTGAACCTACGGGGAAAGGAAATGTAACGATTGAGCTTTGAATCATGTTCTGTTTAAACGAGGTACTGTTTATTAGTAGCACATAATGCGGAAAACAGTCCCAGTATCTAAGCATTGACGTTACATTAGTACATGAAAAAGTGCTGCTTCAAATGGGGCGAGCGACCACTTTGTGTCGTCTGTGTGCCCGTGATGGGGGTTGCATTAGTGTGCGATCAATAATTTGATTAAACTGCCATGAGTGGAGCATCTAGGTTAGGCAGTCGAAGCCAAACCAGGAAGATGTGTCACGGTTGGGTATAAGGAGGTTACGGCTGCCATCTAATCTGGATTACAGTGGATCTAGTACCTCAAGGTTCATGTTTTGACTTTAAGTTCATTGGCTTCTGCCTCTAAGGCAGAAAACTGCACCTGGTTTCCCCTCAGACTGAATCAACAAACTGTGTTCTGCTGAGGAAAATCTTGTTTAAATTCTGCACAAGCATGCTTAGAAGTTGGTCCTCAACCTGCCACCACTTCCTTTATCAGAGCAGACAGACATAACCGGAAAAGCAACAGGCAGCTGTCATTTTAAAATGACAGTCGTCAGATTTTCCGCTCAGCTTTTCTGATTGCTTTGATAAAAGATGATTGAAGTCGACGCGGAAGGTAATGTTTTTGCAACATCTGTAGTTTAATGATTCACAAACTAAAGCTGTAAAATGCTGCAGAGATTAATACTGCACATCCTGTAGGCAAATGAGCATATTAAATCAGCGTCACACAGAAGACATGTGGGCTGTAGTTGGTAGGCAGGAGATGCTCCGGCGTAAGAGACAAAAACTGTCAATGGACCTTTCTTTATGGTGCTACTGACATTAAAGGACCAAGTGGAGTGGAATATGTACGACACTGGCCAAGTGTCTGTGTTGTTACAGTGTAGATCATGAATCATTTTGCCTCAGGCTTCTCAGCTTGGGAAACTGATGCTGGACAGAGAATGGGTTGTTTGTCAGATGGCCTGACATTGATTTTCTGTTGCTTTTTTTGTTTTTGTGCTCTCTCCCTTTGCTTTCTGACCCTGGAAACGCTGGCTTTTCCTGCACACTGGGACCACATCACATTGATCTGCATCAAACAGCTGTAAGTATTGAAATTATATCTATGATTTAAATAACTGCCATGACATGTGGACAAGCAGCATTCAGGTCTGAAGAGCATCATTTTGCAGTTCACATGAGATCTCAACAATCTCCAGTGTAACGACTGTTTCCTCTTTAATTAAAATGTTTTAAAAGTAAGGCATGATGTACTAAACATCTAGAATATATCCATTTTGGATTTGAATGTTTTACTCAATGTAAGTATGATTTCTGGATTTCTGGAAATCTGGATTAAGCAACTGCAGACCGTGTTATAAAAACGTTTTGTCCGACTTTGAATCTACTTAAAGGGAACATAAGGATTCTGGCGTTTTCCTTTTCTTACAGTTTTGGCAGCGTGGGAATACAGTTTAAAACTTTTCTTTTAAGCTTTGCAGCTAACACAGGGGAGCGAGATTAGATTGCTTTATGGTTTTGATTTATGTATTTTTTTCTGTCTTGCAGCAGCAAAAGAATCTGGAGGGATATGTCGGCTTTGCAAGCCTCCCAAACCAAGTGTACAGGAAGTCTGTCAAGAGGGGCTTTGAGTTCACCCTGATGGTTGTTGGTAAGAAGAACACACGCTGCTGTGTTTGCGCATGTTTTTAATGAATCATTTCATTGTATTTGTTGCGGTTGGCGTTACAGTCTGTGGTTTGTTTTTTGGAGAGCACGAGAGAGATTTTTTTTGCGTGCATGTGTGTGGAGCCATATTTTTGTACAAGGGACATGCCCCAAAGCTTTGTAGTGTTAATTTATGAGTCGGAGAGAAGGGGACCGTTGCTGGGATTCAAATTAATCTTAATGTCACTGTCCTCGACTTTTTCTGCCAGAGCAGACACATTTGGGATACATTTATCTAGAGCTGCACTCAGCAAATCAAAAATGCAGACATTCTTGTAAAATGCCTGGATGTGGTGGTTGACACGGGGCCAAGATCCTCCTCGGCTGATCAGTCCCTGTTTGGAGGGAAAATGCTTCCTCGGGTCAAAACCATTTCCTGTGGTGGGACCAGCAGAATTCGTACCCAGCATGCCTCTAAGAATAGCACATCTCCCGTTGTGATAGCAACACTTCGTTTCTACAGGCTTTTTGCTTACAGTACTGCTGATACACGTCAGTCAGTGTGCGGTCTTTTCATTGCTGTAATTTACATTAGAAAATCCTCATAAAAGGCCATCTGAATTTCATGTTCTCTTGTTCCACGCAGTGCCCTCTGTAAAATCTGCTGGATGGTCACCAAGTGGTCCTCCGGGACCTGTGAATGCTTTAATGTGGTTTTGACAAATGACCTTGTTTTGAGAACAATTTCAGAAAAAGATAGAAAAGGTATTGCATCTAGCATCAAGGAAAGTAGAGGAGATCCTCTGGGATTGGTGATAGTTAAATGCCTGCCATTGTTTTTTTGGAATCACTGTCTTCCATGGACACACACACACACGCAATATTAAGCTTTCCTTGGCTCTGATGAGCTGTGTGCCCACATGTCCCTGCCGCGCAACGCAATGCGTCACCAATGTGGTGTGAAAGAGAAAAGGAGGAGGATGAAAGATAAAGGCAGGGAACGAGAGAGATGGGACCGGTAATACCAGCAGTGACTGGCACGTCTGCCCATGCCTAATGAAACTCATAACCCAACAACCTGTTCACTCCACGTTGCAATCAGCTCATTTCACAGGCTGTTATTACTTCATATTGCAATTCTTTTAACAAGCGCAGACTCATAGCGCATTTTTACACGCCACGCACAAAACCGACGACTGACAAATGTTGCAGAATGACCTGCAAAAATTAGCCTTTGGCTGTAGCTTGGGTGTAAGTGGTGGCTCATTAAATATTGACTTGTGGCCATCAGCCAAGGCAGGCAGTGTCACTGGTCATTTCCACTAATGATCCTTTTCATTGGAGCTTGGAAACTGGGCACACAATGGCCAGCCAAGCTTGAGAAGCCTCCCAGACTGCACAGCCAGTCAGCTGAACATAACAAGAGCCATTGTCAGTGTTGTGTCCTTAGCCTTTGAACTGTAAACCCAAATGGATTAATGTCTTGGGCAAATGTCAGTCTAAACTTCGGATAGCACATGACCTTTAATTGTCTTTATAGATGCCAACAGCGATCTTTGTGTGGATGTAATTCAGAGGGTTGGGTTCTTCTAATAGGAATGTTGTATTCCAAGTTATGCAAAGCCTTACCATCTGACCAACTGTCTAAATATAACATGAATATGATTGGTCCATGTGTTCCCCGACTGATTTTGTCTTTTGCCTTTTGCTTTTTTTCAGGTGAATCAGGGTTGGGCAAATCCACGTTGATCAACTCTCTGTTCCTCACAGACCTGTATTCAGCAGAGTACCCTGGTCCTTCGCATAGAATCAAAAAGACCGTACAGGTACAATTAAACAAATATTCTCTTTGAGCTGAGATGTTTCACGTGGTGTAAAAACACATCCACGGTGTTGGCATGTGCTGCGACCAAAAACAACAGATACAGAAAGCTGATTGCCGCTGGGTGTTTTTGTTTAAAACGGCTCTAAGTAGATCAAATTTCAGAGTTGGGAGATTGCACAGTTCAATAAACAACATTGAAATGTGTTACAGGCTGTGGCTGGTAACGTTTTCTAACCCACCAGCAGCTTTGGCAGCTGTCCAAACCATCATTTTGAAGTTCTATTTGAGTATGAGGCCACAGAACCAACAAATATAGATCTGTGTTTTACACATAATTGCCTACTTAATTATCAGTTTTTTTCCCCTGTGTTTTCAACTATGTGTAGCTCTCAAGTAGATTAATTGCCTTTCAGGCCGCTAAGATGAATACGGCAAATTAAACTTCTTTGCTCGCTAGTTCACAACATCAGCTGGAACATTAACAAAGATACCACATTATTATGAAAGCACACATGAATGGGCTGGTTATAAACATAGTGATTTATGATATCACAGTGCCAGAGAACTTGCTCTATTAAATACAGAATAATTGTCTTTGCCTTTCTCACCATACGTCATGCAAACTGATTAACAAAGAGCACAGAAATAGTTGTCATGGGTTCTTACAGGCACTCAAAAAATCCTTTCCCATTTCTTAAACTGTTCTATCACAAATATAAATGGCACAAACAGCCAGTAATTATAACACTGAACTGACTCCAACTTTCCCTCATATCCTCTGTACTTTTTAGCCAGCGTGGACATGAAAATAGTCTTAAAAACTGCAAAAGGTCCTAAAGAAATCTTACCTCTAACGTTCAATGTAACAACATCGTCTGACTGTTTTTACAGAGACGAGAAAGTCTATTACTTTTATATTTTATTCAGTCTAGCTGTGTTAATAGCTTTCTCGGTTTGTAAAAAATCGTTTTTACCTCGCTGTGAAGAGGTTTGACTGACTCTTTGATAGATGCAGTAAAACCTTATTTTGAAAAGGTCAGGCTGACTGTCTGTTCCCTCCATAAAGTCCATCTTACTTAATTACACAACGCTGCCCTGAATGTTTAGTGCCTCAAGTGCTGCACTTTATCTGTCTGGCTCCTGACTGACAGCATTTCTATCTCCAGAAGCTTGTGTGCGTCTCTGGTTTCTCAACATAGTTAGCTAATAGCACAGTGTGGGATGGCGTGTTGCTACATGCTGCTAGCTTTAAGTGTTTTAGGTGTGAACTGTATGATCTGTGATGCTGCTATCTCACAGTGATAATGATTCTACGTTCCCTAATTAAACCGTTTTACTGCAGAGTTTGTAGCAGAAGTAAACACGATAGCCTCTTTATTCTTTCTCCTGTGTCAGGTGGAGCAGTCCAAAGTTTTAATAAAGGAAGGCGGTGTCCAGCTGCTGCTCACAATAGTGGACACCCCCGGGTTTGGAGATGCTGTCGACAACAGCAACTGGTAAGGATCGCCACAACTGCAGCCCAGCACAGATGATATTCCCTCACTTGCAATCCTTAAAACCTCTCTGGCATTCCTAATTCAGGGGGGGAACTTCCCAGTCTTTGATTCTTAATGGAAGCTGTCATTTGTGTTATGCAGCTGGCAGCCAATCATCGACCACATAGACAGCAAGTTCGAAGACTACCTGAACTCAGAATCCCGGGTGAACAGACGGCAGATGCCCGACAGCCGAATCCACTGCTGCCTGTACTTCATCGCCCCCTCAGGACATGGGTGAGTCTGGGAGTCAAATTAATAACAAAATGAATGCCTTTTTGTGAATGCTTTTATTCAGAGCGGCCTACACCACCCATGCTGGTAATATGTGCTGACCCAGTTAGAATCAGGAGCTTGAATCACCACTTCCTGGTTAAATACAAAGAATAGAGGATGGTCGTAAAGAACGTATTGGATTGGAGAAAGGAAAGGGTTGGGCGCGGGAACAGTGAGAGGAAATGAGTAAAAAAAAGAGTGGAAGGAGGGAAATGAAGGGTCAAGAATGCCCCAAAGGTCAGAGAAGCAGCGTTGTGACTGGAAGAGAAGGGTGCTGGTTCAGGTCTCCGTGCAGCCTGGAAAATCAAAGGAAGGATACCCAGTAAAGCCCTTACTCCATTTGCAAGTTCAGGACATCTAAGTGGCCGACAGCACGAAGCTGTGGTCAGGCTGAGCAGCTCCTAAGTGTGTATCTTACTCCATCTTCTACACTCACTGCCTCCAGGCCGTTGCTCTGAATGATCACGTGAGAACAGCTCATCTTGCAAAATAAGGGTTAAAACTTCAAGCTTGCAGATGGAATTAAAAGAGGAGGGGGGGTTGTGTGAGCAATACAGAGAGAGAGACGCTGGCAAAATGCCCAGCAGATGATACCGATCACCAAATGTTTCATAAAGACACGACTGTATGGAATTTGATCTGTCATGTTTATTATTCCCACCAGACCTGCTACAGCTAGCTGACAGCTCAAATGTGCTCATCTAGTCTTTCCTTTTAAAAAGAGTAGGAGTCTTGTACGATGCACAATCGAGTCAAAGAGTAGAAAGTGTGGGAGTCGGTAGTGAAATTGAGACACTTCAGAGGTTATTTCCTCCCCTGAAAACAAAAGGCTGGTATTAGTTGACAACTCATTTAAATATATTTTGTTCTTTGGGTTTTGGGGGGAATTTATTTATTGTCTTTGGGTTTTGTTTTGTTTTTTACAGTTCTATATACCCACAAAATACCTTTTTAACTCGTATACTGGATTATGTTATATTACCTTTATTACCTGTTGCAAAGTTCTCATCTTTCAAGTAGTTGGCAAACATCTTGATCGGTGACTTTCAAGATAATCAATAAATTATCCCCATATCGCACATATCTTCTTCTCATGTATTGTGACGTATATAAGAATTATCTGATGTGTGTCTGATGTGGTTTTTGCAGAAAATAAGTATGATTTCCGCATGGAAGTACTTAAAAATGGCAGCTGGTCCTTCTACCTCATTTAGAAGTTTAGTTGCTGTACACAAGATGTCTCCTTCTTCACCGTAAAGCCCATCCTCGTTTTATGTACGCTGAAGGCTTTGAGTTTCCTCATCACAGTCGTGTATGACTGCTGGACCAGGATTTGACAAATTACAAATTATGCTTTTAGGCCTGCCAGTTAAAATCTGATTTCCACTGAGCACGGAGAAAATTGAATTTATTCAGCTGAAGGACAAGAAGAGAAGAAAAACAAATTTTTGACTTGATAGGAACTCAGAAAAACTCTTTATTTGTCCCCTTTTTGACCTCAGTTTGTTTTTCCACAGCTGAGCTATTAGACTTGCAAGCCCATGTCCAACTGCAGGCGCCTGAGTGCTCTTCCGGGCAGTCTCAACACAGCGTTTAGCCTTCAGAGAACAGCTGACAGTCTAAACTCAGGTGGAAGTAGTCCAAGAATAGATACCTGAGTGCAGATAAGTAACTGAATAGTAACTGATAGAGTTCGTTTGACCTCTTAGCAGAATTTTTTACATATTTTGGGCAGCTACAAAGAATATTTAATAATGTGCCTTGTTCTAGCCCCGATTTATTACTTGGATCGGGTTTAGGTTCAGGATGAATTATTTGCAAATCATCAAAACGCTAAAGTCGAGTATTATCATTATCCATATCCCATCATTTTGCTAATCCCTCAGATTTTAATGCTAGGATCACTTCCGTCTGCTGAAAATCTGTGGTTTCCCCAGCCTCTAGTCAAGACTCTTGACCTTTTTAAAAATGAAAAAACAAATGGAGCTTCTGCTGTTTGCCATTATAGTGCAGGATACTGTTGTTTGTGTCCCAGTTTGTGTTCATGCAAATGTCCAGTGTGTGCTCACATGCCCTTAAAGCTGTTGACCGTGACTTACTGTAAACAATGAAGAAGGCTCTGTCCTTCTTTCTCCTCGTGCTTCTTTTTCTCCTCCTTCCTCGACCTCTCTGTCCGTCCTCTGTGAGACATTGTGTTTGTACAAGCCAGCCCTCTGTACCCACACAAGCAGTATGTTATCCTTGAGGATGGGCAGCGTATGTTCTCGTACACACACACACAC
>CAEMYA010000682.1:22486-35753 GCA_903131615.1 Diplodus sargus | reverse complement strand
ACACACACACAGGATTTGTCTGAAAGGTCAACAGGTCACAATGTAAAAATGCAAAAATCGCCACGGCCTCGGCAGGTAAGACTTGTGGGCTCTGCAACTTCATACAATGGGCTACAGTTGTGACAAGCGCCTGAGTAGTTACAGTTCACACTCAGACACATACATCCCTGAAAATGCACCCCTGCAGCACAACTGGTGGGTCAGCGCCAGTGATGCAATTAAAGGTAATACTGCTTTGAAATCTTTAAATCTTTTTTCATCTTTGTCTATATTTGGATAGGAACAGAGGAGATAGAAAAAAAAGAGACACTGCCATTAGTTTGAGGGGAGGGGTTCACTTATCATACAGATCTTTACTGTGATTGTGCATTTACTACAAAAAAATAAGTCCCAGGAAGTCAAGGTTCACCTCTAAATAATAAGGTGTCCCTTGTTTTTCACTGACCTTCTTGTCTCTCAGCACTGACGCACCTGTCTCGGAGAAACCGCGGCGGGATACTGGAACATCGCTGCGTCTCAGCTCTTCCCTCTCAGCTGCTGTGGCAGAGTGCCGGTGCCTCCCTCCATGTCCACCTTTAAAAATGACAATGTGAATCGTGCGCCTGCCAACTGCATAGAAGCACAAAACCATGAATGTGTCGTTGGAACAAAGGGAGGCATTGCTATTTCAAGATCAGCTGTATGGTGTGGACTCTTTGGTTTAGCTTTAGTGATTCTGGAGATTCTTCAAGACACCAGAGGATCACAGAAGCTTTAAGCCTCCACGCCTCGCAGCTATCCGAGTACCAGGGGTATGGGTTTGTGGGAGAACCTTGGGGTGGATCCCCACCCCGAGGAGCCCGAAGCTGGATCCCCAGCGACGGGCTTCATTCTGGCATAAAGGGGGTGTGGTAGGTGAAGACAGAGCATCAAGAGATTTGGTTGGTGCTGTTCTCCTCCTCTGTTTTTCTGCCCCTGCCTGGGCAGACAGCCACTATTTTGCCACCCTTTTTTGTTCCGGCAGGGGGGCTGGTGGGGGATGATCAGGATGAACCTGGTCCTGATGAGCATGAAGAACCTGGTCTGTCCTCTCGTCCACAAGTAAACACCGCCCGTTATGAACTAGATAATTATTCAATCAGCCAGAGGAGCAAAGGAGAAAAAAGAAAGAGAAAAGAAAAGAAGTTAACAAGTTAAAAACACAGACTATCAACAGGGAAGAAAAAAGTCAGTTTGGCATCACAGCTCGAAGGGGCAACATCTCCTCATAGAAAAAGCCTTCATGTACTTGATAAAAGCTATTGTATTGCCTGGTAGGGCATGAATATCCTGTAGTTAAAGGTCAAAAAGCAACATTGCCTGTGATGTGGATAAGGTGATGTGGCCAAATGCCAACAAATCCCAGTTTTTTGGAAAACAGACACAGAGCGTTGTAAAAGGTTTGACAGCAGAAATGATATCTAGGACCTTCAAGGATTAAAACCTGGGTGGACAACCCGGTCAACTAGCTGCTGGAAAGCTACAGGGGGCCAAATCCCCCCTTCTTGGGTAATTTTCCTGGCGAAATTATGTAAATGCCAATATGTAGGTACTACAATGGCATAAATAGTCATACAACTATAAAATTTGGCAGAGAGTATCTTGACACATAGGGGGAGACACGAAAAAAAGATTCTGGGGCTTATTGCAACTCGATATTAAGATATCACCCTCAACATCCCAAAAAAGACTAAAAAAAAGTACTGTTCGCCTGACAAATTCTCATGAAAATTATTATTTTTCAGCACTTTATGGAGAATATCTATGCCAAACATCTATATAGAAAATTTCCTTAATTCATAAGCTTCCATTTGAGTCAAGATAGCCTTTCTATCTCAAAAGCCCCACTTGCTGTGGCCAACGGTCTTCTCTATATCCCGAATGGAGAATTGTACTGAAACCGAATTTCCAGTCAGTGTTCTACCAGATGGGGTTAAGTACTGTTTCTTCATTTCTTCTTCTATCATTTGTACAAATCAATGCCTCAGTGTTTATGAAAATTACCCTATATTGATAATTAAAGACACAAAATTCCTGGCAGCAAAACATTAATTTTTATTTAAATGTTCATAAATGCAGGTTCATTTCAATGAACATAGAATAACCATCCTCTTGGCCAAAACTAGAAAATAGGATTGTGATTTAAAAAAAAACATGACATACATATGTCCAAATTACAGCAGGTACAACACGTTTTCTGAATCACTGCTGCTGTCACTGAGCTCCAATGTGACAGTGTTTAATCCGTTGCATCTGATTGTCAGTCCCTGGCAACAGCACCCCATGTAGCATGGAACTGCCTTCTTTGCACAGGAACAGTTCTTCTGGCAGCCTTTGACACATCCACATGAGATTGTCTTGTTCATTGACACAGGTCAGGCTGGCTTTGTAGAAGGGATAGGAACTGTTTCCATTTCCATTATCCATAGACCATCCAAATTCTGTGCATAAGGGAATATCTGGCTTGGAAATGTGTGCACTTTTGTTAATGAGTGTTGCCAGAGCAGCCATTTTCAGGTGCAGGAGAAATGCATCTTCTGTTGGGGGTAGCAGCTTTAAGAGTGTCTGTTGTGATCTGTTGTTCAGGAACTTGTATGCTCTTAGTGATCTGCTGTGGCTGTATACACAGCTATGGTGAGGTCCCGTGCCTTGTTCAGGACGTCATCTGTTATGGCATCGGTTGAGTTCTTGTTCTTAAACCATGCCTTCTTTCCAGTGAAATATGGGTAACTAGTTGTATCTCTGCCACTCAGACTGTGGACAAATGGCATTGCACAACACTGTGAAGGTCCCAGTGCCACAACCATTTCACGGATAGGCAGGTATGCATTCTGGACTGTTCTCACCCACAGCTCTGCTAGATCACTAAGATGCGTTGCACCATAGTACAGACACATGGCAATGACGTCAGTGTCATTTGCATGTATGACAACTCTGTCAACTCCTTCATTCTGGACACTGTAGAGGGTGTGGAGTATGATCCTCCTGCTGTGTTGAATCCAGAGCAGGAACATGCATAACAGACCCTTCTGTCAGCACCACACTCTTGGTCTCTTCTTTGAAGCCACCACCCAGGTAGAGATGAGTTGGGCCAAGAACAGGCTCCAGTTGCTCATCCTCACACCATTTGTCACACAGGAAGCTCAGAAGATTTGCTTTATTAGCTGAGACCACAAAACTCATTTGGGTCTGGAGCTGTGAACTGCTCACTGACTTCATACACTTTGACTGGTTTTGAACGGGCGTATCTCTTCTCCTGCTCAGCCGATTTAAGGCTTGGTCCACTGTACCTGTCACAACAGAAGTGTATGATCTGAGTGCAAGCAGGAACATCATTCAGCAGCAAGCTTTTGTATCGCTCAGCAATGGTTCCAAATAGTTCACCTTTTTGAAAAGACCAGTGTCGTATGGCACACATAGCATCAACTACTACTGCTGTCTTTTTGCCATCTTGAAGCAGATTAAGGATGCTGCTCATGTTGGTCTCCTCTTTCAGAATCTTTACTAGGCTTGCCTTGGTACCAGTTCTCATACTGCCATCTTCCTGGAAGAGGGATGGGGGAAATTCGCTGCACTCATGGTTGCCGATGAAGTCCACAATGTTGAGTTCTCCACCACTAGCAATGATCTGTGTCATGCGCAGAAGGGCAGTAACTTCATTGCTCTTGCCAGATGAAGATGTTTTACCCCCAGACTTCTTTGATTTTTTGTTTTGTGTGTGGAAGGTTTTAAGCTTCACAATAGTTGTCTTCATCTGATTACTGGACAGTGACTTTGACAGAGCCTTCAAACCAAGTACTTTCACATGTGTCAGGTTGTCCTTGACTGTGGAATCTGCACATTGTCCAGTTGATATGTTGATCAGGCATGGTGTGGCTGTTGTGAATGTGTTGGTCTCTACTGCTGCCATGACCTTGACTAACATTTCTGCATCCCTGGAGACACGACTCCAACCAGATTCATGATGTGGGCTGGAGGAATGGAGGTGCAACATAGACTTGAGCTCTGCAGCGATAGCTGCAGTGAGTGGTTTTGTGTAAAGCCACTTCATCCGGGCAGCAGGGTTCAGTGTAATGCCAACTAAACCGCTTGCCTCCTTGGCATCTGCATTATATGTCTGCTCCAGAAGCATGTCAGGGGAGACCCCATTGTGACTGCCATCTGCTCTCCTCCCAACAAATGCACCTGCCATCAGTGCTTCATGTACCTCTGGGGCTGTTTCAGGTAGTTTCTTCATCTCTGACAAATATAGAGGCAAAGATTGCTGCCCATATTTATAGTGGCCTGCTGCAGTGAGGTAAGGCAACATTTGTGCTGATTCACAGAGATGGCCTACCCAGTTACCTACTCGTTGGTAGTAGATGAACCTGTGAAGAATGTCTGACATTGACACGTGTGTGTGTGTGTGTGTGTGTGTGTGTGTGTGTGTGTGTGTTTGTGTGCATGTGAGTATGTGCTTAAGCATGGCTTAATGTGTGTGCGTTTGTGTGCATGTGAGTGTGTGTTTAAGCATGGCTTTATGTGTGTGTGTGTGTGTGTGTGTGTGTGTGTGTGTGTCTGTACATGTGTGGTCATGTGTGCATGCTCACACATGCATATCCGAGTGTGCGTGTGTGTCAAACTGACTCATTGATAAAACGATCTGCTTTAAAAGACCTACTAGGCACAAAGGCTCAGGGGGCACTGGCCCGGTCCAGATATCGGGCTGCGGCACTAGTGGACTCTCCATCCAAAGAAGAAGAAAAACGGACAGAGAAGAAGCATCCCTGTGATCCGGGGCAGAACTGACTGCGTCTGGAGAGATCCGCAGAAGAGCTGTACAGTTTTACACAGACAGCAGTAGTGAGTATTAGGAAAATAAAGAGATGTTTGAGTATTTCTGAAGGGAGCTGTCAAAAATCCCGAAAGACACTGAAGCTGAGATGGGGGAACGACTGGTTCTCCAGGAACGATACATGGCCCTGGAGGGCATGGAGGGAGACAAAGCTCTTGGGATTGATGGGATCCCTGCAGAATTTTATAAGGAATTCTGGGGGGTGTTGGGGGGGGACCTGTTTTTAATAGCAGTTTTAAAGACAATTGCCTACCACAGAGCTGCAGGAGAGCAGTGGTAACGCTTCTGCCAAAAAAAGGAGATCTGTTGGACATTAAAAACTGGTGCCCGGTATCGCTTTTATGTACGGACTACAAGATTTTATCAAAAGCAGTAACCAACAGGCTGCAAGACACTATGGACCTGCTAGTCCACCTGGACCAGACCTACTGTGTGCCTGGTAGGTCCATTCTAGACAATGTGTCATTGATTCGGAATATTTTGGACATCTCCAGTTCTTTGAGAATTGATACTGGTCTCATTTCGTTAGACCGGGAAAAGGCTTTTGACAGGGCTGAGCACCGTTATCTCTGGAAGATTGGAGGTTTTTGGCCTCGACCCAGGTCTCATAGCCATGATCCGGGTTCTGTGCCAGGACGTTGAAAGTGGATTAAAGATCAATGGAGGTCCAAGTGCCCCTTTTAAAGTGTGCAGGGGGATGAGACAGGGCTGCCCCCTCTCAGGTCTACACAGTCTCACTCCCGACGCGTCATAAACCGACGCTTGGTCAGGGCCCTTTCACGTAGTGCACTGACATTCAAGGTGCCCCTCAGCGCCTTATTACAACGCAGGGGGATCTCAATTGATTCCAATACAATCCCCTCCACGGCGATATGTGACGCTCAGAGCAAGCGACCACCACGGCGTCTAAAGAGGTGTTACCAGGTAAACGTTTAACAAACCCTTAATAAACTCTTCTCCTCATCACTAAATAAACGCAGTAGGTCAGAAAGTGAAATCATGGTCGCTCTGTGGTAAATGACCATAGAGTTCAGTGTTAGCAGTAACTAGCCAACATGAAATTTGCAGGTTTGGTAAACATTTCCATGGTTACAGTGAGCTCCACCAATCAGAGATGTCGCTGTTACACTATGAGATTGTGGGTAGTGTAGTTCTTCTCCATGACATTGCGAATAAAACATGTTTTTCTCAAAACAAGACTGATATCAAACGGACTTGTGACTTCTGAAGGGTCATATATTAACGTTTGACAATATAAACTAAAGGTTATTTAATTGAATTGAGCAAGCAAAATTTAAAACCAAAAGTACCGGTACAAGAATTTGACGCAAAATTTGAACACATAGCCTACGTTTTTACAGATCTGAAGGAAGGAGATAAATTAAATGCATAATTAGAGTAGAATAACTAACAGTTAACTTAAAAATATTAACATGACTGTGTATATAAATGTATAGAGACTTTTGAAAGCCGTTTCGTTAGGCATTCAGGCCACAAAGCGCGGATGTTTCCCATCGGAAATTGAAGTTTAATCATACATAGTAAATTCGCTCTAAGCCACCTCCTCAGAGCAAATTATTAAATTGAAACTAATAAATGATGATAGTGGTCAGGAGTCTAGCAATATTTTTTCATATAAGGTGTGGTTGTGATCTGAAATGCCTGTGTGAATGTTGGCAGATAAAAGAGGTAATTTATAACTAACAATGAGCCGATCCAGATCGCTTCAGTCTCTCCGCAGTTGAGGGGAGTTCAGAGTGTGCGTGTCCGCGGAGCGGAAAGAGAGAGATGCAGTGAAGGGGGGCTGAGCAGCTGGTGTGTGAACGCGCAGACACAGAGACAGCCCCCCTCTGTAGGTACTCCCCCTCCCACACTTAAGATACAGGTAAACAATATAACTGTTAAACGCTTTACTAATTCGAAATAAACTGGAACTGCATTAATGAAGTGATAGTGATGTTAAACTAAACCTGCGCAATGTTAATGTTACTTGGATGATGATAACGAAATGACACGTTTGGCTTGCTCCATTAACAGAATAATAGTCTTTATTTGTCTTCTTTTTCTTCTATCTATATATCGGGGACGCGAGAGTCCCAGAAAGAAGGCTGTAGTTTCTGGGCTTTCTCCATCAAAGATGTCGGTGTGTAGTATGTTGATAAAGAATTCTGCGGAGGCAGGCTGGTGGATAATAGAGCAATCTTTATTGAAAACAGATCTCAATTGCCAGCGTCCGTCCAGGCACGGCCGTTACCCGGGTTTCTCAAATTTATGACAAAGTTCTGCCCAATGTTTTGCCCTCTGCTCTATTAGAAAATCCCTCGATCGAGGAAAATCTACAAAGTGCCACCGTGACTTCTCCGCTTGTGCGGGCCTTTTTAAAGTCTAATTCTTTGAATCATCCCACTTCTTCCAATTGGTCACTTTGGTGGACTGAGGGTCCATCTATCCAATGGTAGAAAGAGAAGTTAGTCTGCCTCTTCCTGTACATTACCTAACGTCTGCTGAGGTCACTTCTTGGAACTTACAGCCTGAAATGGACCAGATGGTCTCTTCATGCTTATAGGGAAATGTGTATCTTGAATCAACTCTAAACAACTATCATAAGAGATAAATTCAGTTTAGTGCTCCATATGGGTCTTCCTCTCGTTAAACTTTTAACATACACACGGAGCGCTGTTTACCGGATCCGGGGCCTTGATATCTAAACATCGGTATCATCGGCCACCTCTCTTGCCTCACAGTTAGGGAAAGCAACTATCACTATTAAAGCTTGGCTCTGAATGTGTGACTGTGCAGACACCTCAAGGCATAACATCTAAAATCAGGACCTACCGGAGGACGGACAAGAGTCATCCGCCCGTGTGACCCACACTAAATCTGTCAGGCTAGTGCGACATTATCCACAAACTCTTTAAAGACACACACACACACACACACAAATGGATACAACCCTGTGAGACAATCCTATGAAGACAGAAACACACACACTAACACAATTCCACACACACGCTCATATGCTCACATACATCTGATGTTACAACAATTACATACACACAAAACGTTTTGCACATAAATGGGGAATACAAAATAGGGAAGAATTACAAGTGAAGCCTGGCAACTGACTGATCCAATGTAACATATGATAGGGTGTTAACAGTGATTTTATTATTTGATTAGATAAGTTAATCCAACCTTGGAGTTAGTATCTGATGTTTGAGTTGTTTATAATTGTTGAAGGACATAAACAATGGGGAGATCGTCACAGATGTCAGAAACAGTTTGTCGGTTCTCAAAGGGAACTGGTGGACTTTGGGTCTCTATTGTCTTGTATCCTCACAGACAGTCAAGTTGAGAAAAGTAACAGTGTTTTCAGGGTAATACATTACTGGGTTTTCTCTGAGGTTGGCAAAATGTATTCATTTTTATTAGGGAGTAGATGTGGTGACACAGTGTTCAGAAAACGTGTTTGATTTAGGTGACTCCCTTAGATGGGGTATATGATCTTTTCTTTAAAATTGTTTTAAAGGGCATGAAGGTTCATTGAGCACAAGCTCTCCTTTCTAATGATGCCCTGAGCATAACATACATGAATACATATACCAAACATGATCATAAATCATGATTACCTTTAGACTGCAGAACGTTAAACAACAGGCAGTTTGGAAATATATAAAGAGATAAGATGGTTTAGCTCAAGAGCAAACTATAAGCCATTCCACTTCTGAGGGGCACTGGCTTGGGAATCAGTCTTTCCAAATACGATTCTTATAGTGGGAATGTCTAAAATTAAGGACTCTAGTGAACAAGTGACAAGATTACAATCGCTAAATGAGATAACATTGTTGAGATAGTCGGGTAAAACATGCAGCAGGGCTGTTAACTAAAACTAGAAAAATTTGCATTTGAAGGAGTTGAAAAGGCAGAAAGATGAATATCTGAAAAGGCTAAAAAGCTGTAGAGTAAGATGTCTGATAGAGCTTAAAAAGGTGAAAAAAGACTGAAAAGACCGAAAAGTTGCCGAGTAAGAGGGCAGAAAGAGCTTAAAGAGGTGAAAAAAGGTTGAAAAGGAGAAAAGTTATAGGCAGAAAGAGCTTAAAATGGCTGCACACATGGTGGAGTAGGAGCCGAGTCAAAGATGAACAGGTCCCTATTAGAATGTATGGGAAAAAATGCCTGCCTAACCCTTGCAATTTTTGAAAAAACTGTAAGGGTTATCACCAACATATTTATATATTGTAAAGTTGTAATGGTGTCTGTAGCTCAAAAGAAAGATGAATGTTTTAAAAAGCTGAAAAGGCAGAAAAGTCAAAGAGGGCTGAAAGAGTTGAAAAGGTTGAACATTTTAATTGCTGAACATGAAGCTGAATGTTTGAAGGAGTTGAAAAGGCAGAAAGATGAATATGTGAAAAGGCTCAAAAGGCTGTGGAGTAAGACGGCTGAAAGAGCTTAAAAAGGTAAAAAAAGGTTGAAAAGGAGAAAAGTTATAGGCAGAAAGAGCTTAAAGGCAGAAACACACCGGCCCAACCGTTGGACGTCTGAAGCGTTTGGAGAGACTCGGACGAGGTCGGGAACATGTCTGTTCGGTGTGTTCAGCTGCGTTGGAAGCTTTCGGAGCCGTTTGGACGTTGCCTGCTCCGATTGAGCATGCAAAGTCTGAAGAGGAGGGCTGTCGGACGTCTGAGCCATTGGATTCTCTGATTGGTTGTGTGCCAGCTGTATGGCCGTTCTGATTGGTGGTGTGCTAGCGAATCAGCGCGCTGCTTGGGAGGGCAGAATACTGTATGCGCTTTGTTTTTATATGCACTCCGCTCCGTCATTCCCCGTTTTCATGTTTTGCAGGCAGTTCTGGCACGAGACTGGCTGTTATTATGTCCGTTCAGGATGAATTAATCTGTGTTCATTTGGTAATGCCTCGCTGCATGTTGAGTATGCAGCTGTTTTTATCTGTAAGCCTATAGTGAAAATGACAGAGAAATAAGCAGATTCGGCGTGCTCACTCAGAAAGTCTGGTTGAGGACGGCTGTGAGACGATGCTTATGCAAGTAGCCTCCTGTGGCAACGTCACCACAGGAGCAGAGTCAAAATCTCGTGCTTTAGGAACGCGAACCATTGTGCGCTATTCCTGTTCGGAAAAACAGCCAAAGCGAAAAAAATAAGCCACTTTCAAACTCCAGCTTTTCAGGCAAGTTTGGACACCAATATGCATGATTTAACGAGAGAAATTGCGATTTCTGGATGATGAGGAAAGTTAAAGGCAGAAAGAGATTAAAAGGGTGAAAAAAGGCTGAAAGGTGAAAAGTTAAAGGCAGAAAGAGCTTCAAGAAGTAAAAAAAGGCTTAAAGGTGACAAGTTAAAGGCAGGAACAGCTTGAAATGGCTGCACACATGCTGTATCAGGACCAGGGACAGAGACGAAAATGTCCCCCATAAGGAATGAATGGGAGAACGCCTGCCAAACTCCTGCGATTTCTGAAAAAACTGTGAGGGTTATCGGCAAAATAATTGTATGGTGAGTGACAGGAGGAGTTGCTGAATGCGGTCATGTCGTTTTTATTTCTAAAGAGTTTAAAATGAAGGCGGGAGAGCGATAGACAAATCAGATACCGTCTGCTATTTTCCGGAAAATTCGGCTCAAAATTAACATTGCGGCTTATGGGACAGCAGCGAGAGTTGCTGTCGCTCTTGGGCTTCTAGATCCAAAAGCGTAAGTCCCACATCTGAAATGAGTCCATCAGCTGAAAGCCCACAAGATTTCCTACATTTCTATGTATATATTGTCTATGTCAAGTAAAAGGTGAGGGATCAAACTCAAGCTGAAAACAAGTTTGAAAATGTTTTTCGACGCAGCTCTACACTCTGGCGTGCGGCAGTTGGTGATGTCACTCACTCTAGCCGATGCAATACACACCCATTATAAACGCAGAAGACGGGCTAAAAGTCGCTCAAACTAAAACTGCGATTTTTTCAAGACCGTACAAGATTTTTAAAAACTGAATACAGGTCCAATAGTTCAAGATCTGCTGACTGCTTTAAAGTTGGAATGGTGTCTCTCGCTCAATGTATGAGGAGCAAAAAGAGGTTGAAAGGCGATGAGTTTTGAAGAGGATTTGAAGCTTTTCCCATCTGCGGAAATATTAAATTTTTTTCGGAAAAAGCTGGATTGCTGAAAAAGTTGAAAAGTTGAAAAGCAGAAGAAGCGTGCCGAAAAACGTACGGAAGCAGGAATAATAAAAAGAAAGAAAAAGAAAAAGAAATTCCAGAAGAACAATAGTGTGAATGCTTGCAGCATTCACACTAATAAAAAGAAAGAAAAATAAATTCCAGAAGAACAATAGTGTGAATGCTGCAATGCTGCTAGCAGCATTCACACTAATAATAACTAGAAAAATGTGCATTTCCTACGAAAATACAGTGTGAATGCTGAAGTCTGAAGCAAAATCTGCTGAATGTACTTCCGAAATGCTGAAAAAGTCGAAAAGCTGAAAAGTTGAAAAGGTCAAGGCCGAAAGAGCCTGAAAAGTTGAACATGTTGATAGCTGAACACTTTCTGTTGCTGAACATGAAGCTGAATGTATAAAGAAGCTGAAAAGGCAGAAAGATGAACATTTTAAAAAGATGAAGAGACAGAAAAGTTGAAAAGGGCTGAAAGAGTTTTAAAAGTTGAACATGTTGATAGCTGAACACTTTCTGTAGCTGAACATGAAGTGGAATGTTTGAAGGAGTTGAATAGGCAGGTGAATATTGAGGTATCTGGATGACAACACATTCTGATTTTTGAGTTTACTTAGTTTAGACTGAACCATAATCAATTGTTTCTCCTTATGTAAGTTAAGGAGTGCAGACAGAGTGAGACCCAAAGCCCCAAGGGGTCTAGAGTGGTTTTCCAGCTGTGTCAGTGTGAAAGGTTAGCTATCATAAAGTACTAAAACCTGAGGTTGGCCCGTATGCCAAATGGTGGGAGATGCCCAAACATTTATGTTCTCATAGAAGGATAGAGGGGTCAATTTGGGGAGAAGACCTTAGGGTGACCACAGCTGAGCTAGATTAGTTAGGGTGAGGAGCAGGGAGACAAGTCAACTCCTCCTTTTGTTTATTGGCTCTCCAAAGAGTTGGATTTCCGAGAGAGCAGAGGGCAAAGCATTTTGGCATTGCTGTTGCCATAGATTGGAGAAAATCAGAATGCGGCCGCCTCTGATCCGGACGCAGGGCTCAAGGTCTGTTTCAATAAAGATTGCTCTACTATTCCACTCAGCCTGCCTCCGCAGAATTCTGGCGAGCACAGCCCACTAATAAGAAGAAGAGGCGCGGTGAATATCAATGATTATCAACAGCCCACTATGGACACCTATAGCTTTGCTATAGAGGTGTCCATAGTGGGCTGGCAAGCACAGCCCACTAATAACTTGCAGCATTTACACTAAAAAGAAAAAATTCCAGTAGAACAATAGTCCTTCAGCATTTACACTAATAAATTCCAAACCAGAAAAATTGCATTTCCTGTGAAAATACAGTGTGAATGCTGATGTGAAATCTGCTGAATGTACTGCCGAAAAGCTGAAAAAGCTGAAAACTGAAATGCCAGAAAAGTTGAAAGGGCTGAAAAGCTGAAAGGGCTGAAAAGCTGAAAAAGTTGCAAAGTTAAAGGCTGAAAGAGCTTAAAAAGTTGAACATAGTGCCAGCTGAACAGTTTCTGGAGCTGAACATGAAGCTGAATGTATGAAAAAGCTGAAAAGGCTGGAAAAACTGAAGAGGCTGAAAAACTGAAAAGGCTGAAATGCTGAAAAGGCAGAAAAGTTAAAGGCTAAGGAGTTGAAAAAGTTGAACATTTTAATTGCTGAACATGAAGTTGAATGTTTGAAAGAGCTGAAAAGGCTAAAAAGCTGTAGATTAAGAGGGCTGGAAGAGGTTAAAATATTTTTCAAAAAGCTTAAAAGGTGAAAAGCTGTAGAGTAAGAGGGCTGGAAGGGGTTAAAATGGTGAAAAAAGGCTAAAAACTTGAAAAGGTGAAGGCTGAAAGAGCTTAAAAGGGTGAAAAAAAGGATGAAAAGGATGGAAAAAGATGGAAAGCTATAGAGTGACAGGGCCGAAAAAGCTAAAACAGGTGAAAAAAGGATGAAAATTTAAAAAAGTTAAAGGGTAAAAGAGCGTAAAAAGGTGAAAAAAAGATGAAAAGGTAAGAGCGCCGAACAAGTTTGAAAAGGATGAAGTAAGAGAGCCGAAAAAGCTTAAAAAGCTGAAAAAGGCCGTCAATCACCACGGATTGACGGCCGTGTATACGGCTCTTTGTAGCAGCCAGTGCACAAGTGGTGTACGGGAACTAGCTTTCTCCAGAGACATGGCTATGCACCCTGAAAACGATCCCCTGCTACATAAGGCAAATAAAACAATCACCAACCTCAGGGAAGATAACCAT
>CAEMYA010000681.1:29050-43393 GCA_903131615.1 Diplodus sargus | reverse complement strand
CGTCGCAGCGACGCAGAAGCATAAATCAGGCTTTAGTTCTGAGGAATGCTTTGGCCTGGAAAACATCACTGCCTCACCTGGACCCCTACACGCGCCTGCCCCCCCCTCTCATTCACACCCCACCCCCACCTCAATACTGCCCCTGTCCCCACTCTTCAGACTTCCACTACTAATTTGTATCCTCATCATTTTGGTAGTTTCAAAACATTTTTTTTTGTGGTGGAAACTCTCTCTCTCTCTCAGTAAGCTGCAGATGTATGCTAGCCTATATTACAGTGCTAAATATTATGCTCTGCACAGTTAATTTAGTCGACTAGCCACAAGTTAGTCTGTTTTTACTACCAGATTTAATCCCATTTGAGATGATGTTGGCTTTGTTCATTGCAAATTTAGACATTTAAGACATGAATAATAGACATTAAAACTGTAAGGCCTTTTGTTGCCTTCTCATTTCGAATTCACCAAACCCTTCTGAGCTGTGACTGTTAACACCTCATTCACTTTCAGATTGTCTCAGACCAGATGTGTTCACTGTACATTTTGTCATGAAAAAAAATACTTTACCTAGTTTTGAACATATTCAAGGTAAGTTACAGATAGGTAAAGACAAGGAATTAGTTTGTGTTTTGGCTATCTTTAAAAATACTCTAAGGAATGTTGCCTTAGTATACAGCCAACTTCTATAATTACTAGTTTAGTTACTGATGATAATAGTGGAGAAGTTGGACGTCATTCAACAACTCTCAACAAAACATTATTTTAATTTGCCAATATTAAACTGAATCCTAGTGGTGTCAACAATAATCGATTCGGCAATGCATTGCAATGCGGGGCATGCACGATAATCGAATATGTCACTGTTTATTTTCTGGCCATGAGTGGACAGTAAAGGACAATAAAGTTGTAAAGTTTCAATTACTTCCGGGGGCATTTCCGGAGCAACGTTGCAATGACATGCGCAGCCTGTAGCTACATGCTAAGCGGCAGCACTAGCTAGCATAACAACAACAGTATCAGGGCCGTCCCGGTGTGTACGGATAATCCGGAGGCGCGGAGCGAGGGCGTGGCGGTCTGACAGTCTGATAACTACACAGGTCCGTCACTCAACTAAATACAGAGAAATGTCCCACAAAGCAACGATACAGGACCAACAAAAGTAACGTAGTAACTGTAACTGTCTTTGGCAACTTTTATGAGGAAAACAAATACCGCAGCTGTACATGGAGAAGCGTCTGTCCTCCCGCCTGTCCTCCCGACTCTTCCTCACATTTCTGCTCCAAAAACAGCGTCTGTCACCGGCAAACAACTTTAACTCACCGAGTGTTTGTGACGAAAATAAATCACCGCGACGGTTAGCCCTCCCGACCGAGACTTCAGGGAACTTTCCCCCAGAAAACAGCCTCCGTCCCCGCGAGTGACAGAGTCAGACAGCGTCCTGTTTACTGATGGTGATTATGTATAATT
Source organism: Diplodus sargus (assembly GCA_903131615.1). NCBI lineage: Eukaryota > Metazoa > Chordata > Actinopteri > Spariformes > Sparidae > Diplodus > Diplodus sargus. The sequence continues at coordinate 41,929 of CAEMYA010000681.1, read as the reverse complement.
ATGTAGTTTAGCGCAAAAAACGTAACAAACTTACGTTAAACTTACATCGCAATGCATCGTAAAATCGAATTGAATCGAATCGTTACCTGGTGAATCGTAATCGAATCGTGAGGGCAGTACCAATGCACACCCCTACTGAATCCGTTTTTTGTTTTTTTCTTTTGCAGTCCAATTTGATATTCACCTACCTCTGGATGTTAACATGCCGAAAACCAATCGTGCAAAGAGAGAACAAAAACGTCAGGCAATGCGCCGTGCACGTGCTGCTGAGTCAGCTGAAGCACGAGATGCCCGCCGGGCCAGCAATGCTGCACTCCAGTCAAGGCTCCGCGCGGCTGAAACTGAAAACCAGCGGACCACTCGACTGGCCAGCGACACTGCACTCCACTCGAGGCTCCGCGCAGCTGAAACTGAAAACCAGCGGACCACTCGACTGGCCAGCGATGCTGCACTCCACTCGAGGCTCTGCGCGGCTGAAACTGAAAACCAGCAAAGTTGTCCACTGGGTAGCGACGCTGCCTGTCATGAAAGGCTTCGAGATGCTGAAAAACCTGAAGTGCGAACAGCGCGCCGGATGCATGACCGTGAACAACACCGCCGCCACAGAGGGGAGGAGACACCTCAACAGCAAGAGGAACGACTGGCAAGAGATGGCCGTTGCCATCAGGAAACTCACCGTGCACGTGTGGAACAGGCACGTAAAAACAATCACAACCTCACTCGGTGTGATGATGCAAACTTCTTCCAAGAGAAGCTGTATGGTAAGTACACACACACACTTAGTAAGACCTCACTGTTTGAGTGTCCTACATGTTCACACTGCAATGCCTATGTATGGAAAGAGCAGAGGAACGGATTCTGTTGCATGTCTGGAAAAGTAGACCTCACATACAATCCCACGAATCCCAACCCGGCTCAATCCCACCACAGCCTACAAATGCTATCAAGGACCTCTTCATTAACCAAAACTTTGTTAAAGAAGCAAAGCAATACCACAATTCATTGGCGATGGCAAGCATTGGCTTTAGAGAAGTTGCTATTCCTGGCTTCAACCTAGGTGTACGAATACAAGGGAAAGTTTATCATTACATTGCCAGTCCCCTTCCTGAACAGGGTCAAATGCCCCTCTTTGCTCAGATCTACTTCCATGATCCTGCCCATGAAGTGGAATTCCGCCGCAATCATGCCTCAAACAGTAGGCTGAATGAAGAATTCTTGCAGAGAGCACAAGAGGCCATTCACGAGTGCAACCCATATGTGCAACAATTTAAGTCAACAATTGAGTATGTGACCCAAAATGACACTGCCAATGAGCTGAGAATTGTCCTAACCACTCACACTCGACGTCGTGACCTTCATCGCGGCACTGTAAATCTTCCATCACTGGACAGCGATGTTGCTGTCATTGCTCCAGGAACAACTCCTACTGAGCAATTTGGGAAACTTGCTGTTACTCTTCACCTCAGAGGAGGATGACTTCAAACAATCAGCGCTATTCATCCAGCATATGACCCACTGTCATATGTGCTGCTTCTACCACAGGGGTCCCAAGGATACCACACTGAACTGAGAGGCGTCACCCCAACATGCTTTTACCGTCTCCATCTGCAAGTGCGAAACACTGCTCATCATTTCAATTTACTGCTCCACGGTGGAAGACTAACACAACAGTATGTATGTGACATGATGGCAAAAATTGAGTCACAGCGTCTCAACTGGATTCGCCACAATCAGAAATCTATCAAGGCAGAAAAGTATAAAGTCATTGTTGATGCCTTGAGTAGTGACACCGAGATAATCCCAGGACGCCTAACCATGCTGCCACCCACAATTTATGGATCACCAAGATGGTACGCCAAAGAGTTCCAAGACACCATGGCCTTGGTCAGAGTCAAAGGCAAGCCAGACTTCTTCCTCACCTTCACTTGCAACCCTAACTGGCCTGAAATAAAAGGATCCATTTTTGAGGGTCAACAGACCCACCAAAGACCAGACATCATTGCCAGAGTCTTCCACATGAAGGTGGAGGCTCTCCTCACAGAAATTCTGAAATATGACATTCTGGGACATGTGGATGCATTTGTGATGGTGAAAGAAACTCAGAAGAGGCATCTTCCTCATATACATATGCTTATCACCATGGTGCCACGCGACAAACCCAGGACTTCAACTGATATTGATCGCGTTGTGTCTGCAGAGATTCCGGACAAAGAAACAAATCCGGAATTACATTGCATTGTCACATCACACATGGACCATGTGGACAATGGAATCGTGACAGTCCATGCATGGTTGACGGAAAGTGCTCCAAGAACTACCCCAAACAATTGAGGCAAAGCACATGCTTCTCAGACAACTCTTACCCACTGTATAGAAGACAATCAGAGGGGGCATTAATGTGTCTGTCAATAATGCATGGGTTGTGCCATACAATCCATACATCCTTCTCCGATACAATGCACACATTAACCTCAAAATTGTCTGTGCTGTCTCCAGTGTGAAGTACCTGTACAAATACTTGGAGGAGAAGGGTCCAGATCAGTGCCTGGTGAGGTTAGATATAGCTGATGAGACCCGTGAGGAACTTCGTCGCGATGAGGTGACACGCTATGAGTTGGGCCATTACATCACTGCATCAGAGGCGTACTGGCGAATATATAATTTCCCCATCCAACGAAAACAACCACCAGTAAGGATGCAGGCAATTCACCTAGAGGATGAACAAGTCATCACGTTTAATGATGATTGCCTTCAACCCACACACTGCAGAACTGTTCTATCTTCGCATGCTTTTGTACAGGACCAACTTCATTCAGAGAACTCAGAAAAGTTGGAGATATGATGATGGACACATATTTGGCAGCCTGCATTGCACATGGGATTGTAGACAATGACAATGAAGTAGATTCTGTTATGGAAGAGGCAGCAAATGTGACCTTTGGCCCAGCACTGCGTGAAGTATTTGCCAACATGCTCATGTCTGTACTTAGAGGAGAGCACTTGCAGTTCTGGGAAAGGCACAAGCGTGTTCTTGGTGAAGACTTCATGCACAGGGCAGCGGTGAATGAGCCTGATGAATACATTCTAAATCAAGTGCTACTCGACCTCAAGGACCAAGTTGAAAGACATGGCTTTACACTGAGTGGACACTTCGGCCTCCCTGAACCTAATCCACTTCACGACCATAATCAGACTCCCCGCATCATCCAGCACGAGATTGAGCATAACGTGGAAGAACTTCTAGCTAACATTACTCACACAGAAAACAGACTCAGTCACAAGCAGCAAACTGTTAAAACAGTGTTTGAGAGCGTGGAAAAGGGCCTTGGAAAGATGATAGCGCTTGATGCAAGTGGCGGGACAGGAAAAACGTTCATATTATGCCACATCCTCAACAAAGTCCGTGCAGAAGGCAAAGTGGCTCTTGCAACAGCTGCGAGTGGCATCGCAGCTACTCTACTGCCAAAAGGCACCACCTTTTACAGCAGAACAAAATGTCCTCTCATTCTCACTGACAAATCCACTTGTAGTGTGAGTGAACATGACAGCACTGCAACACTCATTAGGATGACACACCTCATGGTCGTGGATGAAGTGACGATGATGGATCGCCGTGCGCTAAAAGCAGCAGATCGTACATTTCAGTGGCTCCGAGGATCAGCCAAACCATTTGGTGGCATCACAATGGTCTTTAGTGGCGATTGGAGGCAAATCCTTACCGTTGTACCACACGGTGGCCGCATCGAGATCATAGGAAGGTCTTGCAAGAGCTCTTACCTATGGAAAAATGTTGAAACTCTTCGTCTAACAGAAAACATGAGGATCTCTCCAGCTGCAGAACATCAACAAGCTGAAGAAGACTTTGCCAGATTTCTCTTAGACCTTGGCGAGGCTAAAATTCCAGTAGTGCCAGAAGAGGGTGAGTTTGCCATTAAACTCAATGACACACTGACAATTCCTGGTGACAAACTGAAAGACATTGTCCATTGGGCGTATGAAGACATGCTGGGCAACATTTCCAGTCCAACACGGCTATGCGAGCGTGTCATTTTATGCCCAACTAACTCTGAAGTCGACATAGTAAATGAGTACATGACCAAGATATTTCCAGGAGAAGAACATGTTTGCAACAGCGTTGACACTGCAGATTCTGAAGATTACCATATGTACCCAGCTGAGTTTTTAAATACACTCTGCCCATCCGGAATGCCTCCCCATCGCTTAACTTTAAAAAGGTGGGAATGGTGGTCATGCTACTGCGAAACTTTGACCAACAAAATGGACATTGCAATGGCTCAAGATACATCATAGAACAAATACTGCCACACCTTTTAATTGCAAAATCGGTAATTGGTGTCAATGCCGGATGCGCTCTCTTAATTCCACAAATCACCCTCATACCATCTGACAACATATTTCCATTCACCTTGCGATGGAAACAATTTCCAGTGAGACCCTGCTTTGCCATGACTGTGAATAAGTCACAGGGTCAGTCTTTACAACGCGTTGGTGTTTTCTGCACAAGAGATTTCTTCAGCCATGGACAATTCTACGTTGCTGCCAGCCGAGTTGGCAGATCAAACAGACTTCGCATACTTGCTCTAGACGAAGAAACAAAGAAAAAGCATCACTTTCTGAGCAATGTCGTTTTTACAGAAGTGCTGACACAGTAAACACACTCTGACAACAAACAGTCTAACACAGTCCTCTGGAAGTTCATGTTTCAGCCCAGAAAAATGAACCTACCAGATTAAGTACAAATAAATAACCTGTTTGGACTACACTGTCAGCCATGCAAATGATTCTGAATTAGGTACTACTCAACGTAAAGCTGTGTGTGTATGTGTCTATGTGGGTAAGTACACGTGCGCCAACATGTGACATGCATGATGATTGAATTACTCCCTTTTTGTTACATGCATGAATATTACATATATTTAATCATTTACTGTTTGATTTAAATGACCCTCACTAACACTAACCCTCACCATTACCGAACAATTTCTCATTCTGACAAAATCATCACTGTGCTACAACAGCCGTCATTCTCTATCTACGTTACAAATTTCTGTCTTAAAACGAATTATTCAAAACTTGACATGTTTGTTTAAACATACTTAGGGTTTGTGTTTAACACCAATGCAACAGCATAACCATGATGGATAACAAATTCATACTTATTAAAATATCTGAACATACATACCCTTTAATTATCCTCAAAACAGAAATCTAACCAGATTTAGCCTTCAAAACACTTTCAAATATCATGCTGTTGCATTGCTGTTCTTGCTTTTCCCTCAATGGCTAAAAAAGCAAAAGGCACCGGTAGTGGTACTTTCACATTAGTGAAACTCCCTACAGTGTCCTTGCTAAAAGCCAAAATATATGAAAACACAATAGTTGTCACGCTATACATTTCACAACAAACCTTAATGTCCCAGACGTCCCACATTCAAACACAATCTCATTTGGCCATCCATGAAAACTACTACTAAAGCTACTTAACCTCCCACTTTTCTATGGCTATACATACTTCCTACGGGCACTGCACTAGTGATTTAAAAAATAAGAAAGCTGCTAAAACCATTCAGTTATGCTCGATTTTTAATGTATTTATTTGAAACTTCCCCTGGCTCTGCTCTTGACTAATGTATTTTCTGTATTAATGACTCTACTTGCTTGTTTTACTGTTTCTATTGTAAAGATTTAATAAAAATATATTTTTTTGGAAAAAAAACAACAGTGGTGGGAGATGCACATCCATGGAGCTGTGCCACCTAACATGGCCCGCTATGGAGGCCATGTGCGTCTACAGAGGCCCCATGAACGCACACACATTAGTCGGGCATTTGACCCAGGTGGTCCGCTTTAGCAGTAGTGAAAACCCTGCGCACACACCAATGAGCGAACAACCACCACGGGGAAAAGGCACACTTCAGCTTAGCTCTTATGTCACTTAAACAGTCGTCTCAATGCAGCCGTTATTCCGCGTCACCGGCCGGTGTAGCGGTTTAACTGGCGACCTTTACCTTGTGTTCTCCTACCTCACCTCTGATAAATGTCTGAGTTAAGGTAACCACAACTGATACGCCTCCCATAACGTGATGAAATGTGATAAAGTCACGAATTTACACGACCACCACTTGAACCAAAACGCATGAGCAGCTGGACACGGAGTACAGAATCCCAAAACGAAACCAACACACGTCAAACCAAATAGTTAGTTAGCTAACAACTCACCGATGTTACATCATCCACATTGCATAAAAAGCCTAATTAATGTAGCGACCAGCTGCTACAACAACAAGCTAACAGCGAAGACAGCTTCAGAGACTGAGGAGACCCTGCAACTCCCGGATCTCAGCAGCTGTCCAGTTGCTCATCTTGACGTCCGCGGATGAAGTGATGGACTGACTGCTGTAATCAGCTGTTTCCTGGTTTTAAAACTCCTCAGCTGTGGGGCGCACAACAGTGCCGGTCATCCACACCTCCGCCCATCTCACGCAATTTCCGGCATAACGATGTCTCGGATTTAGATCGGAATGGAGTTGGATAAAAAGTGTACCCTCCGAGGTGGCAAATTGGCGGACCAGGAGAGACCCCCAATTTACCGGCTTCTGTCTAAATCCGCGGACCGAGCTGCAAAAAGGATGACTAAATTGGCGGCTTGCTGCCCAGTATATAAGCGGCTATTAACTACGCAAACAAGGGCAGCCATGCACTGCAGGCACAATGTCAAACAGAAGTGCACAAAAAGAAGGTGCAGGTCAAAACATTCACACACCTTCCTTCCAAGCAGACAGCAACTTTTTCAAAACCCATATTCATCTAGTCAAAACACTCTTTAAAGTCCGTCTAAAGCAAAAATAAATTTGTCTGATGAGTTTGTCATACCACAGAAACATGTGTCATTGACCACTGAGCCAAATTTTAGAGGTTAAAAAAATTGCCACGTATATAAAATTAGGTCTCAAAATCATGGAAAAACAAGCACTTCTCTCTGCTGTGAAACGCTGGGGGCGTGTCAGTTAGAGGCGCTGGAGCCACGCCCACACAGGAGGGGAGCTGCCTCCGTGTACTGCAGGAGTACCTAACCTAATTTTTTTATTTTTTTTGTATGAAAATCTTAATTTAACATTTGCAAAAGTACAGACAATCAGATAGAGCAGGCGCTGAGTGATAAGACAAGATACAAAATGAATAAAAAATATATCTCTTGATAAAATAATACATGTAATTGGAATAGAATAAAATAAATATGTATAAGGCATTTCTCATTTTGGGGTAAGTGGAAATGACTTTAAGTATTGTAGTGTCCGTTCACTTTTCTTATTTGGCATCAGTTTTAAGGTGTCTATGTAAAGAATAAACTCATTTGTGAAGACATTAAAGTTTGGGAGGGACTTGGAAAATTTACTCTTATGGATGTGGAATTCACCTATTAAAATAATGAGGCTTATTGTGGAGCCAGAGAAAATAGCACCAAGCGATTATGAGGTCTGACTTTTTCATGGACAATGGTTTTGTGATGCAAATTAATCACTCTTTTGAACACATTTGTTTTGAGAAGAAAAAAGGCTTTATTTTCGTGACCCCAGACAACTTGCCGGACTACTTTCGTCAGCACCAAAGCCGGGCAAGAACTTGGCGCACAGGACGCTGTCGGAGGTAAGTCAGTGTTGATGCACTACACTGCTGACGGGGATGCCATACAGATTCATATCAAAAAACCCGAACTATCCCTTTAAAGTTGTGCTGTTGTGCATTTCATGGAGGAAGTTCTAATTTCTTAAATAGCATAATGTGGCCATAGATAGATGTTACCTTTTGTCTTAAGTTTGCCTTTGTGTGATTACATCATTGGAATCAGTTTATTTTTTAAAAAAAAAACCACATTATCTTTTACAAACTGTATTGTTTTGATGCCATAATTTGCCTTAACACACTATGCATTGTAGCCTATCAATTTTTTAATCGAGAATCGGTTGAATCGATTTTGAATCGAATCGTGACCCTAAGAATTGGAATCGGAATCGGAATCGAATCGTGAGACACCAAAGATTCACATCCCTAGTATGCAAGGTTAAAATCTCATATGGAGCAGGCTCTACAGATAACCTGCACAGGCACATTAGAACTGCACAACTGTCAGTGTAGTTGGAAGAAAAAAAAACAAGCATGTGAACCTGCTGCTAATGAAGGTGCCAGTTTGTCTAGTGCAACTGTTCTACAGTTCACCAACACAACCACCTGGACCTACAACCCAGAGCTCTATGACACAGTTTGTGCAAAGGGCTATGTACTTTAAAATGTATTTTTTGTAGCACTCTGTTCCATGTTGAGTATAATAAGCCATATAAATATTAAACATTTGATATAGTGTATGTTTTGTATATTAGTAATTTATTTTAAACATATTTTTTTCATTATTTTTGGTAATAAATTAATTTAAGCAACAAAAAAATCTGAGGAGCCACTTGGGAGCCGAAAGAGCCGGTTCTTTTTAGTGAGCCGAGCCATAAGAACCGGCTCTCTTAAAAGAGCCGAAATTCCCATCACTACAATGAAGGAGTGCATGCAAAGGGAAAAAAAAACGTGAAAGTAATAAAATATGACGAAATGACACACGAACTAATGTTAATGGCAGGTGGAAGTAATTTCACTGTCCTGCATTGACAGTCACTTGACCAAACTCGCTCTGAAATAAGAGAAACGAGAAATAACATGCAGTTAGCTCACATTAAGTTACATTGCCTGAGTTAGGCGACACCACCTGGTCCATATCAATTATTAATATTTAAAAATAAAAATTAATATGATAGGTCGGCATAAGTGGGAAGCGAACCGCGAATGTGTGCGTCAGCAGCCCGCGACTGTTGCAGTTGAGCTATACCACCAACTGAATGTTTTGGCATAAAACATCTATGATTTTATCTATGATGTTTGACTATTAGGAATCTGTCTCAGATGTTTGACTATTTTTAACCTGTATTTCAGGTTTATAACCTAACTATTTTGGACTATGTTTGGATCTATAAAATCATACAAAGACAAACGAGTTGTTTCCACGTCCTTACATCCTGGCGAGCCTTTTCGGAGGGCAAGTTAAAAAAAATCCGAACAACTAATTCATAACCAATTCACGCTGAAATATAGGCCATTGTTCTTTCATTATGTTTATTCCTCAATACTGACAAAAGGCACAGAGGCCAGGAACACAATCACAATAGTAGCATGGGTATTCCCCACGCTTCCCACTCCCAGTGGATACTGCTGCCTGGTTTGGAGCGGACTGGAGAGACCAGTGTGTCACGTAACATCCCGTGTTTGAATTTCATTGGCTAGAGAATCTACATGATGTTGTTTCAAACAACCAATCAAAGCTTGGTACATCCGCATTTTGGCACGCCCACTTGAGATGTCGCTGGGTTTTCCCACGCCCATTTGTTTCACCACGCCCCTCCTCCAGCGCCATCTTTGCCTGCAGTTTTTTTTTATTTTTTATATGCTTTATTGAAAGACTACAAAAATAAACAAATCTGGCATGTTTTTTTCATAGTAGATACACTGCACAAGTGTAAAGAGAGTGCCAGGTGAACATCATTCAACATTAGTGCAAGTCAACTCACAATAAGAACATAAACCTTAGTGCGTCAATATTATACATTCTGAGCAGCTGATTGTATTATATCACACGAGACAAAGACGCGGTCAGTGGTTTCAATGTCATTTTCACAGAATGCGCATAAATTGTCACCGATATTAAAGCGTAGTCAAAGTAATTCTTTAGAAGGATAAATGATGTTCATAATTTTAAAGTGTGTTTCAGTGTCTTTCATTTTGGGGGGTATAGGAAATGTTAGATACTAACTATACTAAAAATAATCGATTCTTAGATTAATTGCAATTCGGACGTGGATGATTCTGAATCGATTCACAAATGTCAAATATCGATTTTCTACATGTTAATTGACAACGTAATGTTGACTGAACGCAAGAGGCAGAACTTAGAAGTGAGGAACTGTAGCGCCCGGACAGTTGACGGCATGCACACAACAAAAAACATGGGATGTGTCGTGAATGTCTGTACTCATAAACAAATCGTCTGAGGTATTTGTTTACGCCGAGCGGCTTGAGAGCAACGTGGAGACCGCTGATAGCTGTTAGCTGTGGCGTCGAGTGTCCAGGTTAACTTGCGACACCTGTAACTAACTATCGGGTATTTCTGTCATTCCGCCGTGCATTCAAATGGTTACTTAACAGGGTTCTCCCCAGACAGTGGAACAGCGGCGCTGTGCCGCTATACTGCTGGCTCAGCGCCACTATACTCATTTTCAATGTTATCTGCTTTACAACGGATGTTTGTGGGCTGCCACGGTCTTCTCGTAAAAAATGCGCTGTGCGGCTGACGGTGATGAGGGTCCGTCCATCCGTCCGTCCCCCGGCTCCTCGCCGTCAGCCGGAGGATGGACGCTCCCCCCCGCTGACGGCGATAACGACAGTTCCCCAACCCTCCCAGCTGACGGTGCGCCACTACACTAAAAATTAAAGCTGCTTAAAGCCATCGTTCCCAGCCGTACAACTGTACACTGTCAAACAGCCGCACAGTATGTTGAAATCCAGCCCGAACTCAGCATGAGGTCAGTCAGCTGTGGCAAAGTATGAGACGTCCAGATCGACCTGTGATAGAAACACCTGTACCGACCGTCGACCAGCTGCAGCTGTATTAATGTACTACATGTATGCTGCTACAGGAACACTTTTCTTTTCCTTTTGGTTCTTTGCAAAGCTGGATGTTTGCTAGCAAATGTAACCAGATGTCCAGATGACTTGCCACATTTCTTTCATTTGTTTTATTAATTAAATATTTTGGAAGTAAATTAAGTATGGATCATTACAAATACTTTGCTTTAAAGTACTAGTAGAAAGTAATTAGAAAACTCAGATTTAATTCATATATATTTTAAAAATCGTGCATGGAAATGTACATAAAAAACTTGCTGCATCGAGAATCGATCTAGAATCGAGTCGTTGACCTCAGAATCTGAATCGAATCGAATCGTGAGGTGCAAAGAGATTCCCACCCCTATTAGATACATTGTTCTTAGTTTATCAACTGATTTATTATCAAATTTATGTAGGATATTATTTTTGCTTTGTCTGCGGGGGGAACAATGTTTTAGTGAGCCAGTTTCTTATAAAACGATTGTTACATTTTTTGTCCAGGATTAAAATCCCCTGTATTGACAATGGGCCCAGTTGTGGTATTATAGGTTGGTGGGCCAATATATTTTTTGTTAGAAATATAAATCCATGAGGATGTGCTTTTTGTAATTTAATAAATTCTGACTTGGAAGGGTTGAATTTATGTTTAGTACAAAATTGTTGATAATCTAAGAGATTACCATTGGCATCCATTAAGTCAACTACAGCCCATATATTCCTCTCATACCAATCCTGATAATATAATGATTTATTTCGGTATAATACATATCTATTATTCCAAAGCGTAGTAGTGTGGGGTGAAAAGTTATGCATGTTAAAGAGGAGGGGGGCCCCAACTGCAATGAACCAGCTTTGGGGGGCCCAGCTTGCAAAAGGTTGAGAACCCCTGGTAATTTATCGATGTTGAAGTTTGCCATAAGAAGGTATTTCAACCCTCCAATCTTATTGAATAAGGAATTTGGAACACAGTACCAAAATGGGTTGTTATGTTTGATCCAAGATTTCAGCCAGTTAATTTTTCCATTGAGGCAATCAAAATCAATAACTTTTAAACCACCATCTTTAATTTCTTTAACCATGTTGCTTTTTTTCCATATAGTGTGGTTTGTTTCTCCAAATAAAATTCAGATTAATTTGGTTAATAGATTTGACTAGTTTATTTGAGATGGCATTAGAGTAGGCTGGATAAATGCACCTTGATAAACATTCCATCTTGGTGAGGTAAATTCGGCCGAGTATTGAGAGGTGTCTTTGGAGCCATGAGTTTAATTTGGCTTTACTCTTTTATTTTTTTTTCTACATTCAAGTATTGACTTTGTTTTTGGTCTTTTGTAAGGTGTATTCCAAGGTATTTAATTTCTGACTTGATAGGGATGTTACAGATGTCTTTTAGAGTTGTATCATGAATTGCAAATAATTCACATTTATTTAAGTTCAAAGTTAAACCTGAAGCTCTAGAGAAATTTTTTATTTTTTCGATTGTTATTGTGATTTGGTGTCTGTCTTGTACAAATAGTGTTGTGTCATCCGCTAGTTGGCTGATGACAATATCGGTACCGAAGACATTTAAATGTTTTATTTCATTACAATTTTTAATGTAAATTGCTAACATTTCTGTGACTAATATGAATAAATATGGTGAAATGGGACAACCTTGTGGAATTCCCACATTAACATTAAAACTGGGGGTGGTGCCACAAGGGAGCATGACACAGCTGTTGATATTCTGATATAATCCACCAACTAAATTCCTAAATTTGACTCCAAAACCTAAATGTTCAAGAACTTGGAAGATAAATGGGTGTTCTACGGAATCGAACGCTTTATAGAAATCTAGAAAGAAAACCATCATGTTCAATTTGATTTTTTATATTCAATAATGTCCATTACCAGCCTTATATTATTGTGGATTGAACTTCCCTTTAAAAAACCAGACTGTGTTTCTGCAATAAGATTAGAAATTCCTGTCTGAAGATGAGTGGTGAAAATGTAGGTGAGTATTCCTAGGAATTCTTTCTTTCTTTCTTTCTTTCTTCCAAGGAAGTCATACTTCCCATGGGCGAAAACTCACCAAACTTTACAGAAATGTCCGGCCCCAGATCTACTTAATTCCAAGGACATGTCAATATTCCTCCTGGGGGGGGGGGGGGGGGG